>VZRU01005409.1:20329-66777 GCA_013398155.1 Pedionomus torquatus | reverse complement strand
GACTGGACTCAGTGACTGACAGGAGCTGGATTCCAGATTTGGAGTCAGGAATGCTCGGATTGGGATCAAAGGCAGACGAACAGACAGGATCCTCCTTGGACTTGGATCTTCCTTCAAAGAAAAAAAATTTACCCTTTGTATCTCTCAGTTTTTATATTGAGCATGATGCGGACTNCATTCCCTTGATCATCTTTGTAGCCCTCCACTAG
Organism: Pedionomus torquatus; assembly: GCA_013398155.1. NCBI lineage: Eukaryota > Metazoa > Chordata > Aves > Charadriiformes > Pedionomidae > Pedionomus > Pedionomus torquatus. The sequence continues at coordinate 66,568 of VZRU01005409.1, read as the reverse complement.
ACTTCTCCAGTAGTTTCTCTTCTTTCTGGAACTGGGGATTCTGGAACTGAACACAGTACACTGNTTTGGGTCACCTGTCCTGTCTGCTCCTCCCTTACAAGTGTGACCCCTCAACACTTTTACACTTCTGACCCTCCAATGGGGTAAATAACAAAATTCCCTGACATTGGTTGTTATAACAATAAATATAATCAAGGGCCTCTCTGCGCATCGTTCCTTGCTATGATCAGGTCTTAAGACCATGAGAGTGAACAGCTTTTTGGACAATATGCTGTTACTTTTAGAGTTTTGTTAGTTAGAAGAGACCCAGCCAAAAAAGTAAAATTCTAAAACAGAAAATTGGTTCATTTTGCCTCAGACCAGGACAGCACCCCAGGATGCCATTGGCCTTCTTGGCCACAAAGACATGATTGCCTCATGGTCAGCTTGTTGTGGGCCAGGACTCCCAAGTCCCTCTCTGCAGAGCTATTTCTGAGGTACTTGATGATGTAATTAAATATTGCTCAGTTCAAAATATAAACAACCTTCCAGCTGAAGAGTATAATGAAATGAAAACCTGTCTAGAAAACTGTACAATCCCAGAGAAAACATATGTGCTGCTTAACCTCAATAATATGCCTAACATAACTGATAAATCAGAACTGATTTTCACCCAGTCGTCAGGAACAAACACACACAGTGACACTTGGGTCATTACCAGCAGTCAGACACAAAACATTCAGGGTATAATGGCTACCAGTGGCTGAGGCCTTGTGTAAGCCAAATAACTACACATTGTATTTGGGCCTTTTATACAATACTGGCCACCTGCCTGCGTGCCTGCCCTTTGCACCCAAGGACATTATGCAGGATGCCACACTATACAAACACACCTTTTGGTTTCAATGTACTCACACTCAAAGCAGGATAGAGAAGGATCTAGGGATGCTTTGAAGAAGGGGGAAGTGGGCAGAATGAGAAGGATGAGAGAGACATGATCAGTTACGCTCTCTGAAGCAGCGATATTAGCAAGGGAGAAAGTGAACAGTAGAAGAAAAAGGCCAAGGGATTCCAGACATAAAAGAGGGGGCTCTAGGAAATGTGCTGCTGTAGGGATACTATGGAGGGAAATAAGGCAGAAAATGGCTACAACTAGGTGAAAGCAGTATCTGAAAAGCATGCAAGTACAAGGTAAAAGTCAAAAAGTGTAGATTGCAAGTGGAAGTGATCCATGGCACATAATATATCAAAAGGAGAATATCCATCTTACACAAAGCTCTGGTAGCAGGACTTAGGCAGACAAATGTCAAATGTTCACTTAGGTGAATAAATTTTGGATCTTTCGGACAAGAACATCTGCATATAAAGTCAGAACTGTGGTGAAATAGAGCAAATAAATAATAATAAAATAATAATTAATAAATAATAATAAAAATGCTGTTCCTGGGAATTAAAAAAATGCAAATTTTTTGTTCAGAGCAATGGGTTACAGGCAAAATGAATGCCATTGAGACAATGAATTCTGAGTACTTTATTAAGTGGCACTTGGAACATAAACTTTAAACTTTAATAAAGGTGATTTCCTAACTGCTACTAACATAAAGGACATGAACCAAACCTCTGCTGTTATGTAAGGAAAACCAGAGATAAACCTCATAAACTGTTTTTGCTCAAATGACACTGGTTGGGGTGAGAAGTAGAAAGTAAAGAACTGAAGTTTATCAAATAGGCAACTACTTATTTGATTTAAATTTGAAATACGAAGGGGTCCCTGTTTTCATTTGTGCGGTTTGTTTGTTTGTTTTTTCAAAATGAATACAATTGTTATTGTACATTTTTAACTCAGGAATTATTTTCAAAAACCAGTATTAATTTCCATATGTTTTTTTCCTAGCAATTAAAAAAACCCAGCCAAAAGCAAATAAAAAAAACCACACTCTCCCTCATCATTGCAGTACAGCTATCTGTTTTAAAATAAGCTATAGCTGAAAATATTGGAATTTTAATAGTAAAGAAAGTTTCAGAAAATTGAATCAAGGCTGCCAGAAATAGTCATCTTTAGTGCAAATGCAACATTTACCTCAAAAACACTATGGCTAGTTGGGAACCTCTACTGAACCTCTAAATACAGGTAAAATAACTTTGCCTGCCCTTCTGAGGAAGCCTTGCATCTAGCTCTGGATCTTCTCACTTTCTTTGTACTGAAATAATAAGAAACAGAGAGATGCCCTTGCTAGCTGTGCATCAAGGATTGCAAGAGAGTTTAAGGGATGTTACCATGTGAATTAGATCATCTCATTATTTTAAAGACTCTAATAGAAAAACAGTTTAATACTAAGTGATTCCTCTATGGATATTTGGCATGTAATATCAAAAATGTCCAGTTATTCCGATAGGCTTCTCAGGACAACATTCCTTAGGGAGCAAGTCTTGCCACCTAATTTTCTTCTCACTGACATCGCAATTCAACAAAATTCTGTTTAACCTTCAGAGCCTGAAGAGACTAATAGGAGCACTTTGGGAGAGTGATGATATGCTTTTTTTCACAGTATCAGTCTTTTTCACCTAGCAGACAATCATTTACAACAGAAACTCAGTATTCCCTGGGACTTGTTACAAAAACATGACTGAGGTGGTATATTTACATAGAGGCTACCGAGCTCCTAATTTATTCTGTAGAACTGTGTTGCTTGTGGCAATAGGAAGGAAACTCAGTTTGGCTCAGATTCCAGATTGTATTTCAAGGGATGACAGCTATTTAGAAATATTTTTAAAACTACTTTGACTATCTGTTCATCTGAAGCTTAAACTTGGTACTTGATAAAATTGTTTGTGCAATTAGAATACAACAAAATCCTGTGAGCTATAGGCTAAGCAATTAGTCATTAATATTGTTTAATATATCATACTACAATACATAGCCCTTTATAGACTGCAAAAGAGAACACCTTACCTTTACATCCCATGCTGTTTAGGGATGGTAAAAGAAGAACACCATAAAAGTTTTTTCACAAGAACGACACATGTTCAGACAGCTGACTCTTGGACAAGTCTAGTAGTAGAATCTGCCCCTTCCTCTCCTGCCTTTGTTGTCTGGTAACGGACACAGGGAAGCACAACTGTTCTTTTTTGATCAAACTTCATGATTCAAAATTGAGAATTTATTCACATATAGTGAATTTTCTATACCTTGTGGTAAAAACTGTGCTCTACCTGTGTGCTGACAGGAAATCGCTATCATAGTGCCCTAGGAAAGCCTTTGCATAAAGCTTTGTATTTCTCAGTGCAGAAAGTATATTGATAGGACTTTCACCTAGGATTTAATCTCTGTCTATGTTTCCAGTACAAGCGTGTCCGAGACATCTTTAAAGTGGCTTGATATTAAAAAATTAGTATCATGAACCCCCTGCCTTGACAATAGACATAGGATCACCAAAGATGACTGGATCCCCGACTAGAATCTCAGGATCTTCCCTGATTCAGTAAAACTCAATTACATCTAGATTAACTTACTCTTTCTGAGACTATGCAGAAGGGTTTAGCTATGGTGATTCTCTTGTCTCTTCACCCTTAAAACTTCCTTTTAAATTGGCTACCTTTTTTCACCTGAATGCTGAATTAGGAGAAACCAACATCTTTGCCTGGCTCTCAACCATCTGTCAGTATCCAGCCCTCTGGGCTGTGCTAGCCACAGAGAACATCATCCTGACGAGACCAGCTCCTGATATACACCATGGACAACCCAGAGAGGCTGCTTTCCATCTGGAATAAGATGATGAATACAATGGCCAGACTGGCAGCCATCCCAGCAACTTTTCCAAGGCCAGAGAGGACGGTGGCAGATGTCCAGACATCTCATGGCAAGTATAATGACTAGAACATATTGTCTTTATCTGTGATGGATATTTGTAAGGGAAATACACAAGGCAGTAACATTATCACAAGGTCATGCAAATCCTCAAATCAGCGGATGAATGAATCCCACCAAATTCAAGGAGATCGCTCACGAGAGCAGTCATCTCCTGTGAATGTCAAGAGCTTGTACTCAAAAGTAACACATTCTGCTGCTAAATCTGAGGCTATCCCAAGGTAAAACTCAGTGGAGGGAGACAGGCTGGCCACCAAATTGGATGTGTACTATGTCATGTTATTCTTGTTACTGTGGGAATGAGTTTATGCTAATTGCAACAGAAAGAGGGGAAACAGAGCCAGCTGCTTTAGGCAGGACAAATCAGATCTTGAAACTTACATTAAGGCATATAACAGACACACAGACAGTCTCCTATGCAATAAGACCTTAATGTTAGCCGGGATAAAATCAAATCAGTAGGGAAGAGGGGAAAAAAAACTCTGTTGCAAGCAGCTTTGTGCTGTCATTTGAAAAACATGCTGCTTAAAAACAACTCACCAGGTCAGTGGAACTGACCAGGCTGGAGCCAGTTGCGGGTGTTAAGGAGGCTTCTAAAAGCCAGTCATTTGCAATTAACCTTTATTAATTGTATTGCACTTTTCTCAGTAGGACTGACAGGTGCTTTCAGCTCTACTTGATTGCAACACTACAGATGTTTTCTTCCACTTCAGTTGAATACTGGTTGCCCAGGTCACCACTGTGTCTATAATACACAGCTCTAGCAGCTTAACTCGTGGTGTAGCTACTGTCAGTCAACTAGGACTAATTCAAGAAAGGCTGGCTCAAGTGTAAACAACTTGCACTTCTTAGAATCATGATTTGGGTTGGAAGAGACCTTAAAGACCATCAAGTTCTAACCCTCGCAGGGACACCTCACACTAGACCAGGTTGCTCAAAAGCCCCATCCAGCCTGGCCTTGAACACTTCCAACTTCCCTGTTCTAGTGCCTCACCACCTTCACAGTTAAAGAGTTTCTTCCCAATCCTTTATCTAAATCTCTCCTCTTTCAGTTTAAAACCATTCCCCCTCATCCTGTCACTCCAATCCCTGATAAAGAGTCCCTCCCCATGTCTCCTGCAGGGCCTCTTTCGGTACTTCAGTTATTAATAACCAGTTAAATATTGCCAAAATAAATAATAAGCCCCCTTTCAACACTAAGAGGACTTATAATTAAAACGGAGAAAGACTTTTTAGTATGGCCTGTAGCAATAGGACAAAGGGTAATGGTTTTAAAGCAGAGGAGGGTAGATTCAGACTGGATATATGGAAGACATTTTTTATTGTGGTAGTGGTGAAACACTAGAACAGGTTGCCCAGAGAGGTGGTAGATGCCCCATTCCTGGAAACATTCAAGGCCAGGTTGGATGGGGCTCTGAGTATCCTGATCTAGTTGAAGATGTCTCTGCTCATTGCAGGGGAGATGGACTAGATGACCTTTAAAGGTCCCTTTCAACCCAAACCGTTCTATGACTCCGTGACAAATAGGTGCCATGTTCCCATGCTGCAACAGGGATGCTCCAACCTTATCCTCATGTAAGAAGGATTTTATTGGAGTAATCAGTCATTGCATCTGTCCACATATGGCTCTGAATTTAACAATGGAGTTGTAATCTGTCAGTGACTCTGCAACAACTGTGTTTACATTACATGTTACTTGCTAATTTTTGTAACTGATAACTGCTCATGCTTAACAGGGAACATAGGAGTATTATATTTTACTCATTCATTTTTAGCATTAGTGACAGCTCTATTCGAAAATTTAGACAATTATAAAAATTTAGACAAAAATTTAGAAAATTGTGTCCTAAACACAAAGGTAACATAATTGTCATGGATAGTTTTATACAGGTATAAAGGATGAGCAAGTCGTTCATCTGACAGTGAATGTCTGAGAACAAAGTCCATCCCTTTCACTGCTTTATTTCAGCTGTATTGACTCCATAAGCTTAGTCATACCATGTCATACCATGACCCAGGACAATTATTTGTTTCTGTGCTGACACAAGTGGCTGTTCTGCAGTAGATTTTACTGATGCACAGGAAGACTTGGCTTCCAAATGCCAGAGTTTAAAAACCTTGGATGTCTACAGGTGGAGGTGAACTTGAACACAGGCTGGCTTGACTTGCAGCTGCTGTGAATCAGATCTTTCAAGCAAGCTTGAATCAACTGAGAAGCTGCCTCAAGAAACACTTGTTGTTTAGCTGCCATTCTCTGAGTGACGCTACACTCAGAAACCAAGACTTCTGGATTATTGATTTATGTGGCTCTTTCTCTTGATGTATTCCAGCCCTCTGCATGGATACTCTCATAGACAGCTATGTCCACCACAGGCCATGGTGGTAGACAAACATACAAACATTGTGGTAGACAACATACAAAACTCTTCCAACTTCTATCATGCCTGTTGAAATACGTGGAGAGTAACACTACTTCAGAGACGCAACTGGCTCTATATCCTCTCTTCTGGAGCTGCAAGAAGCCAGTGAAGGATCCATTGAGCCCGTTGAATTTGGCACAGAAGGAAAAACAACTACAGATATTAAATTCCTATGAAAAGCTAATGAAACACGTTTTTTAAAGCTGGTCACGGTAGTCAGCAATAATGAAAAACTCATGGGACATATTAAGAAGTATCTTAAATCTGTCTTTTCTGAAAATAAAAGCTTTTAGAAACATCATGAGAAACAGCAAAACTAGAACTGGTGACAGTTATAGTCAGGTCATCAGCAGCAAGTTCAAGTATCAAGTTTATTAATATCCCAGTTCATATATTGCTTTCTGGTACAATAGACATTGTGGAGGCCAGCTGCTCCCTGAGAGACAGAGAGCCAAGAGCCAACTGCAGTAACACAACCAGCAGGATGGATGCCTCACCAGCTGTGAGCCATCTGACAACACCTGAGTGAGGCAAGCGAAGCCAACTTGGCATAACAGCCAGGGACAGCTGAGAGTCCAGATTGCTAGATAAGTCTTCATCGATGACGTGGGTCTGACACCCTGCAGGTCAGGGTCAACTCTAGTGATGGTAACCAGGGAAGTTGTGGATGTCCCATCCCTGGAAGCACTCAAGGCCATGGCAACCTGGTCTAGCAGGAGGTATCCCTGCCCATGGCAGGGGGGTTTGGAACTTGATCTTTAAAGTCCCTTCCAACTCTAACCATTCTATGATTCTACAATTCTATGATTCCAAATACTAGATTTCTGGGTTTATGTGAATAATACAAATATAGGCTTGTTGAATAGTCTGACAGGGTTAAAGGGCTGTCCTGATTCTTCAGTAGGCATTCAGAATTTGTTGAGTAGCTACACTTATTAAAAAAAAAACCAACAAACTGTGAAAAGATCAGCAACTGAATTTAGTAAAAAATTTTGTAAAGAATGCAGGTAGAGTGATTCTAAACTTCCATACATATTATTGGCACTGTTCTCTTTTCTTTCTCATAGCTGCAACAGGCCTTTGGATGGGAAGCCTTCATTTAAATCTTTTCTGAATAGCAAAATATGTCAGAGGTCCCAGATGATAATGACTCAAAAATTAACCTGTGAGCAGAAACCTTTTCTCATCTTGTGAAGAAGAATTTTGACTCCTTTCTTTAAGGCCTAGGGCTGGCTGATCAAGGAGAGCCTTTCCCACCAACTGGCTGTTTCTTTCCTCAGTTTGTCAGATGATCCAGTGAAGCACTATATCTCCTAAGCAGGTTTTTACTTATAAAAATGAAAATGTGATTGTCTGCAATAGTTTTAAATGGTGTCTGGTGTGTCGTTATAATGAATCTGAGAAGCAGTTCTACTCATGGTAGGGGAATTGGAGGTCAATGATTTTTAAGGTCACTTCCAACCCAAGCCATTCTATGACTCCAGGATTCTGATTGTACATGTGATAGAAGAGTTTGTTCTTTGCTCCCTCATAAGTCTACCTTTCCCAACAGAAGTCCTTTTAGCCACAGAAGGGGAAACATTTGCCGTCTTAATACCTATGAAAATTAATTCCTATTAGAAAGAGATAAAGGAAGGCTATCTGTACAAATACCAGTGGACATACAGAAGTGCTTTTTCCATAAAGTGATGATTGTGGACCGAAGGCCACTACACGGCATTAGTATACCTGTTGAAGTCAATTATTTGTGGGCTGAAATCAAAGCTTATCAAAGTAAGGGATAAAACTATGCCTGACTTCAGTTTTCCCTCAATCCTCTTCTGCACCTTGCATTATCACGGGAATGATGTTCAACTCTTCAACTTGGTAACTTGCCAACCACTTTCCTTTGATCTGCATACTTAAACAGTTTGGCACTTGTAACATGTCCAGAGTTAGACTGCTATGAACATGCTCATATGTTCCAACTCTTCCTCTTAGACAGGGAATTGGCTTTGCTGAGCACGAAGCCCTTCCTACCATTTTACTATATGCACAGAAAGGGTGGAGCCACAAGTACTTTAAAAAAAAAAAAATCAAACCCCTTATGAACAACTTGGGTAGTTTGAAATCTGAGCCTGGGCCAGGTTTTATGTCTTTTTCAAATTCTTTTTTTCCCCCTTCTGTTTCTTTGTCTCTAAGAGATCCTCTGTTCCTGACTTATTCTTGTTAGAGGTATGTAAAGTTTATTAAGATCATTAGAAAAAGAGTAGAAACAGGAAAAAAAAAAGTCACTTCAAAATAGAGAAATGTTAGGAAATAGTAAAGCTAGAAATAAATTATAAAGGGAAGAACTCAGACAAAATTAGAGGTAGAGCAATGAGAAACAAGAATGATCATTCCAAGGAAAACCTTGATAGACAGCCTTGATATCTGTTTAGTGTGCTAAAAGGGGTTGTCTTGAAGACTCTGCTTTCAGAGTTTGTAGATCTAAGAAACACTTTAGGTCATGTCAGAAGCAAAATGGTGTCTGTGCAGTGAAGTTACCATCTTAAGCCTCAGTTAGAGTAAAGTTGCAGACATCTAAAATTGTGACAACTTGCCTCTGGTGTTTTGTGGTGTCTTTAATTAAGGCTTTTTGATTGTTCCTATCCATTTGTACACAATAGGATAACATTCTGTTAATGCATCTCCGGTTATATCCAAGATGTCCAAAAGCGTTTCCTTCATAATGTACCAGCAGAGCATGAAGAATTGTGCTATAAACTCATTTCATTTAGAATTTTCATCATGATGTCATCTAATAAATCTTGCTGATACCACAAATATATGGGCAGTGTTGGTCCACAGTGCATGAGTATTATCTGAAAATAATGAGATATCACTGAAGACTATAGTGTGGGAAACAGTGAAATTTTACACTACAGAACTATTTTAAACTCATCATCAAGAGTTTTCTTTCTAAGCTAAGAACTTGTCAATGCATAATGGGACAGAGGAAAAAAATCTGGGCGTATTAGTGAGTCACTGAATAGCTGAAGATATACTGAAGCTGAAATAAATGCAGAAGATGATAGGGAGGGGACATGAGGAACCAGCCATAAGATCGATTTTGTTAAACATAGTTTGCTTAAGCCTTGAAAAACTAAAATCTGGCAGAGGTCTGTGATTATTCTCTATGAATTCATTGGAGAGCTAAACTCTAGAAATGAGGAAGGAATCTACCTCAGATGTCTCCAACAGCAGTAACTGCAGGGAACCCCTTCCAGAAGATATAATTATGGATCTGCTGGCTTGGAGTTAGAGAGTATCTTCAGGTTTCCCCAACATGACATTATCAACATAACAGACATCTGATCTGAGCCGGTGTGCCTGGCTTCTCCCCTGGGAAAGAGTCTGTGGTGTATGGTGTTTTATTTCAAAAGAGTAAAAAACACTTGTGTGTTCAGGCATGGCTAAGTACTCATGACTGCTTCTTTACATTAAAAGGGCAAAGGCTTAAGGAATTGCACCTTCCACTATGGGCAGAAGATTCAGGATGACTCAGAGAATGTCTGGCAGTCTGGGACAGGTCCCTGAGAGAGCTCTTTCCTACTCTAGCAATGCCATGTTGATCATGGCCGTGATCACACAAAGCCGTGAGCCCACAGCTTTATCTGATCTTTCAAATCTTCTAGGCATGGGGTATCTTAAGATCCAAGGCCTAGAAGTAAGTTCCTGCTTTTATGAAAGCCAGTACGGAGGCTGGAACATAGTGCTTGTGGTAGCCAAGGCTAGTGTTCTGTCTCCTATAGGGTCTCTCTCTCCTAAGAGCTGCAGGTTTCTTCTCTTGTTATACTGCACTGCTGTAGTGCCTCTGAGTGGTGGTGAGGACATGAGCAATTGGGTTGGAGTTTGCCAGCATAAGCCTGAAACTGCCCACCAGCTACAAACAGCTACTGTTGTAGAAGATCTTACTTTCACAAGGAACCTGAACATTGTGAGGTCAGCTATTGATTTACTGGGAAGACGAGCTTGGTTTGTGATGCTGAAAAGTAATTTGCTGCCTCTCTGCTTTAGACCCTCTGCACAAAATGACATGAATCCATGTAAGGGTGCTTGTACAGACCTTCATCTTGATGAAATGGCCTGGGCAGCAAGAACTGATAAAGTAGGAATGTGAATGTAAACAGCTCTGTGAATTGAATACCTGAACTGAAACGATTTGAGAGGGCATTTACATCAAACCCACTATTGGTAAAGAAGAATGTGACCACCATCTTAACACTAACCAGGGAATTAAAGGCTTTTGAGACAGAATCAGTTCATATAGTTTCAAAACAAAGTTCAGAAGAAGGAAGACATTTTTAACAAGGAGAAGTGGGAAGGAAGTGCCAGTCAAAACCTGGTTTGAAGCTGCCCTGCAACTTTACAGCCTGTCTATAAAAGAGCATCCTGTTGTATGCTGTGGGTAGCCTGCACTCCTGGCAGTAAAGGGTGTAACATGTACAGACCCACAACTTCAGCATGCGTATGTGACCTTGTGCCTTCTCACTGGCCTGTGGATTAGCAGACTGTAGGAAGTGGATACACATGAACCCTACATCTCTAGCAACAAGTGTGTGAGAATAGGGGAAGCCCTGCTACCAGAAAAGGGGACATGTTCTTGCTGCTTGAACTTCCTGTGGTGAAGATGTGTTAACACAAGTAATCATGTGCATGTGTGTCTATCTGGGGGTTAGTTTTGGGGATTAATTACATAAAGATGTTTAGAAACGTATAGGTGTTTATTAATATTTTTGTGCCTGGTATTCTGCTTTATCTGTTGGACTGTTCATACTGATCCTTGATATACAGGTTATAGTTTGTCAGTTAATTAGATGTATGAATAAATCAGGAAAGTGTTTAGATCTGTCCTGATTAGATTTAAACCCCATGAGCACATTTTCCTTCTGACAGTTCTGTACCCTCTGCATTCTCCAGACTGATCCACTGAAGTCAGCTTCCTGCCAATATGCACAAAAGCAAGTAAATTTTAGAGCAATACAAATCCAATGCATTCTCATTTTGGGGCATCTGTGGCATCAGTTCTGTTCTCCAGTATGGTGGTTGGGAACTTTTTAAAATGTTACATGGGGGTCTGTCACTGTACTGTGAATCCAGTAACTAGTGCCTTCTAGCAGCCAGCCAGAGCAGTGACAAATGTTCCTTAGCTGACTCCCAAGATGAGAAAGCCAGCCACCTCAAGGGTGTTAATGGCTGTGCTCGATCCTCTTACTTCCCTCCAGGGAAACCTGCATGGCCAGCTACCTCTCTTAGACACTTTTACACCAGTGCATGTAGAATGGGAATAAACAGGGAGAACTGGAGATCTGGGCATGGTCGCAGGGCCATGATGGCACTGCAATTACAGAGACAGGGTGGGGTAGCTCACATAGCTGGAATGCTGTCATGGATGGCTACGTACTTTTTAGGAAAGACAGGCCGGCAGGGTATGGGGATGGAGTTGCTCTCCACATTGGAGAGCAATTGGAATGTATCAAGCTCTGCCTGTGGTGGACAAAGAACGTGTCAAGCGTTCATGGGTAAGAATTAGGGGCAGGTTAGTATGAGAGACGCTGTTGTGGGTGTGTCCTGGTTTGAGGTAAAACGAACCAATTTTCTGTTTTACAGTTTTACTTTCTTAGCTGGGCCTCTTCTAACTAACTAAACTCTGAAATTAACAGCACATTGTTCAGAGCTGTTCCGTCTCACAGTGAGAAGAACTGATTATACCAAGGGATGGTATGCAGAGAGGCCCTTGTTTAGACTTATTGCTGGAAGAACCAAGGTCAGATAATTTTTGTCGTTTGCCCGTTGGAGGGTCCCACCTTCAAGGAGGAGCGGACAGGACAGGTGACCCAGGACTGACCAACAGGGGTATTCCATCCCATCCGCATCATGCCCCATATAAAAGCTGAAGGATCAACAGGTCAGCTCCCCTTTTTTCGCCCTCTTTCCTCGATGGCTGACATCCAAGGAGGACTCTGCCTGTTCGTCTGCCTTTGATCCTGATCCGAGCATTCCTGACTTCAGATCTGGAATCCAGCTCCTGTCGATCACCGAGTCCAGTTTGGGACTTTTACCTGAAGCCTGCTGGTGACGTGGTCGTCATCCTGGGAGCTTGATACGGTTTTGTATATACTGTATACTCCCTTTTTCCCTTTTTTTCCTAAATTTCCTTTTTATTATATTACTTATATTTTCATTAAAGTAGTTTAGTTTGTTCTAAACTCTTGAATCTCTTTAACTCCTTCCTCTCCTCTCTGACCAAAAGGGGGGAGGGGGGAACATCTGTCAATCAGGTTTTGGTAAATTTGGCTGAAACCACAACACGGTGTTTGCCACAGACAATTGGATCAGGAAGAGGAAGTTGATGAGGCCGCCTATGGACAGCTGGAAATAGCCTCATAATCACATGCCCTGGTTCTCATAGGGGACTTCAACTACCCTGTCATTTTCTGGAATGACAACACAGGCAGTCACATAAAGTCCAGGAGGTTTCTGCAGAGCTGATGATGACTTCTTGACATCGGTGGTGGAGGAACTGATGAGGAGAGGTGCACTGCTGGACCTCAAGCTGACAAAGAAGGACTAGTTAGGGTTGTGAAGGTTGGGGGTAGTCTTGGCTGCAGTGACCATGAGATGGTAGAGTTCCAGATCCTGTGTGGAAGAAGCAGGGCAAAGAGCAGAATTACAACCCTGGACTTCCAGAGAGCTAAATTTGGCCTCTTCAAAGACCTTCTTAGAGCTATCCCATGGGCTAAGGCTCTAGATTGAAGGCAGGGTGCAGGAAAGCTGGTTAATATTCAAGCACCACTTCCTCCAAGCTCAAGATTGCTGTATCCCTAGGAGTAAGAAATCAGGCAAAGGTGACAGGAAAGCTGCATGGATGAGCAGAGAGCTTCTGAAGAAATTCAGATGGAAGAAGGAAGTTTACAGAACATAGAAAAAGGGACTGACCACTTCAGAGAAGTATAGGAACATTGTCAGAGTATGCAGGGATGCAACTTGGAAGACTAGGGCCCATTTGGAATTAAACCTGGCAAGGGATGTCAAGGACAATAAGTAAGGGATTCTTCAAGTACATCAGTAGCAAAAGGAAGACTAGGGAAAATGTGGGCCCGTGGCTGCTTGAAATGGGTGTCCTGCTGACAGGGGATAGAGAAGGTGGAGTTACTGTATGCCTTCTTTGCTTCAGTCTTTGTTGGATGGTTCAACCCTGCCTGCAGCCTGCTGTGCACAAGAAAACATACTCAGAGGATATTTTCTACATACAGTTTAGGCTTGTCTGCATTTGTAACCAGCTTTGTGTGCTGCTTTTTTGAGTCTTCAACTGATGTGCTTGTGATGTTTTTACCTATCCATTCCTTCCTCAGTCCACATGTGCATGCCTCTTCACAGGGAGAAACTAGCTGATGGAACAGAGAAGAGCAAAGGCTGCATAGCCACCCCAGTCCATTCGGGGTACAATGAGCTCTAGTAGAGATAATTTCTCCTTAGGGACACTTCAGATTCAAATCCTTCAGGGGTTTGAACCCAGCTGCCTTGAGCAGCACTAGAAACACATCTGTCTCTGCCTATTGTAGTCATGACCAAGTAAAACTTCATGATCTGTAATGCACAGGGTCTCTGGCACCATCTAGTGATCCTTTCTGACCTCCAGCTCCATAATGACAGGTCACATGCAATCCCTTCACTCAAAGCTGCTTCCTCTTTTCCTGAGTATGTAGTTAAAAACAATTCTGCTCTGAGTTACTGGGCACGGGTTTCACATTAACACTTGCCCAGACTGAGTCACAGATATGCCTTCCTGTTGCTTTCTGACTCTCCTTTGCAGGACATTTTGAGTGGCTATCCTTTGCTAGCATAGGCATTTTCACATATATACTCACCAGAGAAGAACAAATACCAAAGAGATCAGACCAGTAGTATGTGTGAAACTGCTTGAATGTGCACAAAAGGATGTTGTTTGAACTAGAGTGTTGCTACTCTTCATCTGTTTTAATTTGCATCTCTGCATTTCTGTGTTGCAACAAGCATCTTGTGAAATGTCCTGGCAGAGAAATTATGAAAATTCCCCCATCTTCGTGTTGTTGGGGACACCCAGGATACAGCATTTTCTGCACACCAGAATAGAAAACAGTGTGTGAGCTGCCCTGGTGCAGTCTTCTGTGCAAGACAAAGCTTGTATTCATGGCCATATTGGTAACGTGGACTCTTGGTGGAGAAGAGTGATACTGCAGTAGAGATAATGAATCGCCGAGGGAGAGTCAATTCTGGAATCGCAGGTAACTGCAAAACCTTCCTTTCTGTCCTCCTGAAGAAGAAGGAGGAGGTAGGGGAAAATACAGGGCTGGGATAGAGAATGGCATTGTACAGTGGCTGGTGTCGTACCAGGAGAAGGGCCTTAGGACAAGAGCAAAGCAATAGATGAGGTAACTGAGGGGAGCCCAGGCTGGGAGAATGATCTTTTTCCCAGAGAGGTGGAATAAAAGTCCAGGCAGATTACAGTCTACCATCCTCTTCAGTGTTTTTCTTTCTGTAAACAATGAGATTGAAGGGCACTATCCTACTATCATTGTCAGGTAAAACTCTCTGCATTGAGCTAGCACAAGCCACTGCTCCTATCTCTGGCATGTCTAAGGAGAAGCAAGCAATGGCTCTCCCAAAAGCTTCAAAGTGACATTCTCCCTGTGGAAACAGTCTCTTCTGTGTGTCTGCCTCTGCAAACACTGATCTAAACAGCCAGTCCTTTGAGCAACTATATGCTATTGAATAAAATTACTTAGGAGATAGAGCCACAATAAGGGTAGGTGAAAGAAAGATCTAAAAAAGGATGAAGAGGAGGGAGCATTCAGTGGAAGACAGGAGAAGGCAACAAGGAAGATGTGTTGGGGAGAAAGGAGATGTGATAGGACAAAGAAAGGAGGAGTGTGGTTTGGGAAGAGTACAGACAGAGCTTGTGATATAAAGTGAAATAAAAGAGCAGCTTCAGGGCAGCCTATGCTCTGTGGGTCTGACCCCCTGCTAATGACAGGTAGTGGGACCTAGTTACAGCAGGATCTGGTTACAGCACACATGAGGCTCTCCACTCCTTGAAACAAGAGTACCAGCAGGCTCTATTGGGGTTGGGGTTCTGTGCTAACTGGGTTATCATGCCCCTGATTCTGGGCTGGGGGATTCCCATTCTTGCCTTATGTTTTTCAGTCGCAGCAGAAGAGAGAAGCTGCTCTTGGCTGAACCCCTGGGTCTTCCTTGTTTCCGTCCTTGCCATCAAAACTGCATTTGTAACCATCTGCCTCGGTGGGTTTAAGGGTCTCTTAATTGCTCTGGGATGAAGGGAACCATTGACTGCCTTTTGTCAGATGGAAAGACAATATCCTAGTCTCTGCTAACAGGCAAATGCCGCTCACCAAAACAGGCTGGAAATAGGGTTCCTTCCACAGTGAAAGTTCATTCCTTGGTAGAGCCTTTTCACTGCTCCTCTCACTTTCTCACCTGCCTGAATAAAGTCAGTTCTGGATGAAAAACAGTCAGTTTCTCCTCTTCTACCAAGAGCTGAGAAGTGTCTTTTGTATCAGAGAGCATCTAGCTAGGTTCACTGAAGGCTGGCTGCTGGATATTGCTTCCCCTAACCTGGTATCTCTCTCAGAGCTCCCTGTGACAATGTTGGAGCCAAGGGCAAGTGTGATTTCCTTGGAAATACTAGTACCAGGGCTGCCCATGTTTTTGCAGGGCAGGGGTGAATCCATCAAAATTCTCCAGCCACATCCCAGCCACAACATCTGGAGCAATAAAAAGGAAAATCCTTTGCTTGTACTGTCCTGAAGTATCACATTGCTCTGTCGTGACTCTTCTGTGCTTCTTCCTAAAACTCCCTTGGCTGAAGCCTCAACACTTGACAGATGTTGGTAAAGGTAAAAGTGATAAGGAACTTTGTCCTGCCATCTCCCTCTGCTCAGTCCTGCACTTCACAGACATTGTTCTTTTTCCAGGAGTTCCTCTTCAACTTGGTAAAAGGATAAAGGAATTTTATCACTTTTACCTTCTTGCTAAAGGTAAAAGTGGTGCTTTAAAGCTGGAATGCCCAGGGAAAGGAGGATGAAGGAAGTAAGAGAAGGAATAGGGAAGATTAAGAGAGAATGCATATTAATATTCCACCTTTATTAAGCTTATCCCATGGCTTCTTTGAAACTTTCCTGACCCCATCTTCAAAGGATGTCTAAACTGGTTTTGTCAGCTGGGAAAATGAGTGGTGAGTGGAGCTCATCCCATTATTGCCTGTTCAAAGGCACGAATGACCAGCAGTGGGAGAAACACCCTGCTGTTTCTCATCTCCTTGTTCAATACAGAGCTTGTTAACATACCAGAATTTCTGTAGAAGCTCTAATCCAGAAGGTAGAGGATAGGACAGGTTCCTCATGCATGAGGTGCGAAGGATGACAGTAGCACTTCCCTTCTTTTTCCTCTCTTCCCAGTTGTTTTCCTTCATGGAAGCTATGGCCAGTACAAGACTCTGCTCCAGAATGCTACATGGTGGCACTGCGTCCCCAAGATATCTGCAGGTAAGAGTAAGTGATGCCAAGAGCTTCACAGGCAACACTAAGAACCTCAACAAAATTTATTCTCGTGTCAGTCAGCCTTTGAGGTTGAGAACGCGATTATCAACCAGAGCTAAATTGTTTTAAGGAAGGAAGCGGGAGAATTGAGGAAAGAAAATGCCATATTTTCAGAATATGCAGAATTTTATTTAGGATGCTATGTTTTGGGCCAGTGGAAGAGAGTGGCTTGCTCCAGACCTACATTTGATCACCCTTCCTACTCTTTCCCTCTCATGGGCCCTCCCACAACTCCTCAACTGCTAATCCAGTTCACTAATCTAGCCACAAGTGCTTCATCCTTTGCTAAGGGCTGGTTCAATCCAGTTCCACTCCCTGTGCCTGTTCACCCAAGCGAGGTAGCAGTGGCAGGAGGATATTGTTACACAGCTTAAGTAGCTGGAGAGCTGGGCGGTGGTTGCACATGGAGAGAAGGCAATGGCAAGAACTAGAATTCCTGCAGTGTGCATTCCCAAACTCTGTTCAGAGATCTGTTCTCTCTTGTGCACTGCATTCAGAAACAGGTTGCAGTTGCACAGAGACGAACCCATACACGTTGAGTACATCTGAGCCAGCTGTTCAGAATCCCTTTACAGTCCATGATAAAATGGTGTTCGCAGGTAGAAAATAGGCATGATCCACCTATTCTTATGGTGGACATCTATGGAAGGCCAGACAGGCCACACAGGCTCAATTTGCCGTTTCATTGCTCCACAATCCACAAGCATGCTGTCAAACAGCAGACAGACTCTCCCAGTCAACACAATTAAGAATTCAGAAGAAATTGTCCAGCATTGCATAGTCATGTGTGGAAAACTTTAGCTTTCATTGTGGAATTAGGAATGGATTTTGCAGAGTACATGATGTCTATCCTCCAGCGGTGAAAGATCAGGGTGAGCAGCACAGTTCCTTAGCCTGCTTGAATCTCATCTTGCATATCATTTAATGCTCTCTAGTGTCATGGTCTGTCTTTCTACAAATGTACCTAATGGTGTACCTTGAGTGGATCTAATATGTAAGAGCACAGGTAGATTAACAAAAGTTTTGCTAGCTGTTCCACTCACTGGACTCTATTCCCTCCGTTTGGTGCCAAGAATGGGATGGATGAGAGCTGGGAGGAGAGATTTTTGTGCTGTGAAGATAGCTCTTGAAAGGCTTAGGGTTATCTGGATCTATCTTGAGTGAATATGATGTGTTTGTTTGCTATGGGGGGGACTGAAGCATGCCTTAATGGGGGCATTGTCACTGCATTGTCATGCAATTGCCTGAAGAGCTCCTGACTGGGAAACCCAAGAAGAGAGTCCCTATGAGGTCTGAAATTCAGAGCAAGCATCTGAAGTAGCACATTTGTTGACTTTACTAGATGAACTTTTCAGCCTGATATATTCTATACAGAGATATATACAGAGCATTGTATGCATGGATCATAGATAGAGATGTGTAGTCTTAAAGCATGTAGCCTCATGATTTGAGAGAATATATCTGTGGGTTTTTAATCCATCATGTCCCATTCTGCCTATAAGGCAGATCTCTAGGAAAACCTGACTAGTGTTGGGAACTGCCTGTGGTGGCAGCAAGACTGTTTACTGTATGTGTCTGTCAGTCTGCATGAGTCAAAAGCCAAACACTTGGACAACACTTCTCTGATGTAAGTGTTCCCAGCGGAGTGTAAGCCAGCAACTTTCCATCTTGATTCCTCGGGAAGGATAAGGCAGAAACTGCGTCTCTCACCCCACAGAGGTTTCAGGGACATGGCAGAACAGATAGAGAAAGGGAAAGGCACTTCAGGTAGGGACCTTTCAGAAGGACCCTATCAGATTGTTAACAGCTTTACTTGTGGAACACAGAAGAGAGCATTTACCTCTCTCTAGATTAAGGACATCGTTGAAACCCCTCCCTCAACTGAGCTCACTAAGATGAAGGACAGCACATCTTGTTCAAAAGCAGGATTATTTTTTTCCCCACAGAGGAGGGCTCGATGTGCTGTCCACAAGACTGGAAACTCTTTCAAAACAGTTGCTATTATCTGTCGGCTGATAGGATGCCCTGGACTGAGAGTGTGCAGAACTGCACTGGGATGGGCTCCCACCTGGTGGTGATCAACAGCAGAGAAGAGCAGGTATGTGCAGGGCTGAAGGAGCGGAACAGCAGCTGGAGACACAATGCCAGCCCCTGGAGGGGGCTCAGATCCCCTCCTTGCTCCTGCAGGGCAGGGAGGATGTTCTTGCTGCACCCCTTCAGCACCTGTTCCCCTCTGCCACCATCCCCACCCCACAGGGACTCCTGCTGCCTCCCTCTGCTCAGTCCTGCACCTCACGGATATTGTGCTTTTTCCAGGAGTTTCTCTTCAACTTGGCAAAAGAAGTATCTACTAGTGACTATGAAACAAAATGCTACATAGGCCTAAGTGCTTCTGAAAATGGGCAATGGCAGTGGGTGGATCAGACTCCATATAAGACGGCAGCTGCGTGAGTATCCCAGAGGGAGTGAGGAAGTTCCTGTTATTCACACCCCTCAAGTCAAAGTGACCAGTATACTATGTAAGACAGGTATGTGTCAGAGAGGGATCTCTGTCCCTAACTGGACTGTAAGTCAGAAAGCTTGACTGGTTTTCTAGTCAGAAAGCTTCACTAGTTTTCTAGTCAAAAACTTGGCTAATCTTTGCCTTGCCAGAGCTCCTGATCTCTGTTACAGTAAACCTCCCCTCTCTTCCACAACTGTTTAGTGCATTCTAAATAAAGGAACTTTCTTTTACAGGTTCTGGAAACCCGGGGAACCCAATTTACTCTTTGCAGAAAAGTGTGCTGCAATTCACGTCAAGGGAAAAAGAGACTCCAGCACTTACAGTAACTGGAACAACATCCCTTGCTTTAGAAATTGCTATAGAATTTGTGAACTGGCAGTCAAATTTGTCTGAGGAAGGAAACTCCACTTTGGATGAAGGACCTGAAGGCGTATCCTTGAGAAAGGGCAGCTCATGAAAAAACTGATGGAAAGCTGGCTTGAGCCCACAAAAATGCTTTGTTTTGCCAAGTAGGATGAGCAAGTCTGCCACAGAATTTCAGCTCTGAAGGACCTCAGTTACCATCCTGTGCCCCTGTAACTCTTTCCAAGCTGCACACCAGTCCTGGATGAAATCACTCAGATTGATTTCAAGAACCTCCTGTGCCTCTTTTCACCCTCCTCCTTCTCAGGTGGGTGGCCTGACCCTCCAATACTTTCCTTGACTCCTTGTCCAATTGATATCTTAATGACTCAGAAAGGTCTTCTCTGTTTCATGGAAGGATACTGGTCCTACAAATCACTGGAGCAGTCAGTGGAGTGTGCTTGGACCACCCTTAAAAGAAACAATTATTCATGGCTTATCTTTGCTATTTCCTTCTTCCTTCAGCATATTCTGTGTTGGTAAGTTAAAAAACCCCAGCACATATCAATAAATGTTAATTCAGCTGTTTGCATGAGGCTGTCTTTTGAGTGGCAAGTCCCAGCCTCCTGCCAACCCAGCCTCTCTTCATGGAAGTTTTAACTTTTCGGTGTGTTGTGCTGGTGAGAATATTACTGTGAATGTGCTGGACTGGCCAGAAGCAGAAACAACCTGGTGTTCATCTGCAGAGCATGTGAGAAAGGCTGTGAAACATTTTGCTGAATCACATGAGCGGGAAGCAACAGAGCAGGCTGAGTACCAGTCAATACCAACAATGGATTTTGGAGATCCTGCTGAGACATGTGGCAGGATTAAGCATGGCTATGAAGGGAACAGAAAGCAATCAAATATCACATGAAGGATAACAGACAGTCTCCCCAGGAGGGATTTCTAACGTGAGAAAAGAGTAGAAGACCACTATAGGAGACATCACTGCAAATCAGTCTAGAGCAAGATCTCTGCTTCCCTCAAATTCTCCAAACCTCTGTCTGTATATTCTTCTGTATATCATATCAATGATATCCATATCCCTGAAGAGCTGAGAGATTCCAATTGTAAATAAAGATACACCCTGAAAAAAATAGTTCTGGGTGATTTATCTTTATTTTTATTCATCAAAATTCTGAGCACAAATTCATGTTATTTTGATCTGAAGTGATATATTTTCCACATTTCTGCTTGGACCCAAAGCTTGGCTATTACAATGTCTTGGCCTCCTATTTTCTAAAGCTTCTTTTCACAATGGAGGAAACTTTGTTGTCTTGTCCAACATGATAGCAAACAGAAACATTGCACTGGAACTTCTCTTTTCAATTTCCCCCAACTCTGTTCTGGAAACCACAGCATTAGGGTTTTGAGGAAGGAAAAGGGTCAGATAAGACACACAGGGAGTGACTAATGTTTTACAGAAGGTTTTAGAAGCAGCTGCAGTTCTGACTACTGAGATGTGGTATGGGGGAGAACAAAACACACTAGAAGACTCGCTTGCAGGAAAACGGAACTTGCTAGAAACATTTTCCATGCCTCAAATTTGGAATGTAAAGTTTTTCTTGAGATGTACTGACAAAAGAGGAATCCTGGGAGATGATACTGGGTTTACCTATAGAATCACTGAAGGGAAGCGCCTGATCTCATCTCCCTGCAAACACACACACATGCACACATGCATACACAAGCACACACCCATTCTTTTACATTGGTTGTACAATACAGCAAATGAAGGCGGACAGAGGAATCGGTCCCTGTCCCTGCTTTGTGCGGCCACTGTAGAAGAAAAAGTGGTAAAACTGACCAAGAGTTTCAGCCATGTCTCTGAGTTTTACCTTGACTAGACCGCTCCAATGGCAGATGTCGGGGGTTAGGCAGGGATGGACTCTGTGTACAGCAGTTGTTTGCACTGCAAACATAATGTCTCAAGTCTGCCTTGATTCAGGAGGCAGCAGATGTCAGCAAGAGGCAGAGGTAAAGATATACAGTCAAGTATACTTTGAGAAAGTCTCAGAAGAACAGTCCCTGCCTGAACCAGTAGGTTGGGTGGAAAGGACAAAAAGTGTATCAGATTAGCATAATTCATTAATGGCATCTGTAGACCTTGTTTTCAGGTTGGCATCCTGGTCACATCCCACCTGCCTTTCAGAACAAGACCTGGATACCACTTCCTGGTACATTAACTTTCCTTTGGAGAGGAACTCAGGTATGAGGACAGGGAAGGATCAACAGTGACATTCACTTCTGACCCTACGTACACTGAAGACATGGTGTGACTGCAGCATAAAAAATTCTGTCAGCCTTGACCTAGCTTTTGGTTTTCCTCAGGAAACCCTGTGATGTTCAGTCTTTGAGATGCTGTCTCCAGCTGTAAAAATATCAGAAGAGCCATACTGGAAGGACAGCCTGGTAATAAACCTTATACCACTACATTATTGCTCCCTTTCTGCACAGGAAAACACGAGTTCTCCCCACTTCCTCAATCCTACTCTGCAAATCTTAGAAATTCCCCAGTGGGAAACTTTGGGGGAAGGTGATGATGTGCCCTGATGGTTTTGTCCCACCTGCTCAGACGGCAGTCTAGGTAGAAAGGGAGGTTGGTTTCCTTTCTGCTGCTGGTAAGTGTTACGTCCAAGTTAAAGGGTGGCATAAGGGAACAACTTTCCTCCGAAAGGATTTGCATTAGGTAGGATAAGCTTCCTACTGAACCAGAGTTACTACAACAGGAATCATGTTTTCTACCATGCTACAGTATGTTACTGAAAGTAACCATCATAGAACCAGAGAATGGCTTGGGTTGGGAGGGAGCTTACAGATCATCTATTTCCAACTCCCTGCCATAAGCAGGGACACCTCTGACTAGATCAGGTTGCTCAAAGCCTCATCCAGCCTGATCTTGAACATCACTCTGACAATCACTCTCCTGAGTCACTGACATCTTCTGAGCAAGTCATAGGTCAGGGAATAGGATCTCCATAGAATGGTGGGTATCAGTGTCCAGCAGGAGTTCTGTCTGGTTTTATTTCCTTTTTGTTAGTTTAGTTTTGCTGTGCAAAAGAGTTCTTACTGTC
This sequence comes from Pedionomus torquatus, assembly GCA_013398155.1. Taxonomy (NCBI): domain Eukaryota; kingdom Metazoa; phylum Chordata; class Aves; order Charadriiformes; family Pedionomidae; genus Pedionomus; species Pedionomus torquatus. Next base: position 43,721 of record VZRU01005409.1, on the reverse strand, counting down.
CATTCCTAAACGGAGCATCCCTGCCATCTCCTTTTCTTAGTAGCTTGAGTTGATTTGGAACCTCCTATTGGCTGTAAAATTGTTCTTGTACAGTAGTCGTGTGAGTTCACTTGTGGCAGGCTGACCATGTTTGCTGTGCAGTTTCTTAATGCCAAATTGTTCTCCAGCTAAAGTCAGGTTTGGATGAGCTAATACAAACATTATCATGATAGTGGCCTGGCCACACTGCCTAGGAATTACTCTGGATTTCTGCTGCATGGGATGTTTGCATACATTCCTTATCTTGAAAGGATCATCATTTGTTATGAAGTTGAACTAGACTAGTAAAATCTTTAAGTCCTAATGTTTGCATTACAACCAAACACAGTGGAGGAGAGAGTCCAGGGGCAGTATAATGGTAACAAACCTGCAATTTCTTTCAGGGACATCATTATAACTCTGGTTGGGCTATTGGTTTAAGAATTTCCAGTTTCCACTCCTGCATCTCATTTCTTCTTTGAGGTTAGCTACCCCATCCCCAGTGCCAATGCAATACAAGTGTCTACTGTGGTCTGTTCTATTTTGGATAATAAAAAACCCACACCAAACTGGGTACAAAACCACTGCTCTAATCTTCATTCTTCTCACAGAACACTTTTGTGAAACACAGTCTCAGTATCAGCACCACACAACAAACTGTGGTGGGAGAGGGGGCAGCCAGCTGGTAAGAATGGTGGGAAGAAGTCTCCCCTTTTAAGCACTCTCTTCTGGGGAAGGAAATTATCCTGTAACATTGCCACTGATCTGCTGAAAAAAGTACAGATGTAGATAAAATTGCCTGGCCACAGTTTTACAGGAAAATAGAACAAACATTGAGAAACATAGTCCTGAGATGCTGAGCCCAACATAAACAGATCAGCCAGCAAGTAAAAAGTTCCATATGGAAGTTTCCAGCTTCCATAGCTGCAAACATATTTCCAGTTTCTGTCCTTGTTACCCTTTTTAGATTGCAAGACTGAGGTGTCATTTGTTCCAAGAAACTATATTCAAGAGACTGTCAATTAATCAACACACTACTAATAAATAAATCAATTTAATGAGCAGTAAATTAATTAACACCTCCACTATCAATTTACAGATCTATGATTTTTCACAGCTACTTGCAACTATGCAGCTACAGTTTATTTCTCATACACACAGCTAGTATTGAGTTGCATTGCTACTGCCCTTTTCTCTGGCCTCCCACATCACTTAGTTTTAGGATGGAATCCTATCCCACCTTGCTTCACTTTCTTGTAGCTAGTCTTTCAGACACAGCCCTGATGGAGAGGCCAGTGGGTTGTCAGAGGGGTATCCCTCCAGTGTTCTCCTGGATTTGAATCTTTGGGGCAGGTTCACTACAAGCTGTGGGTGTCTGTATTCCTGCCATTGGGAGACCTGCTCTCCTTTGTTCTTTCACTGATTTTATACTTTATTCTCTACTTTTTCAACATTTTTGGAACCACCATTTTGCCACATTACTACCAATCTTGCTTCACCTGGTCTCTTCCCAAGTAAAGAGCCTATCTGTCATTACTCTTTCCACATTGATCTCAGTTTTGCTACATCTGTTCCTGAATTTGGTGTTTCTGTAACTAGTTCCTAAATATTTTTCTGCAAGGTATTACTAATAACCTAGGTACTGTTGGCCTTGCAAGATTCTTATTACCCAAGATATTCCCAAACCCCCCCTTCAGTTGTCCAGTTAATGTGGTTACCCAATGTTTATCTCACACTGCATAAGACAAATCCTGTGATGTTAGCCTTTATATCTCCACCTGCTATCAAGTAAATGCAAACCCTTCCTTATTTTATAGGCAGGCGGTCCACATATGAGAGCAAGGGTTTTCACATCCTATTTTTGTGCTCACACAATACCTTGCTCTCTCTCAACTGCTTGACATGCTTTTGGACAACCTAGTGGTTTCTTGCAAAGGCCTTACCTGAGTATGAGGTCCAGTACTCCAGCACCATCCACAGCACTCACAGCTAGTCACCTACCACTCTCTCTCAGTGTCACTGTGATTTACATTCACCTGCTGGGGACATTGAGTGCTGGGAAGGCTGCTGTGGTGAGAGTGATGAAGTGTGTGATGCGAGACCCTGAAGTCTCTCATTGTAAGGCTCTCCTACACAGCAGAGACATCTCTACCATTCTGTCACCTCAGGGCTTGATGTTTGCCAAAACTTCTACACACCCTGATCCTCCACACTGCCCATAATGCCCCACATTGAATGAGATGGTTCAGAATGAGATGGTTGCTCTCCAGAAAGGGAAACTCAGGTGTGAAGGAGCTGGAGATGAAAAGAGATGGGAGTAAGCTACACTCTGCCCTAGCAGGTAAGGAGAAAATGTTTAAAGCTCTTGATTTTGCAAACCAAAATGGATTCTGAGCTCAGCTGCCAAAGGCTGTTGTGTGATATTCAGCAAGTACCAGCCAAAGAACCAGTACCACACACAGCAGCAATATTAGACTACTGCAGAAAGGATATGTGAATGAAACATACTTATTCCTCTAGAAGAGGACCTCTTGACAAAGGGGACCTCAACTGATACTGAGTCTTTATCTCTCAAAGCAGCCATGAAGGTCTGGTCTGGGTGGTCTTTGGCCAAGGAGTCCTGAGGATGGGGAAGCATAGCTTTGGAAGATAGTTGCTGAATATGGTGCTCCCTTAGCTGTAGTTTCTGTACTGTGAGAGTTCAGTATGAACCTATCCTGCTATTTAATAACTTTGATGAATCATAGAGCACGGTAGGTGGGATTGCACATCTGGAGGTCTTTAGATCTGCAGTAGGGCTATCTTCAGGGCTACGTGAACTTAGGTAGGTCCTTTTCCTGTTGAGTTTGGACAGTCTCAAACATGGACTTCTCACAGTTTCTCTGGCCACAGGTTTCAGTGCCACACCACTCAAGTAAGAATTTGTTTCTCATACCTGATCCAAATTTCCTTTGCAGCAATGCAAGAAACTGCTTTTACTGCTCTTCAACATACTGAATTATAGAGAAGTAAGGGAATGTCTGGGTTAATGAGCTTAAGGAGCTTATTTCCAGAGTATCCAAATCTTATCACCATTTTGCAAAGGGGAAATAAAAAAAAAAAATCTTCTCTCTCCACCCCAAGCAGATGTAGGAGAAATCCTTTGCAGATGACCAATTACTGTTCAAAGGTCCTTTTCACCCGCCTCAGAAAATGTGTTACTTCAGACTTTTGCAGTGACAGTTCCTCAGCGGCTCCAAACCAGAACCACTGGATAAAGACATTTCCATCTGTGGGCAATTGTAGGCCTTGAAGAAATGACCTGAGATACAACTTAATTTCATTTCCAATCTAAAATGAAGTGTTTGCGTCCTTATAGGTCTTACAACAGGGAAGAGTGGTATATTCCTTGACTGGAAGAGGAAAAGCTCTACAGGGCAGGAGTGGGGTCAGTGTCAGAGCTCTGTGAGGGGCCCAGACATACAGCAGCAGGTGGTCCCCAGGGCAGAGGTTTCTTGGATCACAGAAAGAAGGCAGTCATCTGTCTGCAATTGCCTTCAGCCAAAGGGCTGACCCACCTTCCTTCTGAGCTGCATGCCACTGCCTCACAGCCCTGCCTGAAGCACAGTGGCCAGGACTGCCCTTTCAGGGCTGCAGGATGCCTGTGCTTTTATGCAGCTTGCAGAGAGATGGGAGGAGATGGCAGGGCTTGAGTGGGATGTACTTGACAGGAGCCACGTGAATAGCTGCTGGAAAACAGGAGGAGGTGAAGGGAGCTGGGATGTTGAAATGTTTGAATTTTGCCTAAAGAATAATGCTTGTTTCTTGATTTCAAGATGGTATTTTTGGGCACAATAAAAGCCAGGATTCAGGGTTTCCCCAAGTCTTCTCACTACACATCCAGAAGACCCAACACAATATCCTTCACAGATATTGGCACTGGAGTGCCACAAATGTGATAGGCTCTCAAGGAAAAGCAGACAGTTCCTGTTTCCATCCTGGTATGCTACTCCTTTCACAAACACAAGAAATCCTCTCCATCTCTATGATTAACTGTCTCTGGGTACCAGCCTCTGCAGGAGGCCAATGTCCTTGCATCAGAACGGAATTATTATGAACATGATATTGCAAAGCTAGAGCTGGAGCTGCAGGGGTAGGAAGAGTCTCAGAATCACATAGAAATGTTTATATTTCCTTGAGAGGAGCTGATAATTTCTCCCAACACAGTCTTTGCTGCATTTATTTAAACCCAGCCAGCAACTAGGATCACGTGATCTCTCATTCACCCTCCTCCCCCAAAGTGTAGGGAGAAGAAAGGGAAGGCAAAAGGGAAGAAAGTCCCCAAACTCATGGGTTCAGATAAAGACATTTAAATAGAACAATAACAGAAAAGGAAAACAACAATAATAATGGTAAAAGAATATATAAGATATGAATTACTCTCCCTACTTGGTGAATGGTTGCCCAGCCTGACCCAAGCTGAGATCATGAATTCTGCTCCTTCTCTCTGCCCAACTCCCATTTATATACCAATCATGACACCTATAGTACAGAATATTCCATTGGCCACTCTATTTTAATGTGTTCCTTCTCAACTTTCTATGGGAAGCTTAAAAAGGTCCTTGACTTGTATAAACAACACTTAGCAACAACTAAAACAATATGTATTACTGACATTCCTTTCCTGTCAAATCTGAAAACACAGCAACCACTAGAAAGAAAACTATACCTCTGTTGAAATCAGGACAGCTATCACAGCAGAAAGACTTCATTCCAAGTAAGGAGCATGATCTCTTTTTCACATCCATCAGCATCCAGCTGCACACATGCCTGACATCATCTTCAGCCCTGTTCATCTCCTCTGTGCTCTGACAAACGGTTTCCATCGTAGAGTATATGTGCATTACATAGGACAGTGTCTTTAGTCTTCTGCCCTCTCCACACCCAGCCTGATGCAGAAGTTTACTTCTTTTCTCCTTGTGACAAGTACTTTGAGCCAAACTGCAATGGAAACTCTGCCAAAACATAAAATTAATTCTTCATTAGAGGCAAGGCTTGAGTAGTCAAGCATTTATATGGGTCAGCTACAAGCCTGAGGGTGGAACAAGCCCAAACAGAGAGGATTCAACTTGGGAGCAAGGTGAGATGTGCAGAATTCCAGCAGAATTGCCGTGCTCTGTACTTACTGCCTCAGCACCTGTACAGATTGGGTGGGAGCTCACTCCATTGTAGTTCTTGTTCCCGTTGCTGGTACATTACATCAGACAATATGCAGGAGTAGCTGACTGAAGACTTCTCCTGCCCATTGGACAGCAGACACTGTCTTACTCTGTGCGTGGAGAATGAGCACAGAGCAAACACTAGTGATTTCCATGGAGTATTCCATAGTTCCTGGGATAATTTCCACCCTATGTCTAAGGATTTGCCATCTTTTGCTTAGGTCTTCACTGACACTGGGATAAGATCTTCCTAATGCATTTAGCAGCTCTGACTACATTAACAATCTGATTCTTGTGGATCTAACTGCTAATGTGGAAATCTGTGCCTGGAGAAAAAACAGTAGTATCTCAGTGTAATCGGGCTCACCCGTCACTATTTCTCCACTCCCTCACTTAAAAAGCAGTCTGTTGCTTTTCTTTGTCTCTATATGCTGCTTCATAGTTGCCTGACCCACTAAAAGTGGGGCAAGTTAGCTGCCTGACTAACACAGGTGTCAAGGAGAGCTACATCATTCCTAGAGAGCAACTTTTGCCAACAGATAACTTACAGACACAGTCCTCCATTCTAAGGTACTGCAGCAAAATTTAGTGCTCTTGGCAACTTTGGTGTCCATCCAGAAGATACAGAAAAGAACAAGGAGAGGAAAAATAAAAAGGAAGAAAACCCTTTATTGTTAACTTCTGTAAATAATCCAGAGTCTTCTGGTTATGTTCCTTGCAGAAGTGCCATGGGTCACTTCCCTCAGGAGGACCCTTGCGCAGTTCATCTTCCCCTCTTTCCACGCTGGCTGTTGGTAAGCCATTCAACTGGTTGACACTGTTCACTTAATCAAAGAGCGAAGGGAAACTGAGGATACCATGGGGCATCTGGAATGAGCGTTCTGTGGGGTAGATTAATGTTGCCTTTCTGCCTGGCCTGAAGAATCACTGATGTGGAGGCCATATGCTGTGGCTGCACCTCAGAGCCAAAATACTATGTCATTTCCAAAACTGGGAGACTGTTTTGTGGTTCTGAAAATCAAGAATTGGTGGCTTCCTGTTTCCAGAGTGCTGTGGGTTTTGCTCCTGGAGTCCTGAGGTTTCTGGCCATTCCTCCACAGCTTCTCAACACCCAAAGTTTTTAAAGCAAGTGAGGGTAGTGGATGAAAACTGTACAAGTGAAAAATGCTATTGCACTGTAAATGGGAGCATATCTTCCCTGCTCTGGGTAGTTCCAAACCACAGAAATGTTGATGACTTGTATCCACAGAAGAACAAGCATTTTTGCTTCCCGAACAAATGTGCAAGTGCTATTCAACAAAACAAACATAACTCCATGAGGGAGTCTCTGTCTATGACAAAAGAATGCCTGTACTGCAGTTGTAACCCCATTCTGTCTAAATGCCTACCCATGCCTGTGAACTAGGCTAGCAGTTTGAGGACTTCTGGCATGAAGCAGGTAGAAGGACACAGTATACATTGCTTTAACAAATCAACCTTTACAGTTCTAGCTCTTGCGAAACTGATATGTAGCAGGGGAACAAGAGAGTTTACCTTTACCATTGCCATTTATTTTTCCTATGGCACAGCCATACAGGCAGGACACTGTCCCATATTTCTGCTAGATATGTGGGTTGAGTGGTGGTAGAACACTGCTGGCTCCATGCAGGTGCAACAGTGCTGGCATATTCTAGAACACAGAGGAGCTAGATCTTCAGCCATCCTGGTGGTGTCCCAGCACAGTTGCATTATTAATGCCCATCTACCAAAGTCATACAGAACTGAGGGGCTACCTGCTGCTGTGGTCCTATTTTGAATCTCCTAGACAGACTCAAGGTAAGTGAGAGGTTTCTTGAAAGTGGTCTTTGGATCAGAAGGGTTTGGATCCTCTCTCTGCTGGGGCCACCTCTGCCCCAATGGAAAACTCTCAGTTTCAGAGAACAGAGGGATCATTTGCCAACCTGATACTTGATTTAGGCAGGTATACTGTTTGCCAGGTGCTTGTGTTTGTGACATTGCAAAAATCTTGTCAACATTTGTCCAGCCATCAGAATACTAGTCCCTGCTGTTTTTTCACTTGGGCAGCAAGAATACTGCCTGGGGAAACATGCAGCATATCAAGCAGGATTACGTGGCTGGGGGGCACGTATCAAGGGCACAGGAGCTCAAGTGATGTTCTCCTTGATCTTGTCAGTGAGGGGGAAGTGCCTGAGAAGGAGTGGATAGATCCTATGGATCAACAACTAGTTGTGCAGCTGGTATAGTGTTTTTGAGCAAGAAGTGCTGTTTCATTATGAAACTCTGTAAAGTATCAGTTAACAAGTTATTTATCAGAGATAACACTGTAAAGAAAGTGTGGATAGTACAGATTATCTTATGTTCCTTCAGATGCTGGGAATCCTGTGTTGTGCAGCAATGAATGGGCCTACTGTCAGGTCACAGCACCAAGCAGATCCCACCTCTGCAAGGGTTACCCCATTTTCTTCCTCTAACCTCCAATAGGATTTTATTACAAAACAAGGCCCAAAACAAAACAAAAGGATAATCACATTGGTACTTCTTGCTGCAGCCTTAGATACAGGCAAGTACACACAGTCAGTATTGCTTGTACCAAGCAGGAGCTGCCTGCAGGTTCCTGTGCCAATCAACCAGCTAAATTTATCCTGTGGACAGGGATATGGGCAGCACAACACAACCTGGAGGCCACACTGTGTATATATCACAGAGTGGAAGAGCCCAGACTTGTGCCTACTCAAGTTAACTCTTACGTGGATCACTAACTCCTCAATGGTCTTCTGGTCAGGATCACTAAAGTCAGCAACAGGGTTTTGGTTTCTGTGACCACAGAATCCTCTTTTAGGATTGACAGCTGCTTGAAAGACATGCTTGGATCAGATGGCATCCACCTGACTAAGTAGGGAAAAAGCATCTTTGCCAGTAGGCTGGTCAAGCTGGTAAGAAGAGGGTGGTGATCCATAGGCCCAGAGGGTGGTGATCAGCAGTGCAGAGTCTGGTTGAAGGCCGATAACTAGTGGTGTATCCCAGGGGTCTAAATTGGATCCAGTCTTCTTTAACAACTTAATTAATAACTTGGGTGATGGGGCAGAGTGTACACTTAGCAAATTTGTTGATGACGCAAAACCAGGAGAAGTGATTGATACTCCAGAGGGTCATCCAGAGGGACCTCAATAGGCTAGAGAAATGGGCTGACAGAAACCTTGTAAAATTCAACAAGGGGATGACTAAAGCTCTGTATCTGGGGAGGAAAAATCCCATACACCAGCACATACTGAGAGCTTGGAAAGGAGCTTGGCAGAAAAGGACCTGAAGTCCTAGTGAACACCAACTTGAACATGCAACAATAACGTGCTCTCGCTGCAAAGAATGCTGAAGGTGTCCTGGGGTCCATTAGAGGAATGTTGCCAGCAAGTCAGGGAAGATGATCCTTCCCCTCTGCTCACCAGTAGTGAGGTCACAGCTGGAGTTCTGTGTCCAGTTCTGGGCTCACAACCACAAGACAAATGTGGACATAGCAGAGAGTGTCCAACAAAGGGTCACAAAGGGGATGGCACGACTGGAACATCTCTGCCATAAAGAAAAGCCAAGAGACCTGGAACTGTTCATCCTGGAGAAGAGAAGGCCTGGGACTATCTTGTCAATGTGTACAAATACCCAAAGGGATGGTTAAAAGAAGATGGAGCCAGACTCTTTCCAGCGGTGCCCAGTGACATGACCAGAGGCACAAACACATGAGGTTTCCCCTGAACATCAGGAAAAACCTTTTTAGTGTGAGAATAGGCACTTGTACAAGTTGCCCAGAGAGGCTGTGGAGATATTGGAAATATCCTTAAAAATATTCAAAAGCTGTGAGGCATGATCCTGAGCAATTGGCCTTGGCTGAGCAGAGGACTGAACAAAATGACCTCCAGAGATCCCTTCCAATCTCAACCATTCTGTGATTCTGCGAAGACTGTAAACCAAGAATTACAGAGGAGGGAGTGTATGACCAGCAATTAAGTTAGACTTTGAAGTGGTGGATGGGGTTTTCCAAGCAAAGGGTTCAGATTGACATGAACAGAAATAATGAACATAATCATAATCAACCAAACAGAAACAAAGTATCATTCCTACAAGCACATGCACCTAAATACAGAAATGCCCATGAGAGAGATTAATAGGGATAGCTTTTGTGCCCTTTCTGGAAAATGGTTATGCTGAGTTGCCTCTCTGATGTATGAGTACACCAACACAAGCAGCACAGGCAACAAACAGGAGGAAAAAGACATCTGTGTACAGTTACAAGGCTGTAGTCTTGTTGGGGTCACAGAGACATGATGGGATATTTCACACAAATGAAATCCTAAAATGAGCATCTACAGGCTTTTTAGGAAGGACAAGCTGGGAAGTAAAGGACAATAAAAAGGACCTTTGTGGGGAAGAGCAGCAGGGATGCATGTAGCTCTGCCTGGCAAGTCTCATCTTGCCAGCTAAGAACTTATGGGTCATAATTGGTGGCAAACCACCATAAATGATGTTGTAGTGGATGTCTGCTAGACTGCTTGATCACGAAGAAGAAGCAGATGAGAAGAATAAGTAGATGAAACCTTCTACAGCCAGCTGGAAGACCCTCATGTTCTCAGACCCTAGTCCTTATGGGGGGAGTTTAACCACAATGCTATCATGCTGGAGGGATTGCACAGCAGGTACAAGCAATCCAGGGGGCTTCTGGAGTGCCTTGATGATGACTTCCTGACACAGATTACTGAGGAGCTGGTGAGGAGAGGTGCTGTGCTGGATCTCACGCTTAGAAGCAAGGAAGAACTGGTCAGGGATTTGTTGGTTCATGTCAGGATCCTGTGAAGAGGCTGCATGATGAAAGGCAGGATCACAATCAAAGACTTAAGGAGAGTAGACTTTTGCTTGTTTAGGGATCTCCTTGGAAGGATTCTCGACACTTGGAAGAGCCGAAACAGTTTGGATACAGCCATGGAGAGAACAAGGGTCCAAGAAATCTGGCTGATGTGCAGAGATCACTTTCTTCAAGCTCAAGAGCAGTCCATCGCAATGAGCACACAAAAAGTATCAACCAAGGGCAGCAGGAGGTGATGTATATTGTGGCAGATGTTGTAGCTTCTGACCAAGCATTACTAGATCTTACTTTTCAGGTGAGTTTCAGTGTCACAGAATGAATTAGTCTTCTACACCTTGCTTATGCACTCTAGTATGCCACTGCATACAATCTCATCCATAAAGACTCATGAGACACCTCCACTACCAATTTCTAGGTACCCACTCAGATTCAATCACTGGTTCTACCTAGAAAGAATCAGCATGGCCAAGATGACACCGGTAACTATGCTTTAGAAATGGTAGCAATGCAGAATATATCCTATAAGCAAGGGAACATAGAAAACTAAGGAGATCAGTGTTTGTGCCTGTACTGTGAGCTTAAAAAGAGATCTAGCTGTACAAACACCATGGCAACTTCTCACAACCTAAGCACATAATCCTTTGGTAGAGGTAGCAGAGGTGCACAGGAGAGAATTAACACTGTCAAGTTAATATGCCACAGGAGAGACAAAGCACAAGCACTCAAAAAGCTGAAGTCCACCTGCAATTCTTGTGAACATAAAGATGTGTAAAGAAATGAATTTTTCAACATCTTGTATTTAATCTCTAGCATCTGTGTAGTACACTAGAAAAAGAGCAATTCGGGGTAAGGTTACCAAAACCACAGTGCGTTTGGAAGCAGGAAGCTACCACTCAGGAAGGCATTGCCTTATACTTGATAGACATCTTTAACGGGGGCCACAGAAGTAAATCACGTGTTATACTAGGGGAGCTGGCAGGTAGTGCAAGAGTTAGGGTGGTGGTGAGCAGGACAATAAGTAAGAAAGCTGAAACCTGCTGGTGCCTGTGACCTACAGGATGTCAAGTGCACAGCAGCCAGTGAGATAATCATCACCACTCAGGAGCAGATATTGCTGATGTCTATTATCCTTAGGTGAATCACGCCAAAAACAGACTCAGGGACAAGTGACCACTTTGCAGGGGTGAGCTTGGCCCTCATGGCCTCCATAAGCAGGGGAAAGAGAACTCCTTGTTCAACAGCATGCCTCCAGGCATGTTAACTCTAGGGCTAGACGTATGACATAGGGGGAACGGGTAAATTGTGCTGTTCTGCCCACAGCTAGAGCATTAGGCTTAGCCAGAGTCAGAGGGAAATGGGGGCAGTCTGAGGCAAAGTAAGAAATATAGGGTAAAGAAACCTGTTAAGCAGGACTTGTGAGGAGAGATGAGGCTTGGCACTGGGAAAAAGCAGTTGGAAGTGGGGAGAAGAGAAGCATCTTAGCCACAGAGAAGAGGACAGAGGACATAAACTCAAATAGCAGCAGAGGGATTATGTTCTATATGATCAGGACCTACATTGCTATCCTGTGAGACTGGAGAGAACAGGATTTCCAGCACTGCACTTCTCCAGTTCCCTGATACCACCACGGGTCTCTGCCAACCACCACTTTCTGACAGCTCTCTCTGACACTGCTTCTTGTTGCTGTGCATTTTTGACAGTATCCTGTGGAATTAAGTCAGATCCCTACTAGTGTCAATACTACACTGATAAGAATACCTCTGTCAATGAGGATGACTATATACCTCTGTCAATGGGGATGGCTAGTTTCCAGAAAAAGACTCCAGACTCTTCCACACCAAGATTATGTGGTTGCACCACATCAGGCAGTACTGAAAATGGAGTGGGCATGCAGGTGCCAAAGCCAGCTCCTGGACAGACCAGGGGGTCCGAGAGGCAGTGACTGGGAAGACCAGACATTTGACCTGCTATCAGACATTTTTCTCTGTTTCTGGCACAAGAAAAAGGACAGGGAAGACCAGGGTGAGGTATGGATCAGCTGTGGACTGACTGAATGACTATGCCTCAGTACTGGAGGGGTCCGTATTGCAGATGTGTAAACATATTTTTTTCTGCTAGCAGGCTTCCACCCCCTTGGCAGTCAGAGAGGGGAACAGAACTAGACTGCTCATGCTGTTTGTGTTTACCTCAATGCTTTCTGTCTGTGTTGACCTGTCTGACTGCTTATGTGTACGCATTCTTTTTCTATATGTGTGTGTATATATACATAATGCACATAAACAAGCTCAGTCTCACTATGTGCTGAAGCTAGAGACCTGGAGGGGCAGCAGCCTTGCCTCTGCTGGGATGTGGGATTCAGCCAAGTCTCCTTATCACCTTGTCTCCAGTACAAATTCTCCTCTGATTCACTAAAATAGGTAGGACAGAGTCACACAGCCAGGAGATGCACACCATTGCCATGTGGGGAGCTGGCACTCTTGGTCGGGAAAGCTCAGGCAGATGATGTTTCCTGAGGCAAACAGAAGTGGGAACGGGTGGAGAAAACATGTGATACATGGAGGCATATGGTCTGCAGCAGGATATGAAGGTAATTCACTAGGCAATGCACTTCTGGTAGGCACCTCATGTGCGGCAGCAGCCCTGCCCCTTCTGCCTCTCTGCAGCATGGTCTGGTCTGGCCTGGCCTGTTGGCCTCTCAGGAAGGCTGCTACCTCAGGTGAGTCTGGCATCAGACTCTTGAGTTGAGAAGTTCTTCCTCAAGGTGGCACTGAAGGCCCCAGTCATTTTGTTGCTGGGGACAGCTCCAAGTACTCGGTCAACCATGTGCAGCTCAGATTCCTGGCATAAGCTCCTTTTACCCTCCCAGGCAAGACTTTCAACCTTGGAAACAAATACTCATAATATCCCTGGTGCTGGTTTCCTGTGCCCAGTCCCCTCCAGAGCTTTGTCTGAGTGCAATAGGACCGTGTAGCCACGTTGTCTCTGAAGGGTTTGCTCTCATTAGGTGGATGCATCCTATGTTGCAGTATTCGCGCAAAGATCTATCCTGGCATAGCAACATCTTCTTATCCTGCTTATACAAATATCTGCAACTTGGAGGGAGGGAAAGAGATGGAAGACAGAAAAAAGAGAGAGAGAGCATGCACAGAGGCTTTTTCATTGGGCTAATACTGTATTTTCTCTTGTACAGGAAATTCGTATTTGTTCAGCAAAACCAGTGCAACTAGAGGATATTCTGTGAGCCACAAGAAAAAGCAGACACCTCTGCCCAAGGAGACAAAGTAAATTTCAGCTCTGAACATCTGTCTTCCATTCCCATTTCTTCTTTCTGGAGAACTCACCCTCTTTTCACTTAATGGCTGCTGGACCCACTTAGAGAGAAGAGGACACAAGAGCCCAGGACCCGCTTTGGTGACCCTGAGCCTTCATGTGTTCCCTGAGCCAATACATGCACTGGGGATGCCGGACACAGGGTAATACCACTTCCACTCACATCATCCCATCCAGCAGAGTGAAAATGTAGGATTCAGGGCCCCCCACCCCTCCAAACGCAGCCCTGAGCTGTTTCCAGCTCATTGCTCATTTCTCAATTTAACTCAGGATAAGGGTTGCTCCATCAGAATTAGTGCTGCAACTTCACAAATTCGATAATGGCTCTCACACCGGACATCGTTCCAGTTGTATATTTCTGAATTTGTATGGATTACAACGCACTTCTCAATATCCACATTACTAGGCTCGTCTTTCCGCCAGAACCTGAAACAAAGACAGATGTTATTCTCCAGTGTACCTGGTAGAGCACTGCTGGAATAGACCACAGCAGGCTTGGAGGGGAGAGAGAAAAAAGCCAGATGCTAATTCACGGGCAAAAGCAGTATTCTTCATCCCACTCTGCTATCTCACTGGCACCAGTCTTATATGGAGACCTGCCTTCTTCCTACAGCCAGCTCAACAGGGCCATGCTCAGTCTTAGTCATTGAGGGGACAACCTCACCACCACTCACCCCATGCACTTCACACCCAGAAGACACATGTGTCTGCCTCCAGGGCAAGTTTGACCTCCCAGAGGAGACACAGCAAGGACAGCACGACTGATCTCTCCCCATCTTTTCCACAGCATCATACCACTGGCCATGCCTGTGCACATACATGGTGGGAGCTGTATGGAGGTCAGGCAAGGCTGGTCATCCCTAAAGGATTCTTTCCGCTGACAAGAGGCAGCTTCACCTGTGCCTACAGCACTGATGTCCACATCACAGGTAGTTAACAACCACTAACCAGCACAGATGGGTCTATGTGAACCTGCTGTCCCTAAACAGCCCACTCCTGCTCTGTCATTGTCCTCTCACAGGGAGTTGTCTCACCTCTCTCTCATGCACTGATAGACACCCTCACATCTGGCCTACTCTGTTGCACCAAACACTCTCCATCCAGGGATACTCACGCTGCCTTCTCATTAAATGGAGTCTGGTCCACCCAATGCCACTTGCCCACCTTCTGTGCATGCAGACCGATGTAGTAATTTTGTCCTTTTGGAAACCGCTGTAGCTCGTTATTGAGGAAAACCTGGAAATAAGGGAGAGTGCAATGTCCATGAGGTGCAGGACTGAGCAGAGGGAGGCGGGTGCTGAAGGGGTACAGCAAGAACATCCTCCCTGCCCTGCAGGAGCAAGGAGGGGATCTGAGCCCCCTCCAGGGGCTGGCATTGTGTCTCCAGCTGCTGTTCCGCTCCTTCAGCCCTGCACATACCTGCTCTTCTCTGCTGTTGATCACCACCAGGTGGGAGCCCATCCCAGTGCAGTTCTGCACACTCTCAGTCCAGGGCATCCTATCAGCCGACAGATAATAGCAGCTGTTTTGAAAGAGTTTCCAGCCCTTTGGACAGCATGTCCAGCCTTGCTCTGTGTAGGGAGAGACCACAGATATGAATGCTAATAATAAGAGAGATGGTGACAGCAAGGATCCCAGTTCTCAGGGTTCTCCTTATAACATTTTTCCTGACAGAAAGGGCTTGAGTAAACAAGGTTAATACAGATATTTCTTCCCATTGTTTTGGAGCGTGACCAGTGAACTTTGTCTGCACAAATCCATGGTAATCCTTGTAATGTGATCTCAGGTCTTGGCTTGACAAAGTTATTTTGGTGATCTGGTGTGATTTCCCTTTGTATGCTCTCCTTTAGATCTTTAGCCCCAAGAAGCTGGGAATACTGCTTCTTTCCCAGACTAGAGCTGGACTTTTATTATTGCTCCCATGCTAACCTTCCCTGTGCTGCCATACAATGTCCCTTCTGTTTCATCAGAGTTCATAGTCCACTCTGCCTTTCAGGACACCTCCACCTAAGCTGTTAGCAGGAAATCCTTTTTCTTCCCACTGCTCTCCTCTGGAGTCTGGGTTTCCAGAGTCTGGTCCCACTGCTGCTTGCTGTCAGAGCAGACCCCAGCGTTCATTGTCCCCATCTCAAAGACCTCCTGCACCCCTGCCAGCACTACTGACCTTTGCCTGGCAGCAACTCCAAGATGCACTGACACTCTGTGAATTTCTGCTGCAGCGCTGTGTGCTGGTCACCACTACAGAAGAAGCGAGCAACTAGAAAGGGAGAGGAAAGGCGGCAGGATTATCCCTTCCTTGTGGCACCACACACACCATCTCTGGGCTTCACTCTTGTTTCCCCATTTCCCCACCAAGCACTGTCTCAGCCTTGCCTCTTCTTGGGACTTCTCTTACCATTTCATAAGTGGTAACTGCCATCCCCTCAGCAAAGGGAACAGGCATTTCTGCTCCCAGCATCCCACAGCTGCCCACAAGGATTCCTCTGCCCACCGACAAGATCTAGCCAGGATGACCTGGTCACCAAAGCTAGAGAAGCCTGCAGTTCACCCAAGGAGTGCCTGGCGGTTGTAACTAGCCTGTGGTTTGTCAGCAGAGCTTTTCCCAGTACTGAGCAGCTGACATCAGATTCCCTTAGGTGCTGTGGAGCTGAAAGTGTGAGGTTAGTGTATCCTTGATCCATGACTCTCAGAAAACTAGCCTAAATAAGTGGTATGGCTGCCATAACAGGCAGAAAGAGACGATCTTCCATGCCAGAGAGCAGGACAACTGGGAGGACATCACACTGAGGATGTGCCAGAAAGGGTGCTATTGATTCCACTCAACCATAGGCATTTACCATGCAGTTGGTAATAGGCATTGACCTGCAGTCAAGTTGCCTGTCTAAATCTCTTTACAAGCAGTGACTAAAAAGCAGCACTTCAGTGGCATAGTTTATCTCATCCTAAGGTAGACACCAACAGTAGTCTGGATAAGTAGTACATCAGATGGGCCTATTTCATCAGCAACAAAGACAGTCCAGGTGAAGGTAGTCACACACAGCTAGAGCTACTGAAAAGAGGATGGAAGGTAAACTTGTAGGACTTAATAGCCAGTTCACAGGGAACCATAGAGAGTTGGTGACAAACATCAGCACACCATATCCACAACCCGAAGAATTTATCACTTAGTCAAACACTCAGGGATATAGACTGGAAGATGATCAGGCTGTGCTAAGTAATACAGATGCCTATTTTCATAAACCATTTCATTTAGAAATATTGTTACTAGTGAGGAGGGTAGAGTAATCATAGTGGCTTCTGTGTCTGATGAGTAAATTCCTATAAAGGAAGAAGTCTCAGAGGAGATGGACATGGGCGATGCATGACTGGCTACACCTGTTGCAAAGATGACCTCATTTCAACACAAAAGGGATGGTGATCTTCTATTGATCACTTCAATCAATTCAGTTGAATGAATCAACCAGTTCTATCAGCTGAGTGAATGGACCAACTCTGTAACTGTTCATCCCTCTAAAACACCAAAGAAGACAATAGCTTCCTAAGTTAGCCAGACCAGCATGAGGTGAGTTTATACATGACTCAGCCAAAAATAGTGTGAAAAACCTGAATGACTAACAAAAACATCTCTGAAGAAAGCAATGAGCCTGTGCTGGCCCATTCTGGGTCATTGGACACACCAGTGTCTTGATGATGAGTACATTGCAGAGACTAGTAATGAGAATCACATTTGTATTGTGAATCACCCATGCATTGCAATTGCTACCCTCTGCTAAGTACTATTTGTACTTGTCTTTTTACTTAAATATATTGCTGTATCACCAGGGCAGAATTGGCCTACAATGAAGGAGAGATGCTCTCCCCCTGCTTCTTGCTTCCAGAAGAAGAGGAGATTTACAAGTTTAGAAGGAACTAAACTACTTTAATGAAATAATAATAATAAAATAGAAAAGAAATAATGAAATAGATATAATAAATACAAAGTTGTACCAAGGTCACAGGATAATGTCACTGGCAGCACTGGAGAAGTCCCACAGATGGGAACTGGATTCCAGCTCTGGAGTCAGGAACATATAATTGGGATCAAAGGCAGATGAACAGATAGGGCCCTCTTTGTACATGGGCCATTGAAGAAAGAGGGCTGACCCTTTTATACTGAGCATTGAACAGATGGGATGGAATACCCTGTTGGTCAGGTTTGGATCATCTGTCCTCTCTGCTTCTCCTTGCAGGTGGGACCTCTCTACACTTTTCCACTTCTGACCTGACAGTGGGGCTAATAATGAAGTTAGCTGACCTTGGCTGTTACAGCAAGAAGTGTAAGTAAGAGCCTTTCTGCATACCATTCCATTGCATGAAGTACAAACATTAATCTTATCGCTCTAAAATCAGTTTTCTCCACAATACACAGTTAATTTCAGTGTTAAAAGAGGCCTAGCTAAGATGTAAAATTACTGAACAGAACTGTTTTACCTCAAACCAGGACACCTATGTAACAACAATAAACTTGGACAAGTAAATTTGCCATTAGAGATTAAACTTTCCATAATACCTAAAAGAACAGCTATTCAAGCTGTTGAAAGACAGCATTAGACTAACAGCCTACCCTAGGTCCCCCCAACCATTTAACAGAGTTAAATATTTGTGAATTGTGTTGTGAAAAGTTACACATTTGAGAACAAAGCAATATAAACTTCTAGAACTTGGGAACTCATGACATCAAAAAGAAGGGCAACAGTTTAGCCTGACAACATGCCTTCTTCCAGAACACATCATCTTTAGTGACAATTTGTGCAAACATGCCACGAATGTTCCTTAGCATAAAGTAAGAATGAAACAGTGATCACAATCTCCACAAACTTCATGTGCAAGAGTCACTTCATTAATTACTCTAGTAGAATGCAGTTAACATTAATATGTGATAGCTTGCACCGTGATAGCTTAATCCTGAAGATGCCAGGACTAATTGTAAAAAACTGCTTTTTCCTTTAGAATGTGGAGTGTGTCAAAGCACCTTAGAGAGCTCAAAGTGCAGATCCAGCTTCCTGTATAGACACTTGTACTGCCATCTCTAGGCTTTTACTCCTCTGCTCAATGTAAGTTCTTTTTGTGTAGTATGCAGGTAGAGAATTGTTCCACAATTCCAAAAAGGCCATGCAAGGTGGGGATGTGCAATCTGGGAACACTGAAAAAGCCTCCGAGTAAATAGTGAAAGATTTAAGGAACAGAAAAGCCTGAGACTTTACAGAAAGTCCAAGCAACCCTGAAACTCTGAAGATGGCCACACTTCAAGTAGGGCATTAGACTAGAGACCTCCAGAAGTCACTTCCCACCTAACTCTTTCCATCATTCTGGGAGTGTGTACAACAGAATCATCTGGCATAATGCTGTGGTAGTCCTAGCTCCATAGCAGTGGTATGCATAGCAGTTGGACAAAATATCTGGCTTGGCTGGCCTGCAAGAGAGAAGTTTGTGTCATGTTGCAACTGTACCCCTAAATCCCCAATATTTAAGTAGTCAGGAAAGATTTTTCTCCTAAACATACCGCTCAGTTATTCAACACTTGGGTTTTTTTGAGCCCAGGTGTTGGTGGTTGCCAACATTTCTCTTCAACATTGTCTCTCTCACAACAAAACAGTTTCTGACTAAAAGCTCCCTTCTGTTTGGAAGACATTCTCTGCTAGGCTCTGATTTCTCTGCTTTCCTCCCAGCACTTCTCCTGGACCTCCCTCCTGTAACCAGCCTGAACATACTCACCAAGGAGGGCAACAAGGACAATGCACACCAAGAGGAGCAGCAGTGAAATCAGCCATGGGAGCCTAGGCAGGTATTTCTGGGGATGGTGCTCATGTTTCTTCATCTCAGGAGGTACTAAAAGTGAAGGAACATACTAAGCACAACAGCACAGTCAACTATGCTTCAGTCAGCCCACATACCAAGGATGTACAACTCAAGGGAAACCTGCTCAAAAAAAAAGGCAATTTCAGTTCCAGTGACAAAGTTTGGGAGAGAGCAAGAGACCTCTGTAGTTTCTGAAGAGTCAGATTCAGTGACAGTGTTTGCAGCCCCAGCCACATTGGTGAACTAGCAATGCTAATTACTGGTGTTCAGGGGTGATGCCTTCACATGGCCTCAAAATCTGGCATGAAACCATGTCTTTCCAGACTGGGCCCAGAGCTGCCAAATTAAACTGTTCTAACCATTATACTTGAGACATTCACATGAAGATTTCATGTTGTCTTCTCTCCAGGAAACTTTTTATGCCTTCTTAGCTTTTTGGACTTCCTGTGTAGCAGGAGGTTGCTGTAAGCTGAACAAGGGCAAGTGACAAGAAACATGCAAATTGATGGTAGCACAGAATCACCGGAAGAGAAGGAAATTTTTTCCCCTTCCATTCTGCTTTCCAAGCCAGGGTTCAGAGATTTAATTTAGTAAAATTAGGCTGTATGCCTGGGGCTGTGTCCAGCAGTCTGAGTAAAGTATGCCACTCGGATTCAGCCGTGTCAAGAGCCTGACTTTTTGACTAGTGGGACACTGCCAGTACTGAGAGTGTTTGGGAACAGGCAGGAGAAGTAAACACTTCTGAGACTGCTCTAGGTTCCAACAGGTAAACAAGCCAGGGCAAACAGGAGGATAAAGAAAGGATAATGAAGCACCACTGCTCACTGCATGAAAGGAGCAAGAAGTTTTAAGAATGACAGATATGAATGATAAAGTTTTAGTGAGACCTTATTCATTGTCAGCATGAAACTTCAAAGTTTGCCACCAGCCATGTGCCTGCCAGCCATGTGTAGCAAGCAGAAACATGCAGAAGCTCTCTGAGTACTTCCCAAGAGCTTGGGGGAAGCTGTTACAGCAGGGCAAAAATAATCTTTCATTATCAGAAGAGAAAACATTCATAGACAAGATCAGATTTCCCTATCTAAATAATGTTTTTCTAGCCAGAGCTTTTGTTTGTAGTGAAAACAAGGATATAGATCATGATCTGGAGTCCAGTCACTTATTTTATTAGATCTGAGCAATCCAAATTAGTTTTTGATGTGCTGCATATCCACAGATTGACTATTCGACCTGTGCCCAGCCAGATCTGTGCATCCTACACTGACACCCAGGTGGCACAGAGAGTACTGCCACTATGCATGCACCTCATGAATATAACTGAAGTGCAGTAGATTTTTGTGCATACTCAGTGGTTTCACCTCCCTCAAAAATGCTTCCTCCAATTGGTCTGCACACTTGCAATGTGTGGAGTGTGATCACAACACAACAGACCTGATCAACATATGTTGGTTCTTCAGCACATAATCCAATATCTCCTATGCACATGCAACAAGTGCTGTGCAGCCCAGATACCTGTGTTTCTACTTCAGAATTCCTGGTTGGAAATACAGGTACTCTAACTGCACTGTGGTGTGAAACCCATCCCGATTGTCCCTGCCACCTCCTGACACAGATTATATGTTGTTTGATTAACTGCTGCTTTCTCCTCTCTATCTTGCAATGACTGTAAATTTTGTTATCTCTGGAACCCAACTAGAAGAGGCTACAGAATGGGAAAATCCAGGTGAGCTTGGCCATTACCAACACGAAGTTTGCTTGGCCAGAGGAACCACTCCAAAGGATGACAGAGCAGCAAGACTACCTCAAGCATACAGCCAAACCTATGGCAAGAACCCACCATCAGTAGCTCAAGCAAACATAGCTGGATTGGATGTCTTGGACTAGGTAATGAGGAACACAATGGGGAACTTCCAGCACCCCCACCTCACCATGATGGAAATGTTAGCTGTAACCAGAGCCAGCTAATCTTGGTGCATCAAGACACAGTGAGCTTTTAAGTCAGCCAGGAGTATGTATAATTTTTATTTCCATGACTCATGCCCCAGAACAGGCAAGGAATAACCTGGAGCTGATATCTGCTATGTTTGGGATTGTGAAACTGAGTTAAAGTGGTAAATAGGCAATGTAATATCCTTAGCAGCAATAGTAATTTAGTTACTCAGTCACTCATTTACACACACACATTTTCACCCCTCTGGGACTTCTTGTTGTATACAGTCCTGTATCTAAGGGTGGAAGCAATGAGCCATACATAGAACATCTCTATGTGTTCCTACTTGTGGTATAATCTCTACAGAATACATACCGATCAGAACATGTCTTAAATTTGCACAAAGCCTAATAAAGGCACCATTTTACAACCATGATTTTTAATAGGAATAAAAAATTATGTGTTTGGTGTGTTAATTGTTTGTCAGGAATGATAGACATCAATCACAGAATTAGATCCTCCTCTTGACTGTAGATCATTATTCCTCTGTGTACTTTAGGGTGTTTTGTTTAAGCCCATTATTCCTTTTAACTTTTGGGTCTCTCTTCTCCAAAGACCATTTCTCAACCAACAAAGGACAATGGGACTATGAGCTTCTGCAGCTAGTGCCACCTCTCACAAATCTACAGAGGGCAACATGCCCTGCTGTAAGGAGGCATGTTGGTTCTCTCCTCCTGCTCTCTCCAGAAGTAGAAATCTGTAGCCTTACTCTCTCAGAGGCAAGAGCAGTAGTAGCCAGGGCATGGGTTTGTTTGTAGCTATTTGCTGCCTTGGTTGCTCCTCCACCTTTGTGATTGATCAGTTTGTAATAAACCATAATCTCTATTGTTTGTACTCAGTATTTGTCAAAAAATGGCTCTCTCATCCAGGACTAGATAATATACAGAGAGGCAGCTACTGCCTGCATTGTGCCAGGGCTAAGCACCCATCCTGGACCCTTTACCATTTGCTATTGTTGGTGTTGAAACCAGGGGACTAAGAGAGCCCAAATATGTTCCTTTCCAAACGTTCACTTGAAACCTGTTTGGGCTCCCAATAGTCATCTTTTTCACATTGCAACTCCAACCACCTAATGATTTCCATCTCTCGCCTTGCAGATATTCCTTGACCCTCTTACTTCAAACCTCCTCCAGCCTCCTGCTCCTGTAGTGGTAAACAACTCCAATTTTCACCAATTTGTCAAGAACAGATAGGAACCAGAGCCACATCAGAAAAGTCTCTATGCCCTGTTCTTCAGCCACCACTCCCTCCAAGTCCCATTGCCCTGAATAAGCCACCCATTGCTTACCTTCAGCCACTGCAGCTGGTGGTGCATTTGATGGTCCATTCTTGAACATCAGCTCAGCGTATGTGATTTCTGATGCCATTCAGTCACAGTGTGATCACTGGGTGTAGTCTTGCTATATAAAAGCTAGGCCTTTTTGTCCCCCGGTTCCAGAGGGAGACACAAATAAGTTACTGATCCTTTCCCACCTGCTGATTCACCTTCTGTCAAATTAGGCTGTGCTGAACACTGGAAGCACTGGCAATAACCTGAGAATCATGGGAGCTCAGAAACCTCTGAACAGATCTTCAGTTTCTTAGCCCAGGAAATCAACCCTGGCACTACAAGAACTTCTGAGAGTGAAAAGAAAAATGAGAACCTAGCAACTTTAAAGGAAGTTGCACTCCTCTTTCCCCATATCAAGAAAAAAAAAAAAAACACAAACAAAAAAAAAACCAGCTAGATTTCTTTTTTAAGATCCCTTGTGTTTTTCTTTTTTCATCTTTCTTTTTTAACTCTCCTTCCCTTATCTTCTTGCCTTCCTTTGTTAGTAATTCTGCTCTTGCTCTTAGGTTTAAAGCTATCATAGGTCTTAGCCCAGTTTAACCTGCAGCACGGCCCAACACAAAATACATTCTGTCTTCACTTACCTCTTGTGGTTAAGCTGCATTTGCTATGTAAATCATTGCATGCTATGTCTTGTGCTGGGAAGCCAGCTCCAGGTAGCAGCTAGCACTAGAACAAATCTCAAACAAAAAACTGTTCCTGTAGAACAGTTGGGGAAATGCAGCCTTAGGCAGAGGAAAAGGAAGTCCAAAGTTTGATGTATCAGAGGACAAACAGAGAAGGATAAGACCAGGGTCAGTGAGGAAAACAAGCAAAGTGGAATTAAAAAAAAAAAAAAA
>VZRU01005409.1:6615-20123 GCA_013398155.1 Pedionomus torquatus | reverse complement strand
AAAAAAAAAAAAAAAAAAAGGACACCCATTGACTATTTGAGAGGTCATTGTGAAGAGCACACACAAATACCTCAAATACCTCACTATCACAACCGAATTTACAGCCTGTAGAAGTTCAGAAGAGTGCTTGCTTCAGGAGGGAACCGAACTCCATTTCTGAAGCTGAAAAGACTCACTTTGCACTTTTTGCCCCAACATTTTCATTTATTTCCCTTTTCTGCTTTTAGGTAAAGGCCTCTGATATTATCTTGAGTAAAATGTCAGACTACTGTTTGGTTTGATTTCAAGCTGGGGCAGATGTTGAAAGGAGGCAATTAAAGGAAATGGCTGCTGAGGTACATGCTGAATCAGAAAGATTTCTGAGGAGAAATGCCAATGGGTCAGGATATCCTGGAGAAAAAGGGTGAGAAGAGTTCAGTCAGCAGATAGGACTCAGGAATCATAGAATGGTTTGGGTTGGAAGGGACCTTCTTCTAGTCCAGCCCCCCTGCCATCAGCAGGGACATCTTTCTAGACCAACTAGATCTTTCTTTCTAGACCTTTCTAGAGCAACTAGACCAGGTTGCTCAAAGCTCCGCCTAATCTGGCCTTGAACACTTCCAGTGTGGGCAGTGCGGGCATCCACAACTTCTCTGGGCAACCTGTTTCAGTGTCTCACCATCCTCACCATAAAGAATTTATTCCTTATATCTAATCTAGATGCAGTTTCTTTCCGTTTAGAACCTTTGCCCCTTGTCCTGTTCTAATAAAAGTTTCTATCCATCTTTCTTATAAACACCTTCTAAGTATTGAAAGGCACAACAAGGTCTCCAAAACAACCAGAAGAAAGAAGGAGGAAACTTTGCTTGGTTAATTTGGCTGGATGGTATCTCCTTAAGGCAGACCAGAATGAAATGCTAGCAGAATACATCCAGCGAGCTAGCATGAAGGGTACACAGGGCCTCCATGAGTCAGAGGTGAGATAGAACACTGCAAGGCAGAACACGCATTAGACAGCAGAGGAAAACAGTGTGGCAATGTACCAGACATCTGAACACAGATTATGAAGAACTGTCCCTGAACAGAATGGGGCATATGTAGCTGGATTTCTTTACCACGGACCCTTACGTCTCATGTGCACTGAGCTGGCTTCACTTCTCCATTTTGTATTGTGTGCAGAGGATAACACATACACAAGAAGAAGAGCCTGCAGGACAGAAGCCTGGTCCCTTAAGAAGATGCATCCTGCCTTCTTTTCTATCCAATGTCCTTCCAGTACTTCTCTTTGTCTTCAGGTTTGGCCTTCTCAGTGGAATTAAGCCTAATTAAGCCTCCCTTAGTGCTTGCTGGAACCTACTTATGCCCTCAAATTTCATACTGGGATTTTAGTCAGAGTAATCCTGTGCATGCTCCCCACCCTGCCCCTGGCCAAACAAGCCACAACAGACTCAGTCTCATGGGGAAGAGGCTTACTTCCTGGCAGAGCTTCAAACTTTCCACCATGAAGAAACGGGAAATACAATCAGCAGACAAAGAAGGAAGTCACAGTGTAGTTTCATGAACTATTTCCTATTGAAACACATCTCAAAACATACCTCAGGCATTTCAAATGCAAATTCTGGATCTAGCTGCTGATTTTATTAGAATACACTAGATTGCTCTCAAACACCTGGAGACGGCTCAATTCTTCCTTCTCAGCCACCGCAGTTGATGCTTGCTGTCAAAATTCAACCCTTGGACCACACTTCCATAAGATACAATGCTGGTGTTTTGTGCAACAACAGTGGAGTGATACTCCTGAGGATAAAATTTGTGGTTTATATTTCATATGCCCTCATATGAAAATGTAAGCCATGGAAGATAGGGACAATCAAACCCAGCTGTTAGTTGCTGAACTGAAAATAGAAAGAAAGAAACCCAAAAACTTAAAAAAAAACCCAAACTCACACTTTGTTTCCTTGCATTCCTACTGATCAACCCATGCAGTACACCCTTGTCCTCCCACAGTATCTGTTTCCTCACAGATATCTTTTATCTCAGTCCCACTCAGCACTGCCAGGTATGTCCTACAGTCCTAACTCCCACATACCTCACAAGCCCCAGCTCCCTCCTAGGACCCATATGTTTGCTCTTCACAACAGGTCTGCTTTCACCCCTTACTCATGCTCCAGCTGTTGCCTTTATGTGGTTGCTCTGCAAGCTGTGCCTGCTGTCTTCTGCTTGGCTAGCCAAATGGTGGCACTGATGCTCTCTTTCCCGTAACTGTCAATGAAGTTTGAGGAAGGTAGTATCTGCAAGCCTTTCATATCACAGCCAGTTTCATCCATTTAGCAAGCAGAGAAGACAGAACCATTGCACATGCCTTACTTCTTTTGAAAAATCAAGCTGAACCGGGTGAGTTAAAATCAAATTCATAAGTAAAGAGAAGGATTTGAAGGTTATGACCTCACACATTCCAAAAAATAAGTCCACTTTTAAGTTTCATTTTTGAGGCTGCAAGGAAGTGAGACACTTATTACAAGCCAATCAGAATGGAGAGGGGCAGTTGAAGGAATTCAGTCATGACATGCAGTATGGAAGTTACACAAGGACGTCACACTGGCAGCCCAAAGGCAATACCTAGTACCTCTTTAGAAGATTACAAAAGACAATAGAAAGCTGACATGGCTAAAATGTCAAGCCAAAGGGATCATCAGTATGCATTCTTCAACAAGCTGACCTTGCATCCAAATGAGGAGAACTGAAACGATCATAACCTCCATTAAGTGTAAAATAACAACAAAAGAAAAGTAAAAAAGAGTCTGAAAAACAAATAGCAGAAGCCATCAGAACTAGTAACAAATACTAGTAACAAATAACAGATACTGAAAGCAGAAACCATTTCACAAGCTTTGAGGACAACTGAAGAGCAGGGCATAAAAGAAGCAGTCAGAGAAAAGAAAGAATATTGAAAAAAGCTAGATTAATTATTTGTAACAGTGGAAGAAATTGGAGAAATTCCCATACAAGAACCACGTATTGTGGAAGACTAAACCAAAAGACCCGTCAAAAATAATAGAGATTTTGCAAAAGTTATGGAATGAGGAGGTCTGGGCAAGATGGTCCCAAGGGTTCCCAAGAAACTCAGGGGTGAAACAGTTACTAATAGCAGTGCATGGCCTCTTGCCTAAAACTGCCTTTTAATCAGCAAATTGTAGGATGGCAAGGAAGGTATCAAAAAGCAGGGAGGGAAAAAGCCTTGAGAGATTTAAGAAGCTAAGGGTTTGACATCTTTAATGGCCAAAAATATAATTAATGGACACATGTGTAAGTATGATGTACTTGGCAAGGATCAGTATAATTCTGGTAAGGACAACCTGCCTCTTGTAGTTCTTTGAAGGGTTCAGTACTCATATGCATTAGAATCATCTAGCTACCAGTGAAGCTCCTCAGCAAACACTTCTAAGGAAAGTGGGCAACCATGGGATAAGAAAGCAGATCTTTTCATGGTAAGCAGAGAGGAAAGGCAAGTAGGAATTAATGGTCAGTTGCCTCAGCACAGAAAGAGCATCTACAGAACTCTGCCAGGTCTGTAATAGGGCATACACTAACATTTCTTTAAACTACATGCCAAATAGAAATGATATGACAAAACCTGCTGAAGACACCAATTTATTCAGGGCAGTTATTCAAGAGCCAGTTGCAAAGACCTGCAGAAGGATGAGCCTGAGTAGCAAGGTCATAAAAGGACAGAGTCCTGTACAGGTAAGCAATGCTCTTTAGGGAAATGGGTAACAAAGAATGCATGTTAGGAAAGTAACCATACCCTACTCAGCAATCCAGTTCTGATAATATTTGGGATGGGGCAAAGCATCAATGAACATCTTGTATGCTTGCCCTGTTTTTATTCACTAGGCACTGACATCAGTATGGTCTGTCTTAGATTATTTGTCCAAAGCATCTACCAGGTGGAAGTTCTTTAGGAGACAGGTGCTAAGAGCACAGCTGGAGGTTCTGTAGCCAGCAGAGTGAAGGCTGTTGCTGATGTAGTGCTCAACCTCTGAGCAGGCTTCATCTTCCCCAGCCAGCTGGACTGGTAGTGGGGCAACCTTTGGTACAAGAGCAGTCTTCCAGGGAGAATGTCTCTACTGTTCTGCCAGTTGTGGGGTCTCCCCCCGAGACAGACACCGGGAAGGCAGTTTATTGAATTCTGGAAACAAAGCAGACTGAGAAAGGCAGAGAGAAATTAGATGGTGGGGGGAAATGTCTATAGCCAAATAGTATTCTCTCCATTTACTGTAATTCGTGTAACTCTTTTTGATCACTCAGACTTATTGTGGTTTTGTTCAGTTTCTTGAAAGGAGCACTGATAGCATAAGACCTTCCCACAAGATCATATTCGAGCAAAGCCCAAGCCCAGTCCTTTCATAAGGACTCTCTGCTCTGATCTTATCCAAACCCTAGCTGCCTGTTGATAGGACAGTCCTGCCACCTGTTCTTCTGGCACCTCTAGCTAGCACAGTCCTCCACATCACTCAGATACAGACAGGTTAAATCCAATCCTGGATCTTTGTCCCTGCCACCTGGATGAGAAGACCACTAGAGTGAATGCATGCTACCCTTTTGGTCTTCCCTCTCCACACCACCTTGCCCCTCTCCTAGGAATTGAGGCCATGGAGGCAATAAAGGCAGAGCAGAGCCCTCGCAGCCAAGGGAAGAGCATAAGAAGGCAATGAAGGGAGAATGGGGCCCTGAGGCCCAATGCTGAGCAGTTAGTAAGGGATGGCAGATACCTAAACCAAAGGGATTCAGGCAGCAAGAGATCCTAAAATGTTTCTGAGGAGCATTGGCTGGTTAGAGGAGATCTAGCAACAAGTCATCCCAATGTGTTATCTGCAACTACGGAAGGGAGGGGTCTGATGCTGCAGTTCTCACTGCAGGAGCTGAATTCACCCAGCTCTGTGGGACAGAATGAGAGTACTGCAGCCTGCGGGACAGAATGAGAGTACTGCAGCCTGCTGGGACATGAGAGAAAAGCGTCCTAAGCCCTTCTCACTCATGGCTGACGACACTGGCCAGAGCTGCAGGGAGAAAAGAAAATATTTCTTCTGGAAGGCAGTCACCCCTGCTGATGACAGAAGGTGAGCTAGTGTGAGAAACGCCAGCTCACTTGTAAAATGTAAGAGAGGACAAAGTCAGCGAAGCAAAGGTTAAAAACAAAGTATATAAGGGGTTTATTAAAAATTTACGAAACAGTGCTGATTCGGGTGCATCTCCAGGCTAGACACACAAATTCTCTTTTCATTTTCAGGTTTATATACATTTTATCCTGGCCGCTTATGTTTCTGTCTCCCCTCTTATTGTTTGACAAGTTAGAGCTCACATCCTTCCTGACCGCTTAACCCATGAGAGATTGGATTTACACCTTTTTTCCTTGTAAGGTCTTAACACCCCTATTCCAAGAAGTCATTACCCTAAATATGCCTTCGATCAGTTGATTAGACTACAAGCTGTCCCACAGTCTTTTGCCCCCTTCTACTGTCCATTGTTAGTAATTACAAGCACTCTGGTGGTCGTTTACTTCATCAGGTGGTCCTCTAGAAGGAACTAGCCCACTTCGTAGTCTTCACAACCCCCCCTTGACGATGTTATGTCCAATCCTGTTTATATTCGGCCTCGATAGTACTCCCCTATTCTTTTAAGTTCCTGTTTTGAAGGTTGCTTTTTCCCCCCTTGTTTCCTTTGCTCATATAACATCCTTTCCTTTACTCAGATAACATTTTGCTGAGCAAACATAGTACTCAATAGCACAAGGATATTGATGATTTATCAAGAAAGGCCAGTCTATGAGACTCTACTATCTCTAGGCCCCTCTCAGGATGTACATCCTGACCAAAGGATACAAAGGAGCTGAAGCAAAACTTTAAACCCATTTCTCACACTAGGGTGCCATTACAGATATACAAGGAGACCTAAGAAGAAATGGGTTATTTAGAGCTGTGAAAGCTCAGAGAAAAGCACGTTTGAGCATCCAGGGGTGAAGGGAAAACGGAAGAAATGAACTGAGAGTAAGAAAAGGAGACAAGAGCAAGGAGCAGGACGAATAAAACAGGAGGTAGCACTACAAAGCTAGACTAAGTTCTGGCAGGTGGCAGCACATCACCACAGGAGGGCCTGTGTCAACAGCAACCCTTCATGCCCTGAACAAAAGCACATAGAGTGGCACACTAGCATTTTGACAGAACTTGATAGGTCCCAAAAAAGCTATGGTTGTAATACCATGCAGAACATGGTGGAAAGAAAGAAAAGTAAGAGAGATGAGAAAAGATGTTCCCCAGTTTGTGTATTCCTCCTCCCCATCTCTGCTAAGTTTTACGAAGAGCTGAGGGTTTCAAGCAGAACACAACATGTCCCAAAGCTGTCTGAGCTGAGGGAGCTCAAACTCAGCTTCAGGAAGGGAAAGTCATATGCTTGCCTGTGATGATAAGCTCCTGAAATCCCTGAGGTATAAGGGAAGAAATAAGAGAAGGAAGAATAGTACCCAGAGAAACTTCAGACAAGAAGCCCCAATCTGTCTTTTCACAGTCCCCATTGACCCGGGATTGTTTCTTCAGAAGAGAATTAACAAATTATCCAACCAAAGCCAAGAGAGGACACATTCAGATTTATTATCTCACGTCTTTGTTTTATGCCATCTCTGGGAACATCACACCTTCACCCCTGTCTTCTTTTGGGTCTGAGCCACAAGTCTCAGAGCCAGAAATTGTTGGAGATCAGATACTGCAGTTGCTTCACACAGCTGCACATCTGATGCCAAACCTGGGCCAGAGCCAAGTCCTGGTCAGACCCAATGGCCTGTTGCAGAGGCAGGGCTCTGGAGTTTAGCTTCCTAGAGTGGGCACATGAGATTTGCATGAACAAGCTGTGGCCACAGGACATCTTACAACAGAGGCAATCCTTCATGCCTCATTGTCAGTTCTATCAAAGAATAGACTGCACCTCTGCCCGGTGAGGTGAATGCACCTCATCTCCCTCCTTTGAATGGGGAGTTGAAAGGAAAGCACGAAAATTGAAAACAACCACTGTCACCACGCAAGCAAGGGGGCTATCAGGTAAGGTCATCCAGATCCATGCTGTAACTTTAGGCGACTCTTATTTGACGTCAAGCCATTTGCCTCCACACCCCCCCATGCTCTCCACGCACATGCAGTAAAGCCTTCTCAGAGAATGGGTCTGAGGAGGGCTGCACTAGGTAGGCTGTCTCACCAGGTGGCACTGGAACAGCAGCACAAACATCCCGGGTGCTGCAGCACTGTCATTGCCTAGCTCCCTCTCGCTGCTCCTGGCCTCAGGGGTAGATAGAATAAGGGGTAATGGTTTTAAACTGGAAGAGGGGAGATTTAGATTGGCTATTAGGAAAAAATTCTTTACTGTGAGGGTGGTGAGGCACTGGAACAGGCTGCCCAGGGAAGTTGTGGATGCCCCATCCCTGGAAGTATTTAAGGCCAGGCTTGATAGGGCTTTGAGCAACGTGGTCTAGTGGGAGGTGTCCCTGCCCATGGCAGGGGGGTTGGAACACGATGAACTTCAAGGTCCTTTCCAACTTTAACCATTCTATGATTCTATGATTTATCAGGAAGATTGTAAAAGGCCTGGACTGATCCTTACCCTGCATCCTGGCAGCACCTGGAACCCAAGAAGGTCCCACACGCCATTTGGAGCCTCTATGCCCACCATGTACTATGCTTTCACAGGCCAGCAGTGGGGCAGGGCACTTCACCTGCCTCCAGAGCAGTCAGTCAGGATGGGACAAGGCAAAGGCCATCAGAAAACAACTGTATAAAGCCGAATTAAACCCAATGAGTACAGTCAGCTCAGCCAGATAATTTGTGACATTTCCACACTGAAATACACTGGGGAAGTTGGAAGCAGCGAGGGCTTCAGCTTTTGGGTTGAATTTGCACACAGGAGCTTCCTCATGACACAGATGTCAACATGGTCAGATGAGGAAGGGCCCTTTGTTTCTCTCCATGTGCCTGCATCAGCTGCTTTCACCAGACTGGTACACTGAAGTCAGCACTGGCACAGTAAAGTGAAGGGCAGGAAAACGGCACTCCTGGGTGCCAACCCCCAGCAGGGAGCCAGGACTGACTTCAAGGACGAAGGGCCCCTGCTGCTGACTCCATGCAGGCTCCAGAGCAGCCAGCTGGGACTGATGCAGGGGACAGACTGCTCCTTGCTGACTCACACTGGCCTGTAGCACCATGGCCCATGTCTCTTAGACTCTGCCTCCTTAAGAGTGAGCAAGC
Source organism: Pedionomus torquatus (assembly GCA_013398155.1). NCBI lineage: Eukaryota > Metazoa > Chordata > Aves > Charadriiformes > Pedionomidae > Pedionomus > Pedionomus torquatus. Next base: position 11,856 of record VZRU01005409.1, on the reverse strand, counting down.
AAAGCACACCACAGTGGTCCTTGCACAGCCTCTGCCATTCCTGAGCTGAAGGATCACGGTCAGACCTCAGCATTCCCCACCACCTTGCTGAACCCGTGTCGTATGGCTCACCAGACACAGCTGGCCCACTGCAGGGCCCACCTTACCACAGTCAAGCTCAAAAGTCGGGTTAGGAAATCATAGTTCAGGCTAGAGGTATCTCATTCAACTCTTGCTCAAAGCAAGGCTACTTCTGGAGCTATACCAGGCTACTTAGGGCAGGTTCTCTGCTTACAAGAATCCTATTTCTGTATGGAATATATTGCTTAAGGTCTTTTCCTGGGTTTGTACCCAAAAAGTATGCAGCAGTCACTTCCAAGCATGGTATTGACTTCAGCTTTAGGTACTTGTGACAGCAGCCCCTAACTTTGGGCCAGACATGCAGCGTATGCTGCCATATCCACAGCCCTTCAGCACATATTCTCCAAAGAAAATGCACTCCTACCCCTCTCGTCTTGGCACTGCTGCTTGCTAGAATACAGTTCCCTGTCTCTGCCGGCTAACCAAAGCAATGGCTTGTGTAGCACTACTAACGTAGCATCTCCACACATCTTTAAACAGTTTGCTTAACACCCTAAGCTCACAGACAAGTGCTCAGACTTCACTTCAAAAAAGACCAGGAGGAATTAAGTTCCTGTGGGCCAAACTTTAAAGACAACACACATACGCATATGTATACACACTGGCAGACCACAAGACTAGGTCATCTCAATTCCAAGCCCTACACTACAACGTGTATGGGGGTATGGAAGCATAGAGAGCATTAGGATAGCAGAACATGTCTGCATTTGGAAGCATCAGTTCCATTACTGCCAAACTGTCAAGAGGGAAGAAAAAATCTAAAAAAATCTTTAAACCATGGTTCTGTAAACTTCTGTAAATCATTCAGGAAACCATTTGTATGACAAATCACAATACTGGTGGACATGAAAGCAGAGCTGCTATTGGACTGAGGGAAGAGTTCAATAAAAGCCAATACAAACTCTGCTGTAACCTAAAGCAATTCTGTTTTAAACCAGACTCACCAAAATCATTGTTCTGTCATCTTACAGTTGCCTACCTCCTTTTTCCTTTGTGCCTCTTGGTTGCCAGACACCCTTTCAAGGGAGGTCACTACAAGCAGCCAACCCAGGAGCCAGCATGCTCTTGCTGACAGATGGCAGCTGCCATTTCTTTTTGGAGAGTACTTCACAGAATCATAGAACACCAGGTTGGAAGGGGCCTCGGGGATCGTCTGGTCATCTGTTTCATTTCACTAGTGCTTGTCAGGTCCCTGGTGATGTTTCCCTTTCCTCCACCACCTCCTCCCAACCGCTGGGGGCCCTGGAGATGTTCGCTGAGCCCTTGGATTGCCAGAAGCCCCGCAACAAAGGGAACCAGCAGCAGGTGGCAGCACAAGGTCAATGGGTGAGACTGAATTTGTAAACCCTGGTCGCAGGTGTCACCAACCCAGCCAGACTGGGAGCACCATGCCTCTCTACATCCATAAAGCACAAGACTGACTCCACACAAAAGCTGGAAGTTAGGAGCAGCTCCCTCCTCCAGGGAACGTCTCTTCAGACCGCTTCAAGGATTAAAAAGCCAGTCTCCTAAGCAAGCCAGCTGCCTCTGCCCCAACATGCAGAAGTTGCCATCCTACAACACCTGGGAAAGAAAAGATAAACCAAACTTCTCATGCTCATGCACAGAATATCTGCCAGAGCCCCAACTTTGGGTAGAGACACACAGCTATAACTAATGGCAGCTGACAACATTAAGCTATCAAACTAGAAGGGTACTACATCCTACAATGTGATTTTCGTGACTATTAGCATTTCCAAAACCATTAACTTGGAAGAAAGACCCCTGAAACAGTCTCTAGAATGGGAATCTGTCATTCATATAACATAATGACCACTCAGTGGATTGCCAAAGCCTTGAGACATTACAATGTGCATACCTGAATAAGCCCCAGTGCTCTGGTTTTATTCATTAACAACTCAGTTGTGCTCCCTCTTACAGCTTTGTATGTTTATGCTGATTTAACAGGATGAGTTCAGGCTCAGATCCTGTTCCCTCATCACCAAAACCCAGGAAGGCTTTGGGGGTTTTGATTTCTCTTATTTGATTTATTTGATTTCCTCCAATTGACATCTCTTCCTCTCCATTTCTGTGGGAGTCAACACACAGCACCAAGGCTTTGCTAAAGATAGTGAGTCTGTGCCTGCAATCCCTATTGTGTGGCTGTAGAAGGAACAGTTACTGCATGGCTGTGAGGCCTGAGTTTTAAGTCACAGAATGCAGAACAGAATTAATGGTTAAAGGGGTGGGGGGGAAACATTCACATCCCACTTCAACTTGCTCTTGCCAAAGAAATGACAGCAAATAACCAGACAAAACTGGGATCTTCACTTTGACGCTTGTTTTTTGACTCAGATTTCTACGTATTACTGTCTCTCATTTGGCATTAACTTTTCTTCCCCTTAGACTGGTCCCTCTCAGACTGACGGCAGCTCTTCCCAGCTGCCTAAGGAAACCAGCTGATCTGTTATGTGGAATATAAGAAATGTTCAGTAATCACAGAACAATAAGGGGTGGAAGACACCAAGAGACCTCTGGAGATAATCTAGTCCAGCACCCTGCCAGAGCATATCCACCTAGACTAGGCTGCAGAGGACGAATGTCTCCAGAGACAAAGACTCCACCACCTCTCTGGACAGCCAGTGCTCTGCCACCCTCACAGTAAAGAAGTTCTTCCTCGTGTTTAGATGAAACTTCCTATGTTCAAGTTTGTGTCCATTACCTCTTGTCCTGTTGCTGGGCACCACTGGAAAAAAAGACTGACCTCATCCTCTTGGTACCCACCCTTTAGGTATTTATAGGCATTGATAATAATCGTCCTTCTCCAGACTAAAACAACCCAAGTCCCTCAGCTTTTCCTCAGAAGAGAGATATTCTAGTCCCCTGATCATCTTTGCAGCACTTCACTGAATCCTCTCCAGCAGTTCCCTGTCCTTATTGAACAGAAGAGCCCCAAACCGGACAAAGTACTCCAGATGTGGCCTCACCAGGGCAGAGTAGAGGGGTAGGATAACCTCTTTTGACCTGCTTTCCACACTCTTCTTGATGGCATCTCAGGATTACACTGGCCTTCTTGGTCTCAAGGGCATACTGCTGGCTCAGGGTTGCCCTGTTGTCCACCAGGACTCCCAGGTCTTCTTCCACAGAGCTGCTCTCCAGCAGGTCAGCCGCTAGCCTGTACTGATATTGCGCAGTTTGATCTACCAATCCACATTAAAGACCTGGCCTTAATATTTTACATACAGAACACTATTATCTGCAACATCAGACTTTAGGTCTCAAGCAGCCTGCATACTGGCCTCAGCTACACTAGGAGAAACCACCAGCAACAGAAAGTGCAAGAGATGGGAGGAGTGAGCCAGTCCAGTCACAGGGCAAGTAATTTCACGAGTAACTTACTGTCACAGCAAACTTCTTCCACCAGGGGTGGAAGAATTGTCACAAAGAAGGGAGAGGATTTACACAAGATACATCAAGCTGTCGTGCTCTAGTAGGCCCCACTGTGAGGAAAAACATGGGGACCATGAACATCCCCAGAGGAGACTAAGCCCTCTCTCATGAATTGTTTCCCAGTCTTCTACGCACAACCAGGAGTATACCCCAGCACCTCCCTTAAGTACACCTTACCTGAAAAATCCTACCATTCAAGAAACACCCTCTTAGGCTATTCAACCCTTCTTGTTGCAAGTACCTACTGAAAAGTCAGACAAGTTTCACTATAAGCTCATGGACAAGACCTTCTGCCTGGCCAGGACCTATGAAACACATCCACCCTATTCACCAAAACAGGAAAACAACTTTGCTCCTACATCTGAAAAAAATCTTGGGGATTTTTTTGGTTGTTTGTGGGGTTTTTTCCCCCATCACAGGTCCCAGAATATTTGACAGCAACACCAGCATTTTCTGGTCTCATTCTTACAGCTGACTTAAAAGGTTAAGACTTCGCATCTTTATCCAGGCCAAAAGACTTGCAACATAACCATATACAGAGCTTTGCTGACTGTGCAAGAAGACTATGAGCAGGCCAGAGGAAGAATGTCAGGGCCCTGCATATATTCTCCAACTTCTGGGGGACTGGCCAGCTGGACTCAAGTACAGGTTAAATAAAATAGGTGTCTGGGTTTGAGAAACCTCAGCAAGGTTTGTCTTCAAGTTTCTCTCAGCTGAGGTTCTCACGCCTTGATCCCTCCACCTTAGATAGAGCAGCTATGTCTGGCCACATACCCTGCTGATCCTCATCCTGACCTGCCCAGATCTTCCTGCTTAGGTACTGTGGGACTGTTTCTTTGTTGGCAAGGCCACCACCCCTGCCTGCCTTGCTGTAACTCAGCCTACAGCTTGCTCTCCCTTTCAGAGCAGCCTGCCCTTTCTGCTCCCTGACAAAGGGCCAACTCAGCTCACCTTCTCATTTCTGCACTTACAACAGCTGTTTTCCATTTCAGAATTGATTCTTGCCATGCTTGTAGAACATCTGCAGGGTGTAGAACCTGTAATTTTATCTACGTTCTCATCAAGCATTACACACATCCCTACAATCAGGCCTGTTTTCATGTTGCTGGTTTGGGGGTTTTTTGGCTTGTTTTGGGTTGTGGGTTTTTTGTTTCTTTCTTTTCTGGTTTGTATTTTGGTTTTGGTTTGGGGTTTTTTTGTTTTTTGTTTTTTTTTTAAACACCCCACTTAGACCAGCAATAGGTCATTTTGTGTCTTCTTTCCATGTTCCCACTTCTTCCCTCAGACAGAGCCTGAACCCATTCACTCAAGTTGCTCTCATTCAGTCTGCAGGCCGTACCACATTTGCAGACGGGTAAGTAGGCTACTAGGATCGTGCTGGAGACAAAAACCATCCATCTGCAGGGCTTCCAAAGCAACAGCAATTTGACAACTTAGAAGACTCATTATATTCTTTTCCCCAATATTACTTGTTTAATCACCATTTGTATCAGTACATCTTATGCTTTATATACATATATCTTTAATTTTTGCTTCTTCAGCTTTTCAAATACATAATATATTATCTCCAGAATACTAAGACAATACAGAAGAGGCTCCTAGTTAGTTGTTAATTGGTGCCATGAACTTCCTTGGTTTGGGGAACTGATACATAGTTGAAATGACAGGACATCACAATTATTTGAGAAAAAA
>VZRU01005408.1:38811-49209 GCA_013398155.1 Pedionomus torquatus | reverse complement strand
GGACTAAAGTAAAGACAAATTTACTTTATCAGGGACAACTCTATCAAGATATACGTACAACAAAGATATTGGTACAACAGAGAGAAGAATCTGGACTGAAACACCCTATTCTTCTGACACAAAATTTTGCGCTTAGGTGTAACATTCATGACACACAAAAAAAATATTAAAGATTCTGCCTTTTATTGGCATAANAAAAGAAAAAGAAAAAGAAAAAGAAAAAGAAAAAGAAAAAGAAAAAGAAAAAGAAAAAGAAAAAGAAAAAGAAAAAGAAAAAGAAAAAGAAAAAGAAAAAGAAAAAGAAAAAGAAAAAGAAAAAGAAAAAGAAAAAGAAAAAGAAAAAGAAAAAGAAAAAGAAAAAGAAAAAGAAAAAGAAAAAGAAAAAGAAAAAGAAAAAGAAAAAGAAAAAGAAAAAGAAAAAGAAAAAGAAAAAGAAAAAGAAAAAGAAAAAGAAAAAGAAAAAGAAAAAGAAAAAGAAAAAGAAAAAGAAAAAGAAAAAGAAAAAGAAAAAGAAAAAGAAAAAGAAAAAGAAAAAGAAAAAGAAAAAGAAAAAGAAAAAGAAAAAGAAAAAGAAAAAGAAAAAGAAAAAGAAAAAGAAAAATCCAAACACTTTAAATGTCAAAAAGTAGAAATCAGTTTCATGTTGTTTTTGTTGAACACCGTTTAAGCCACACTTCATCAAAAATAGTTCAAGTACTTATCTCCATACTTTTCTAACATGTCCAACACTGCAGTTATGAGACATAGTTAATTATGGTCACACCATGTGGCTTTCAAAATATGGTATTCAACCAGAAAAAAGCAAACAAACACCTGGTAGTTTTATTTCTTTTAAAGTCAACAAAATACATGCCAACTTTCCTCCCCAGCCAATCCAAAGCCTGAGTTTAAAACATACTTGCATAACATATCCAGCTTGAAAAGCGCAGCCCTCAAATTATCTCCGTTTGGCCATTCAGAATAAACAAATAATCCCTGCTAGCCTGAAGCTTCTGTGCAAAGCTTTATAATAAAATTTAATAAATAGCAATCCAAATCCCTGCAACAATAGACTTTCTGCTGCACTGGCAGGCTCTTTGTAGCAATATTCCAAACACGGCACTCCATCCCAAAGACGCTGCCAACTCCATGTATTCATTTTCCCACTGTAATTTAAAACAGACAGGATTCACCTAGTTTGGTTTTCTGTGTGCTGTTAGTGAAAATGGGATATTGTGTGAAGTCTCAATGTAATCCTCCTTGGCTAAAGTGGGCTGCTGCCACCCATTGCCCTCCTAATTCATTGCAGGAAAAACAATTGTAAAGACAAAGTTTATAGTGGAAACAGAGACATTCTCTATAATTTGAAGAAAAGGATATGTTACTACATTTATGACATCTTGATGGTTAGCGAGTGGAAAAAATTACAGGGTGTCTCTGCCCTGCAAATCTGGTAGGCTGATGTCTAGAGGCATTTAGAAACCAAACCGAAAAGCCCTCTTGAAGAAATCTTCCATCTCTTGCCTTTGTATTCCTTCACCGAGTGAGTTACAAGACTGCTTAACACCAGCAGCAGCTTCTGGTCATTCGGTAGAGCTGTTTGGATATTGAGACACACGTGCCAAAGCCCGCAGCCTCTGCTGAAACGTCTTCTTGCTTCGAGGATGAACGCAAACACTTTACATTTGTTGTGGACAATGGAGAAAAAGTCTTGGAAAAATCACTGTCCTCGAATCGCACATCGTGAACTGCAAAATATTCATGTCACTGCAAAATTGCCTTTAAAATAAGTCCTGTTAATGTGCTCCCTGGGTTTTCTCCCTTCCACAGTCTTCCTTGCAGTTGCAGACATCATCTCCTTCACGACATACTGCAGTTTGGCGAGATCACTTGCAATCTCTTCTTCTCTGTTTTGCCTCCTGTTCAAAATATTTACTGCAAATCTACTGGCTTGATCCTTCCTGGCCCTCCAGTTGTGCCATTCGTCCCCTGAACCCCAGCCAACGCCGAGGAAACATCCAGACAGGGCTTTACAAAGGCAGTCGGTAGTGGCTCAGCCTCTGGTGTCTGTCTCAACAATGACAATAAAGATCTTCATCCCGTGGATAACGTGGAAAGCCTTTAAACAAATTTTCAATCAGAACAAGGGGCAAGGAGGGCAAAACTGGGGATAGGTACTTCCAAAAAGAAAGGGTGACATTTCTTCTGGGTCCAAGAGGTTTTCCACCGCTACAGAGGAAGGCAGCGCAGGGCCTGGGAAGGCTGTTTGCTTGGAAAATTACAGGGCACCACACGGTAGGAACATATTTTTAATCTTGCCTCAGCCTGGCCAGCAATAACACTTCTCGTTTCACCCTCCCTTGTGACAGCCACCCCTAAGATGTCTCTGTTGCTCTGTGCTTCCCAGGGATGTGCACACAAGAGCTTTTTCCAGTTCTCAGTTCAAGCCTAATTCAGGTTAAGAACGAAATATGGCGTTCCTCATCTGGCAATTGCTTTAGTGTCAGACGTGGCACTGGTTTGGTCAACACACATCCCAAAGACACATTAATCCCCACCCAGGGGTCAGGCAAACCTAAAGGCTGGACATGCTCCCACAGCTGACCCGACCTAGCCACCAAGGGCTGCTGCCCAGCCCCTGGTGGTCAGAAGACCACAAGCCTGATGTCACGAATTCATTCTTCTTCTTGTGAACTAAAACTCTTACCAAAAAAGCGAAAACCAACAGAAAGAAAGAGGAATGTATCCATAGATTCATAGGGGCTGGTCTTGATTTACATGTTAGGAAACGGCCCTAGGGTCATTTATCTTCCTCTGACGGCAAATTGCCACCAGCAATACGCCTCTTCTGAACATCCACAGCTCAGCCCTCCCATCCAAACCTCCGGGTATGGCTGTGGCATCCCTCACTCACCAGGCACATAGATGTAGATGTCCTTCCCTTCCACTTCCCCATCCTCCATTTGAGTGTGGTTGTAATAGCAAACATACAAGCCCGTGTGAGCTGCTGAGGCATTTCCTACTTCGAGCACTGTCACGAAGAGGCCACTGTTGTTTTCTTCATGTCTGATGTCTATCCTGTGGCTTCCCTCGGTCACTGGGTACTGCCAGCTCACTTCGCTGTCTCCAGAGCACTTCAGCGTGAAGTTGGAATTCAGCTGTACCACCATTTCATTCTTATTGGGAACAATAGTCGGCAGGGGAAGCTGGCAAAACGTTAGGAACGGTCCTGCAAAAAGACAGGAATAAATAACATATGAACACACAGAACAACCTCAGCGCAGGATGTGAAAGACAGCAGAGTGGATCCAAAGCGGCTGTTTTTCTAACCATTTTGGACGTGTTGATGTCCCAGGAAATCTGCCCTCCTTAAAAGTCAGTGTTTTGCCTGCTGGATGGCAAACGGCTTCCCTTTGAAATGCTAAGTGCTTGCTTGCCGACTTCTGTTTGTCAAATCAAGAGGTGGGAGACAGAGGTGAAGTTAGAAATGGCTCCAAATCCACACCTCGGCTTCCCAGCCCCAAACCTGGGCAGGGCTCTGCTGCAAACTGGTGAATCCCACACCCTGGCTACTGGGTCATGGGCATCTTGCAGCTCCTTACAGCAGCGGTCAGGAAACCAGCAGTTCTGTCAGCCTTTGAGGAAGCTCACAACTGAAATTTAGAAACTCCTTCCCGAGACCAACACCTGGATTTTACATCTGGCTTCTATTTCTGCAAAGGGATGGAGCAGGAGTTTAGACCCAAAATTTGTGCATCAGGTCTACCGCTAGCCAAAATGTACAGAGGGTTTATAGCCAAATAAAACTGCAATTCACTGAACTAGATGTTGTAGATGGCATTGGTTTTCAGACGAAACCTACAGTTAGAGGCTCAGATTTGCAAGGCTGGGTAATTTGTAGGTGGGCTGGTGCAGGTCCAGCTCCCAGAAGGAAAATTAGAGGAACCACACCCTTTCAAAACTGGGGAATTCACCAGAGGAACAGATTTGTTCTTGCAGTCTATCAAATGACCTGTACAAAACAGACCACAATAAACAAGCACTTAGGCCCAGGGTGTGAAAGTGGTCTCTGTGCAATAAACCAGCAGCAGGAACCCAGCCTGGTTTTGAAACCAGCTTCTCGCTCCTGCACGTGTTACCCTGGGTCTACAGTCCCCTTTCTATATTTGGCATCCTGTGGCAAACCCTGCCCTCCCCTCCTGGCATCCATTTGCTCGGCAGATGTTGGGAAGCTGGACCGGCGGCCCCGGAGAACGCGGCACGGTGGTGCGGCGTGGGAGGATGCGGGGAGCCCACACAGGCAGCACCAGGCTGCTGGAGAAACCCCAGTGGGGCAGGGCTGGGACAACTGGAGGTAGGCAGGCTCACTTTCCCTGCACAAGGCAGGCAAATCTACCGGCTTTTTATTAGCCAGGAGGTTATAGAAGCTGTAGGGGTGCCAAAGTGGCCAGCACAGGTTGGCAAAAGTGCCGTCTTCTGGGTGTCTCTTGCCTTAGCCTGCTGAAGGTAAGGGCAGAAAAACTGAGCCTGTGGCCAGCTGGCAACTATTTGCTATTTGTTCTTGTGGGCACAATGAAAATAAGTTTAAAGAAGGCTTTATGAAAGAACAGGGGTGCAGAGGGCTGAGGAACATTACCTGTGAGAAAACATCCCAGGATCAGGAACGTCCATGGGGAAGTACCCATAGCTACCAACCACTGAAACAAAAAGGAGAAGGCAAGAGAGAGCCAGTCAATGGATTGAAAATGGGAATGGAAGTCTGCAGGACATCTCTCCTGCAGTGCCCTAGCCTAGATTCCCGGCATTCTGCACGGTGCCAAGTGTGGCAACGGCCCTGAGACGCCGGCTAGAACCCACAGCCCATTGGGACTCCTGTAAGCACCTTCCACGAGGTACGTGGAGCTGCAGACCCATCACCAAATATCGACACATGGTTGGCACAGGGAAGGCTGCTAAGGCTCCATAACCCCTTCTCTCCACTGGCAACCTAAAGGAACGACAGAGATGGTACCCTCGCAGGCATCGGTGAGGATGCAACAGTTTTATGCAGTAGGTTCCCGGCTTTTAGCTGCAAAGCAGCTTTTGTGCCAGGAGCAGCATATTTAAAAGCTGCTTTTATTACAAATAGTACAGTCCCAAGTGATATTTTTGCTTTGCCATTGTACGTATGTATATATATAGCTTACTGAATACAATGCAATACAATAGTGTTTATTGCTTGTTTAGCAAGAATTCCCTTGATTGAGAGACTTGCTATTTAAAACACATGCTGAAATCTTCTAGCGGAATAAACCCAGGACAGACTGTAGGCCCACAGTGCCACTCGCAGAGCATCTCTGCTCCCCAGCAATGTGGAGAGTCAGAGATCACATAGGATAATTTTAGCTTTCAAACACATAATCCTAAAGCATCCGTCTGGAAGAAGCAGCAGCGGCAATACGCATCTATGTAGTTTTGTGCCATCTAATGACATCTCTACTTAAAACCCTCCAGCAGCCTGCCTAGATAATTTCCAAAAGAGGAGCTCCTACATGCCCTGGTCCCATTGAAATCAATGGAGGTTTTGTTGGTGACTTCAATAGTAACCGGATTTGGTCCAAAGCCAATATAGATTAAAAAATGTCTGCACGGAAGAGCCCCTAATCTGAAACACAGACCAAGGAGCGAAATAAAGGATGATGTGCCAAGACAGGGACTACTTTTCAAAGGTTCTGGAGAATTTCTATTCACCCTCCGGTATTCAGTTCCTGATGCTGAGATAGGAAAGCACGTAGGTACCTCCAGTTATTAGGACTATGCCAGTGCCATATGGGAGTTAAATGCTCACAACACGCCAAGGAGTGTTTCTCAACCAGTCCCCCTTCCCTCCTGCAACGTATGGAGCAGACAGCCCGCGTTTGCAAAGCAAAACAGATTCGATACACGAATCAAACATGAAGGTCTCAGAAGCAGGATTAAAAGACTTACAAACTACCAACACCCAAAAAATGCATACAAACAATTTTGGAAATTCAGCTGACAACATTCCAGCAGAGACAAGGCATTTTGCCTGATTCTTCAATTAGCAATAGCTGCCATGTGTTTATGTATCTGTCTCCCATTGATAACAGACTCCCGGACATCAAAGAAGTCCCTCGGTCTCAGTCTCCTTGCTCATTTTTATCACGTTTATATCCTGTAATTTTTTTTTCTGATAAAGTAACTCACTGTAAATCTTGAAAGACTTACCATGGTCTGCTTTCTTGATCTGGCTCCTAGCCTCCCAAGACCCACAAGACAACGTTACCCCACTGTCTGCCAAGCTTCCTTCTGCCTTTTCTCTCTGAAAAGGCAGATCTCTCCCCCTTTTGTGTTTTGGGTTTTTTTGCAAACTATCGAGCTCAAGTGATGCAGCACAGGAGGAAACAGAAGCTAGCTCAGCTCACACCAGTCTGCAGAAGCTCTGTGTGCATGTGAGGAGTGAAGCCCCATGGTTATACTGATAGAAGTACAGGTATATATACAGGTATATACAGTGCTTATACAGATATAAGCACTTCCAAAGTGCTACTTTGAATTGTCTGTCTTGTTTGGGCCACCGTAGAAATAAATAAGAGCTGAGTGCCTTGATCTACCATTGCTGTTTAAAAACACAAGGACTTAACTAAAATTGCGTTTTCCAGCTGGCTACTCTTTCACAACCCAGAGCTTTGATCTTTCCCCAATGAGCTGTTAATCTCATCAAGGCCCAGAGCAACACTTCCTCACTGAGAAAGACAGAATCATTTACTAAGGATTCACCATCATCTCTACTCAAGATCTATTTGAATTGGATTTAATTATATTGTTCATCCGACTTAAGAGTGCTGGAGCCCCATCTCCAACGTACCCTTGCACATCAGTGCTGGAGTCAGGGTTTAATGCAGGTACAGTTTCACACCTCTGGAATGGAAACTCATTCCCAAAACACCCAACAGGTATGCTGTGTTCATTGTTGCTCGCCTAATTTTTTGCATGCACTTATTTGCCTTTTTTTACCTTCCTTATGGCAGAGCAGCCCTCTTTATCCTAAATCAACTGAACTTCATCCCTGTATAAAAACACCAGGTTCAGTTCCTAACACCGGTCCATCAAACCATAATTTGGTGTATCTTCACTGAAGTCAGTAGATTTATGTGAGCTGAAGCCCGGTATTGACAGCACAAATACAACACACGTTTGAGCCAACCTTAATTCCTTGCATACCTTGAACGTTGCTGGCTGAAATAGAAACATGGGTGTGTATCATGAAAGTTACAGGATGCCATGAAGTGTTTCCCAAACTCTCTGCAGGGGAGGCTGATAACCCAGGGTAAAACAGTCATTGCATCTACAGCAGCCACAAGGCTACTCTACATCTGCAGAGTTTGGAAGGGATCTGACTGAAATCTTGGTATCTCTCATGTGTGCTTCAGTGATAACAGGGCTATGAGCAACCTAATCTAGTTGAATATGTCCCTGTTCGTTGCAGGGGATTGGACCAGATGAACTTTAAAGGTGCCTTCTAATACAAAGTATTCCGCCATTCTACCAAAAAAAAAAAAAAAAAAAAAAAAAAAAGAAAGAAAAAAGAAAAAATCAAGAAAAAAAAAGCATCTGAAGATGCTGTTATCAGCAAGGAGTCAATTTTCTTAACACCCACTGTCAAGCGCTGGCTTTATACCAAGAAGGGTTTCATTGGCTGCACTGTAGAAGACGAAACAAAATCAATATCCAGAAAGCCTATGGAAATAGATATTTAGAAAATTATGCTCTTTGTAGGTGATTGATCTACATGACCTAGACAGAAAGCAACATGGGAGACCAAGAAGAGCCAGCGGTATATCTTTTTCATTCATCTTTTTCATCGTGATTCATGTAAATCAAACAAAGACCTCTTTCAAGACAGAAAACTGGTCCAACTACCAGAAGGTTGGAGACTAACAGACTTTTATCTCCGACCAGCTGCCCAGTCACTACAGTTCATCTTCGTGGCCACAGGATGGCAATGTTGATCCACACTAACGAGCAGAAGACACTGCTCCGCTGGATGGAACCTTAACTGGGTCTCCCGGATCAATTTAAATTCAAATTTCTTATAGTTCAGTTTCATGCGAGTTCACCGATTTTAAAACAAACAAACAAATAAACAAAACCAACTGGTCCCTATTGCCCTGCATTTACATGAGTGATACGACCACAGCTGGATTCCAACTCTTGGCACGTAATGATGTGATTATCCTTGTTATAAGAGGGCTGGATAATTTCAGTGGTGATTTTGTCAGAGTGGCAGTCTGTCCTTCTGGGAAGACTGACCTTTTCCAGGAAGAGCTAAGGCCAGCCCAAGAAAAGAGGGGAACATTTCCTTCTTGTGGTATATGTCTCTAGCTGAATGTAAATGTTCAACCAGAGCCTCCTGAAACATTCCTTGGTTCTCAAGTCCCAAATTGCAAACCCAGTTCTCCACAAGACCCTCCCCATGGGGCAAACAGGCAGGTCTGGAGGTTTCACTGGGAAAAGGCACAAACAACAAAAGACAATTTCTTCAGTAGAAAAAAGGCTGGCATGAGTGTTCTCCTAACATGAAACTTGTTCTACACTCCTTCACGAGTATTTGCATCCAGCGTAGCCCATATGCAGCAATAATTGCACACCAAGACTAGCCCAGTGCTGGGCTCCTGCACTCTGCCACCCAAGGAGCCTTCCAGGCAGCCCTGATTCTTCAGCCTCAAGGACACACTCCACCAGTCTAGGAGCTTAAGGTGGGGGGAAATTTGCAAAGTTTAAATTTCCCCGCTCAGTTCAAAGAGGATTTTCCAGACTGCCTCAGCAAACAGACAACTAGACTGGCACTTCCAAGGAATATGTCTCACAGGTTCTTGGGATCAAAGCAAAGAACACCTCCAATCCCAACTCAGGTGCTAAGAAGCATTGCATGGAAAAAACAATCCATCTCTGTTGACCACAAGAGCTGGAGAGCCTCACTGTTGCAAACTTTTCCCTTGGGTGCCCATGCAAAGCTTTGTTGGCTTGAAAGAGATGAGTCAAGCAGGAGAGCAAGGCAAGAGGGAGAGAAAGGGTTGTTTAAAAAAAAGCAAGGAAGCAAGGAAGCAAAGCTATCAGCAATTCTTGCCACCACCAGGAAAAATAACTGTTCAGAAATTATTCCCTGGTCTTAAAAACAAACGTTTTCTATTGAAATGTTCAGAGTTCACATGCAGAGGTAATGCCATTGAAACCATGATAATCTAAGAGTACCAGCAAGGCAAGGACTGTGTAAGGTTATGCACCTCACCCTCGTTTTTGGACCAACTGAAATTGCTGGAAATAACCAGCAAGGTCTACTGTATGTGAGATTTTTTTTTTTCTCTACATACATTGCACTCGAATCCCAGCTCAATACTGTAGTACTGTGGAGAGGTATTTTATTAAAATATTTATTACTTCCTGCTTTCTTGAAACCTAATACCTATATATTACTCTCACAGCCACATGAAGATTTCCCATACATCAAGGAGCAAATAAAGAGCGAAGATGGCCCCAATGCCCGATGGCAGCCAGACTGGCACACCTCCTGCCCCTTCGTGCCTGGAGAGGAGTACCAGAACAACGGGGCTCATTTTAAAGCAGCGGGAGAGCGCCTGCAGGCTGGGAGAGCTGGTTTGCTTGTGGACTTCTAAATCCCAGTGCTTTGTGCGGTCTCATTTTTCTTCAAACCTTCCCCCCTCCCAAGCTTTGAGGTTGGCTAAACCGCTGTTGAGCTGAGGGCCTTTCTAAAATGTTCTTTGTTAACTCGAAGCTAAAACCAGAGTCACTCCGTGGGAGATCTTTCCCCAGAGTTTCTAGACCTGGAGTTAAAAGTTGTATCTCCACAGGTCAGATTCTGATCAGTTGATGACAGAGGAACCGTCGATGCCTGTCTCCTTGCTCTGATCCCGTCTTTTGCCCCATCCAAGGACCCGGCGTTAAGACAGCCCAGCTGGGACCCCAGGTGGGCTCTGCATCAGCCCTGGGAGATGCCAAGGGCACAACAAGCCGCCCTCTCCCCCTTCCTCCGGTGCGCCCCGTCGAGGGAGGGGGGGACAGCGGGGCCGCCTACAGCCTGTGCAGGGACGGGGATAGCGGTGGGGGGGTTGTTTTCACATTCTGCAGCCCCCACTAGGCTCAGGGGCTGGCCAGCCCCTGCCTGCCCAAGGGGAGCCGGAGCGGCAGCCCCCAGGGAGCGGGGAAGCGGCACCGCCGCGGCTCCCTCTCGGTCCCCAGCCCTTCAGTTAGAGCCCTTGGGGATGACGGGCTGCCCGGGACAGCGAGGGAACCTAGCAGAAATGGCAACTCCCAGCCCCTTCCCTGTTTGTCCGGGAAACAATAGGAAAGCCTTTGCCAAGTCGGCGAGATGATTTTTGTTTCTCTCTCTTTTTTCTT
>VZRU01005408.1:7843-32625 GCA_013398155.1 Pedionomus torquatus | reverse complement strand
CGTCCGGGCTAGAGACGCTCTCGCTTGTTTATGCGCCGGGTTGGGGATGGGGGATGGGGGGGGGTTATCCCTCCTCGGGTCCGCAGTGGGCATCATCGACGGGGCGGGTTCTACACGGCGGCTCGCTCCGCTCTCGGAGGCTTCCAGGGGGGCTGAGAGCCTTCAAGCCACCCCGCCCTGCATCCCCCCACCCGGGAGGAGTCCCAATTTGCTGCAAGTAAGGAGCTCTTTCCTGCGGGTCTCTCCCAAAGATGAGCCGGGCAGCCTTTAAGTGGCTGGGGCTATTAGGCAGCCTAATAGGTGGCTGATGCAGGGGCCGAGCGGCCTCCTGGAGAGGAGGGGGTGGGAGAGAAGGGGTCTCCCGGCTCGGGCTCCTCAGCCTTTTGTCTCTTTGGGAAGGCAGGTCTGGGTTTGATTATCGTTCTCCACATTGCAGCGATGCACGGTGCGAGGGTCAGCCACAGCCTGCTCACCCTCTCGGAGCAGGACCTTCTGCTTGGTGAAAAGCAGCGCCAGCTTGGAGCAGAACCCCCTCAAACTCCTGAGAGAGGGGGAAAGTCTCTCATGGCTTGTCGCTATAAATCTGTGCTCGCATCTATCTCAGAGGGAAGAGAACCGCAACGGTGAGGGCATCCTGAGACAGAAGAGGAGCAAGTCAGGACACCATCAAGGGACCATCGATCCCCCCAGAACCACCAGGCGATGTGCATTGCCCGCAGGAGGGCCCTGTGTGCATTTACAGCCCTAACAGGTTGTTGATTTGGGTGTTGGTTTGTTTGGTTTTTTTTTCTCCCTCTTTCCACACCACCAGATTCCCTCATTTTGTTTGCTCAACATGATTTGGCTCTGAATAGCAGGGATCCCGTGTCACCGGGAGAGCAGAGAGCCAGACAAAAGAAAATCAGTGTTGCCCAGCCTGCCCTCCCCAACCTTTATTTTGATTCCCCAAATTCCTGGCTAAGGTAGTTCCCCTGTGCCCGTCCTTTTCCCACTGAGGCCGCTGCTGCCGCCACGTCGAGCTGTTTTTTTCTTTCACTGTTGCATTTGGCTCTTGACGTTAAAGGATGCCAAAACAGCCGTGGAAGCTTTAGTCTTTAAAAAAAAAAAAATCAAAAAAAAAACCTAGGCTATGTTTTTCCTTTTGCTCTGGCCATGACTTTTTGACTGGGACAGAATAAACGGGCCGCTCTGGTCCAAAACCAGCCCGCACCCAGTTTAGGGGTGAAGTAAGGCAGCCCAGAAAGCAAGGAGAAGACGGGTTGTTCCTCCAGCTGGCCCTTCACCGCGGAGCCTTACTCCGCTCTCCCGCGGCCCCACCAAGCCCCCCGGGGCCGGGAGCCCCTCTCCCCGCAGCCGCACCGACGGGGCCCGGGGCTGCGGAGCCGCTCTCCGTGCGGGGTTCTCCGGCCCCACCCGCGACACTAGAGGGCACCGGAGCCCGCGGGAGGAGCAAACCCAGCCCAGCCGGGGCACCGCAAGCCCCCCCCCAGCCTTTGGTGACTCTGTTATTAATGAAGGGATCGAGAGGGTTTGGAGAGGATGGGGAAGAGTCCTCCCATCCCCGAGAAGCTGAGGGCTTCGTCCCTGCGGGTCCAGCCCTGAACGGCCCCTGGCTGCCGTGGGCCGGGCTCAGCAGCTCGGGGGATGTGGCTTGCTGCAAAGTAAAGCAGCGAAGAGCAATTCCTCCCGTGCCACAAATGAGAAGGAGTCTTTCTGAAATCAAAGACCTCCTCTGCTGATTCAGCCCAGGTTTGATTTCCATTCATAACTCCCGAGACCATTATCTCTGCCTTTGTTCTTTCAAGCTGCAGCAATTAATGGATTACAGAAGAACGAAAACCCAGCCAGACCAGGCTGCTTTAGTTCTGTGTCTATTTGCTATTAATTCCAGCTTCACCCCCTCTGGCTGCAGTGCTCGGTGGACCCAGACCTGAGGTCTGCATGGGGGAGATGACTGGTGTGGAAGCCACCCTGGGCAGAGTGGTCATGGCCACCCTTGGCAGGGTGGACACGGACCAGCCCTGTTTCGTCTGCATCAGTCTCCATACATACCTGGGCTGACCATGTCCACCATACATCCCTCCCATGGGCTCAGAAGAGCTGAGGTAGGCTGAGCATCACCTGGTGCCAAACTCAGGAGAGATCCAACATGTCTGTCTATCCCCTGAACTGCCCAAGCTCCAGACACGGGATGTTACTACTTCATACCACAAGTTCTCTTAGTGATGAATAGTGATTAATAGTCCATCCCTTCGGGATGATTTGCTGCAGAATAACTAGAGCTATGGCCCAGTTTCTGAATTGTAATCAGTTTTCTAAAGTGATCCCTCTCCTCCACGGGTGTTTCATGCTCTAAAATACCATCACAAAACGCAAACAAAACACTACCCCTCTATTTCTGTGTCATGGAGAGATTCTGAGCATGGGTCTCCCCCATCCCAAGGATGAAGACGGGGGGAAAGCCATCAACACCTCCTAAGAGCTTGCAGGATTGCGGTTTGTGTGGAGACAGGGGAGGTTATGAGTTTCACCCAGTACTTTCCAAAACAGGTCGGTCCTTAATCCACCATTAGGAATCACAAGAATCAGCAACCACATTGACAGAGTCAGCAGAAAGCTCCAGGTTTAGAAACTAATTTAGTCATTCCTCTTAGTCATTCGTTTTACTTTTATTTACCGAGATTATGCTGGAGGTGCATTGGCAGGAGGCGTGAATCACGTTGCCGTTCTTCTTGCAGAGCTGTGCGTTTCCTGTGCTCAAACAGAAGAGTTTAACTCTATAATCCTAATCTGTGATGCAAGAAATCAAGCAGGCACCAGTCACGCTTAGAACCATTCTGAGAGCCCCGGTGGCTGAACCCCCACGCACTCGGTTTTCTTCCTTTAGTTGAGGAGCAGGGGAGACAGACACAGTGAAAAGTCAGGGGAAACTTTATTTTCTGACACTTCTACAAAAGACCACTTTTCTTTTCGTCTGAGGTGACCTAGGTTTCAGTCAGTACCTCATCAGAGTTCTGTACCTCGGAATTACTGCAGGTTTAGCTCAGAGAGGGATGCTCTGGCATGGCTCAAGAACAGGGGACACGGCAGCGTGTAGGTAGGTTTTGATCCTCGAGCCGCTGGCTGTTTCAGTCAGCTACGCTGCTTTTTAACCTAAATTATCTTTTGAGAGGGGCTCTAATGTGGAAACCGGGCCAGATTCTGCTTTGTGTAAATCTGGTGTAACTAACTTCAAGGGAAATATTCCAGATTGGATCTGGTATAATTAAGATTAAAAATTGGCTCTGGGAGTCTTTTCTTTGGCAGTCAAGTTAGAGAAGTACTGTGAAGAAAAATAATTCAAACCAGAACATTGATTCAGTGCTCTTTTAAATAACATATGCTAGAGGCACTTTGAAGGCATTCGTTCTCTGTGGCAGCAGTATTTTAAAACTTTCACTTTGGTTCCACCAAGTTAACCCTTAATGACCCAACCGTGTTTAAAATATGTTCGGCACAGGAACTTATCATGTCGCAGGACATCATCCAAATAACAAACAAACAAACAAATCTATTAAAATGAGGGTTGCTGCTGTGGCAGTAGCAAGCTGCTTCTTGCTGGTGGAGTCATGGATTTCACTGTCCTAGCCACAACACAGGCGTTGCAGTGAATCTGAATTCATACCTTAGTTGTCAACAGGTTTTTTTTCCACGGTGCAAACCTTGTTATCTGCCTGATAAACTCAACACACTGAGAAGGAGCAATTTTCAGAGAGCAGTTGCTTAGTATCCCTGGGAAGCAAACTCTGAAAGGAGTCCCTAAAGGAACACGGAAAAACTGAAGGCCCATAAATTACGAGACGTTTTTCTAGCTCCCATGAATCAGACAACAAGATGTCCTTTAGTAGTTTCTGTGTCCAACATCACTTCATTTGTCAGCCCCATGTCCCTAATAGAAACTAGTTGGGCATAATTTGACCGCAGTTGGTGAGAAGATGCTGGCCAGTTTTTTCCAGGACCCCGACGAAATTTCATTCCCTTGAGTGGCCCTTGAGATTTTCACCACAGGTTAATCAGATCTTTCTTCAGGATGTGTGGGAGAAGAGGGGAAAAATGAGAATCAGCTGCACCTCTCTTTGATTCATTGCGGTGTATGAAGAATATGGATTTGGAAAATGTGTTTCACTCTTTTTAAGTGGGATTGGGATGTAGGAGGAGTCAAATCTTGTTTGCTGTTTTGCAAGTACAGGAATATCAAGCCTTGCCCCGCCTCTTTGTGCTAGAGGACTCCTTGCTGAATCAGTGAATGAAGACGTGATGGTGAAGCCCATTCTTTCACAGAGCAATCTTCTAAGCTGTTTGTAGAGCAGCTCTGTGGAGTTAGGGAGCGGTGTGAGACACATCACGCTCCAACCTCCTGCTGCTGTGAGCTTATCCACCACCCTTCCTCCACCCCAGGCGGGGTGCCTCGGATGGGTGCAAGGGAGAGCTCTGAAAGGAAGAGATCTGCAAGAGCTGCAAGAGCTGAGAAGAGGGGCTTCATTCTGATTTCACCCATTTGTGTTTTTTTTCAGAGACATGGAATCATGGGATAATCCCTCACCTTCCTGGCCCCTCTTCCCCTCTGTGTTTGGCTTCCTTTGTCCCACATTAACAGCCTAAGTGCTGAAGAAATAGCAGTAAGGATACAAAAATTGCCCAGATCAGAACAGTGCTCTTTGCTGGCTCTCTTTGTCCACCAGTTGAGGACACCACAAAGAAGGAACAGAGTGAGAACAGGTCACTTCACCCCTATTTTCTATTTTCACAGTCAAAGGAAATAGAAATGTGCTCTTCTCATTGTCAAGAGAACACAGAATTTCCTCTCCTTCTCGCTTTGTCAGAGGAGAAAACATTTGTAGAGCCAAAGTAAATCCAAATAAATTCTTACCATTCCTAGCCATCACTGAACTTATATTTTCTCTTCTCAGTTATTTTTCTCCCAATGTGCTTTATACTACTATAAGGAAAAGATATTACTTAAGTCCATGTCTCTCTGAAACTTCATTGGGAACTTCTCATTAAGGAAGCTGCAGGCAGAGTCTCCAGTGGCCTGAATGAATCTATGAAGCCTCTTCCGATTATCCTTTCCCAAAACATAGTAGGATTTAGTCAACTTGACAAGACGAAGGGTTTGAGGAAATGCTTTAGTCCAGAAACATCAGCAGCTGTGCAGCTGGGGGCTGATCAAAACAGTGCTCAGGAGTATAACTGCAGCCTCTGCCGTTAACGGGGAAGTCGGAGGCACGCGCTTCTGCTTACGGGAGGTTAAAATATATAGGTAGTTAGACAGTTTGAGTGGACGGAAGCCATTGTAAATATCTGAAGAATGGAGTGTTTTTCTTTTTTTTTTTTTTTTTTTTTCCAGGAGACAAATGGTCCCCCAGCCCACTTAGCACCTGCCGGTGCCCCTCCGCTGCCCTTTGCCCTGTGGGGCTGCTTGTTCTGACGGCTTCTGAAGCTCTCCCGGCTTCAAATCCCTTCTCCGTATGTTGGCTTTTTTCATTGCTGCCTGTCCCAATATTGACTTAGGAAAGAAGGAGAGTTAAAAACGCCTAGCTCCTGTACTGTCTACAGACCTTCTGCCTAGCTTTGCTTTAGGCCTGTGAATCACAAACATTGGTTTAAACCACCATTAGCATCTGAATGGAGATAAGGGGGACAAGAGTTGCCTGTCACCTTGTGTAAGTATCTCCCCTCAATTATTTTGAAGGGTAGGAGAGAAGCAGGATCACAGCAGAGGTTGTTTGCATCCCATTTCAGTAACAGGGATTACTCGGAATTAAGGATGTAACAAATTTGCTTTCAAAAAACCACGTTGGATCCCTCAGAGCATCCACAATGAGCCTGCTGCCGTTCAGGGGCAGCTTCATTTCCTCCTTTCTCCTCTCTGCCATCCTTCACCTAAACTGCTCTACCTTCCCAAATGCAGGAGTAAAGAGGGTGAGGTCCCGGATCACTGAGGTGCACGGGGCTGTGTGTGGCATGGAGGAGGGTCTTACTGCAGTGGGTGGCACGGTTTTATGAAGGTCAGCAAACCCAAGCTCTGTCAGACCACCGGAGAGAGTGGGTCTCCCAGCTGGAATCACTCAAACACATGGCCCGGCACTGAAAAACACCTCGCTCCAGTCTCCAGGAATGAATCCCTGCCATGGTTAGTAAAAATGTCCCAGAATATCTCAGCGTCATAGTGTTACACAAGAAGAGAGCCAGACTCTGAGAGAGACGCATTCAAATCGCGATTAAAACCAACTGCTGGCTTCCCACCCAGAAGCAAAAATAAAACGAGGGATGGCTGCGAGCACAGGCACCACAGGCTCCCTCCGCCCAGCTCCACAGCTTCGCCGGCTCCGCAGCTCCTGCGGCGCCTCCAGCAGCCACAGCAGCAAGGAGACATCACAAAAGTCAAACCGAAGTAGGCTGTGGTGAGGTATCCCTCGGGGAGAAGAGCTTTCAGACCTCCACAGAAGCTGAAACATGCTGTGAGTGACTGTTTTGACCCCGTTTGGATTCTGAGAACAGGTGGTGAATCCAAAATATCCCATCACTGTGGCTTTCTTTGGTAAGCAGTCAGCCCTGAGAGCCATCCTGATGTCAGAGCTTGAGTGCAATACAGTGTTATGGCAACGTAGTTATGAACCCATCTGGACTAAGGTCTCTACCATTTGCTGGGGAGAAGCCTGAGGACAAGTCCCACCATGCAGTGAGCCTGCAGATGTGGCCAGATGGGCAGGAGGCTTGCTGGCATGTCCTGGGAGCAACCTGGCACTCCTCAAGGCAGAACGTTGGCAGCCACCAAACACATGGGTCATGGGATGCTTGCGAGGCCACTCGTTCTTCATCATGTCTTTGTGG
This sequence comes from Pedionomus torquatus, assembly GCA_013398155.1. Taxonomy (NCBI): domain Eukaryota; kingdom Metazoa; phylum Chordata; class Aves; order Charadriiformes; family Pedionomidae; genus Pedionomus; species Pedionomus torquatus. Next base: position 25,752 of record VZRU01005408.1, on the reverse strand, counting down.
CTTTGGAGCTTGGAAAAGAGCATCCCTGAGGCTCCAGCCTTGGAGTATCAGACGATTCAGCTCTGGGAACCACAGGAAAAAGAGAGAAAATAAGAGGACTTGTACAGAAGCTCTAAATAGTCAAGAAGCAGTTTGATGTTTATGCTTTGTTTCATTCTTCAAGTTAACAGGAGGCAGAGCTGAGACAGAGTAAGTTTGGGTGGTGTTAGACATCTATGACCCCTCCCCAGCAGGCTGCAATGCCACTCTCTCGCGTCTTTTGCAGGAAGAGGCACTGAGTTTCCTCTGTGTGATAAAGTGAAATGGGAGCACTAGGGCAGAATAACTAGATAAAAGAATAAAAGTCCACCCTGCCTTGTTCCTGTGTTCGTTACCACCTGAACTTCGCCCACTCCCAACCCCTGGTGGAGTGTCCCTGATGCCAGAAGCATCCTGGGGCCTGACATCTGCAAAGCTAATATCTGTTGGGAAGGACCCGAGCACGGTCTGTTCTCTCCTGAATCCAGTGACTAGGCTGAGACCTGGAAGCCGAACCAGACCCCTTCTCAAGAAATGCCACATGCAGAGCGTACAGGCAGAGCTTGCACCCTCCTAGTCTTTACAGTGGTGGTAACAGGCCTCCAGGCTTCTGGATGTCAGTCCTTAAATTCTCCAGTAGAATGAGGAGTGTTTCTGCTGCTGATGAGAGAAATTAAGTCCACATTAGGAGCATGAGTTTGTCTGGGGTGGGGAAAATTCAGGGTAGAAGGATCAGTTAACCCTGTGGAGAAAGTATAGGGAGAAGCTTGCATCCCCTTGCTGGGTTTTAAGTTAATTACGCACTTAGCAATTCACTAATGAAGCTACAAAGCTACAAAGGTGCAAATTTAGATTGCCCACCATTTCCGTTCATTTAGGGTGGAAACCTTTGGGCCTATGTGTATCACACACGATAAAGCTGTCAGGGAGTTACAGCCCAGGAGCCGGGATTTGGCCAATTAAATGAAATGCATCAGCTCACGTTTGGAGCCAGTTGTGCAGGAAGAAAAGGTCAGTCGCTTCGCAGATGCAGAGACTTTGCTGGTGTAAATGGGGGGTAACTATCAAAATCCACAGAGTTACAGCTTTGTGTTAGAGAGAAAAGACTGAGAGGATGAGTCTGTTTTCTTTGAAGTCACAGTCATCACTCGTGATGCTTTTCACTTGTTGGAAAACCGAACTGGTGAAATGGAAAACCCGTAAGGACAACAGAACATGTAACAAGCTGGACTTACAAGGGTCTGTCAGGTCTCTCTCAGAAAAATCAGTCTCCTAAAGGTGGGAGTCTAAGAAAAGTTCTCGTTTCGCTTATTCAATCTATGTTAAGAATATCACTTAAAGGACTCTGTTTTGGAAACACATAAAAAACAGAGCCAACTTTCCACTTCCAGCATCTCCCATTCAGCAGGAATGCACAGAAGACCTTGATATGATATGAATTAAAAGGGTTCTGTCTCTGCCAGCCCTAAATTCCAGGAAGCAAAACACAGCATCCTCATCTGCTCTTGCAGGGAACATTTGTTTTCACTCTAGCTTAAATACCAGACTGTTTCCTAAAACTCAAGAAGTTGACCGTTTGCTTAGATTCCTCAACCCCTCGCAACGGAGCAGCCAGCTCTACACAGGCATTTCAAGCGCTCTTGCACGCCGTCCAAAATCAGCTCCTGCCCCTGGGGATTTAGAGGCGCCTCTGGAAGAAACACAATGGGATTCCACTGTGTGCAGAGCTGGTGGGACACAGCTGGTGGGACACACAGGCTGCCCAGAGGCCCCTCGATGGCAATGCACAGAGTGAAGGGGCCAGGAGATCCTTTACTATCTGGAGCTGAGCTAAGACACCAGCTCGTGACCCTGTAGGGGAGTAGATCTTGTAAAGTAGATTCAGAACTTCAATAAATCCTTCTGTAGCCCTGCTAGGGCTGCTTTCGCTTCCTGCTTCTTTTCTTCCTCGCTGTAGTGTCCTCTATTATCCTACTTTCTGTGCACAGGCAGTGGGCATCCTACCCGTCTAGCACACATATTCCCAAAACTGTGTGGAAATTCTCTGGCTTCACCTACTGAACTTGGCAGATATCACTTAGCTAGTTCTTTGCTCCCTGCAGGGAGCCCAGGCTGATGCTCTGGAAGTCCAGAGAGCATCAGGTTAGCAACATCTGATGCTCTTCAAAGAGATGATACACTGCATCTGGTGGAGATGCTGGATTTGCTTCTATCGTGCAGAGGAAGGATGTAGATAAAGAGGCTTCTGCAATCACCAGACAGCTATTTAAATTTGGAAATCCTGATCCCGGGGACAGTTGGAATCTTGAATTTGTCAGGATGCCTAATGCCTGCTGTATGCTGGTAAACCAGCAACCTCACTGCTTCCCCCTGCTCCCACCAAATTCTGCTGACGGTGGCATCCCAGGAGCACAGGACTGGTGCAGCAGAACAAACAGTCAAGTGTGCTGAAGCATGTGGGGTCACTCCTGGTTTACACTGGTGTAGGATAATAAAAAACCCTCTCGACAAAGATGTAACATGCTAAGTATCTCAAGTGTTTTTCTCTGAAGCTGCTGAGGGATTTACTTAGCAACAAATGATATTGCTCAGAGGTAGTTTAGTAGCTTTTGATCTTGAAAAATAATTAATTAGACACAATAGCATGTTTTGGCATTTGTCCTTTCCTAAATATTTATTTTTAAAAACTATCTAATTTTTTTAAAAAATATCTATTATTAAAAAAATCTATTTTTTAAAAAATATATATACTAACTTCATAAGAATTAATCAGGGACTCTATAATCACTTGGTCAAAACCCATACACATCAACTCATGTCAGAGGTTCTCTTTCAGCACCACTATAGAAAAAACTAAGGAGTGAGTAGGGTGTCTTCCATCCAAAATCCCTCTATGAGTAACAGTTCAAAATCATGGCTCCAAATGGGCTTTGGGCAGCTACAAACAGAAATGAAAATGTTTCAAGTAACCAAAACAGGTCACTGCTTTTTTTCTGGAAATTTTTAACAGATGTTTGTGGGAGGTTTTTATTTATTTTCTCAAAAAAAATAAAATCTCTTCTTTTTTAATGAAATTAAGAAGACCCAAATAGAAAACTAGAGAAATGTACTTAAAGCACAGCCAGGTTCTCAAGTTCCATATTTCTTTATCAGTTTCCTTTCTCCCTTTTTTTTCCAGAGCATATTTAAAAAAAAAAAAAAGAAAAACGAAGAGGAAGAAGGACAAACATTCCTATTCACAGTGACTCTTTCCAGCTCAAGAGCTGACACTGAACACCCAGGTTATCTCAACTTCATACTCCAGTTGGGCTTGTTTACTACTTTGTGCAATGATGCAGTCGTGCTGGCTTGCTCTCAAGCTGTTGCAACAGGCACAGCCGCATCCTGAGATTCTTCCTCTATCTGTCTGTCTTCACCCCAAAATATGTTCCCATTTATTGAGTTAGGGATGGAGAAAAAATGTGTCGAGCAAGGCAAGTCAAGGCAATGCTTGCTCCTTTGTGGATGCTTGGTGCAGTTCTGGACCAAGTCAGGAGATATATGCTCAAGAGAGAAGGAGTTTGTCATGTGTTTGGTCAACACGGGGACCCAAGACTTCTCTAAGGGATTTCAAGAACAGAGAGTAGCAAAAACCAGGGACAGGGCCAAAAAAATGCAAACAGCTCCTTTCCAGCTCCTCCTTCTCATATCAGGATCACCTGGTTACAGGTGATGTGACCGGGTATGGGCTCAACAGGCAGAGGGACTGTAACCCCAAGTGTTCCTACAGTACATCAAAGGACAGGAGAGTTAAAAAGTCCCATCATTTTATTCAAATATTGGTGAGCATATAGTATGTTGCTTCAAGAAAATGCGGTGTGCAGTATGTTCAGTAATGCAGATACCATCCATACAAGAAAAACTTAGAAAAAATGTGACTATACACAACATTTAGGCTGATTTTTTGCTTTATTTGACAGCTGCTTTGAACAGAAAATATCATTTCAGAGAGATTTTTCATTTCCTGTGCTCCTACCAAAAGGATTTTCAGATGCAAAGGTCACTCATTTTCTAAGGAGTGTGGGGACATAGATCAAAAACTTGTATCATGGCATTTAATTTGCTTCATTACAAACTTTGATCGTTATCAGGTTGTTACGATTCCTCTTGGAGAAAAACTTTGAAAAAAAATCAAGTCCCGATAGCACAGTTTTGAAATGCTATCTCGAGGATTTCTTTTGAAATGCCTTTGCAATATTTTCATCACATTATTTGTTCTTACTAGTTTGTTTTCCTGGTTGTTTTGAGGTTTATATTTTCACAAGGGCCTTTTTAGCCAAAAAAAATAAAAATCTGAACAGCTCGCTCCTAAGAGAGAAAGAATGCGCCACTTCTGTTTAGTGTATCATATATTACTTGCCGCTTTGATAATTACCTATTTTGAGGCACAGACCTAATTTCAAGTTGGCAGTGTCACCTTAAACTTTGATTCCAAGAGCACTGGTTTATTAACATGACCTGACAGATTCCTGTAAACCAGCAAAGTTGTGCAATGCTTCTCCTGTGTTCTCATCCCTTAGCGCAAATGGTTTTTTTTTCTCAGAAGAGAAGGGCATCGCAGCATTTCGGGAAGCGGCGGGGGAGGGTGTAGATAACTTTACAACACATCCTTTCTAGAAAGAGGTTACCATAATCTGTTATTTCCTCCACTAATTAATCCAGAAAGTGTCAAAAGTTGCTTGATTTACTATCTAGAATAAATGATGGAAGAATAAAACATAGGGAAACACGAGTAAGCTACACACAGAAACAATTTATTATTGTTCTTTTTTATGCACTTACACACTTTTTATTTTTCTTGCAACTTTCTTAATTTCTCCACATTTTGCCTTGGCACTTCGGTTTGTTTCCAACAATTGTACCTTTGCTCTTAGTGTTTTGTCATTTATTTTTTATTGCAGCAAGCACCAGCCATTATCAGGGCACTGGGTAATATCTCAACTGAAATATCACGTATGGCTGCAGTCAGTCATACCCCAGAAAATCCTAGCTACAGGAGAAGGGCTGCCTTGAAAGTGGGAGGACAAGAGGACACCTAAAGACCTTGGCTGTATCAGCCAGGCAAATGGAAAACTGAAGAAGTATAAATGTTCTGTAAATGTGTCAACAGAGTAAACACTTGCAGGCAGAAGATGTATTTAAGAAGAATAAATGGGTTAACAGATACTGGAAGTAAAAGTTAACATTAGAAATAAAACAACTGCAACAGTAAATAAAATAACATAATAAAATAACATTAAAGAAATATATATTGATCAAACAAATATTTAGGCTGGTTCAACAAGCTTCAAGTGCTGGAGTGATGAGGTTAAAGATAGGCCTCTACACTAGCGGGCTGGTGACCAGAAGCCCTGCAGCAGCCCGAGAGTGGTGAGGTCAGAGCTGTGCCTACCTTCACCTGGGAGGTGAGAGATCTTTTGTGGCCCTCATCTCAGAGGACCAGGTTCCATATAATCCCAAAGAGCATTTATTTTGCTGGAAGGATGGGACAGCAAAGACAAGTGGGCACCGAAACTCCTGTATCCCATCCTTAGCTTGGGGAACCAGGCTATGAACCAATGGCTCCTGTTATGGGAGGAAGGCACCTCCTTCACCAGTAACCTCTGCTATATACGCACTGGTTCTTCCCCTGCTGGTGGCTGCAGTAACTGGAATCTGATTTTCCAGAGCTCTTGGGTATGCAGAAAAGGCAGAGATTTGCCCACGTGGAGAATTAGTCCTGAATTATGACATTCCATGAACCACTGCAGTGCAGAGAGAAATAAATCTCTTTATTATGATGTTTAAAGGTCCTAAGTAAAAGGAAACTATTAATTGTACTAATAATTCATTAATTGGCTTGTTAGAAGCTCAGGATTTGCTCAGCATTTCCCAGTTTATTGGGCAGGTCATCGGAAAGATTACTCTTTTCTGAAGCTTGCAGTAATTAGCTGGTAGCTATGATTTCTCCCTAGAATAGAATTAAAATGTCGGGGAAGGAGACAGAAAAAAAATACTGGGACTGGAAGCAAGACGGCAACCTGTTATTGTCGGTAAGACCTGGCAGGCTCCTCTGAGAGCAGCTCCACACGTTGCTGGTGAATGGGTTTGTGAAGCCTCTCTTCTCTGCACACAACCCTTCAGAAGTTGGCTGGAGATGACAGCCCACCGCAAAATACCTTGACGATGTGCTGAATTGTCTTATCACGTTGCCACGAGTGAATTGAGTCAGGCGTAGCTGGAAGCTGTACTTGCAGAGTGATCTGGACCCCGCGTTATTTATGTCTGTAAAACCATTAACCTCTGCACTCTTCTTTCAACATATCAATTCTATTTTCTTTTTGAAATGATACAGGGAACAAAGTTTGTGGGTCTTTCTTAAGTAACTCTGTACGTAGCTGCTTGGTCTCGGGGGGGTTGTCTCTCTTCAGCGCTCACATCTAAGACTTCAAATTATTGTATATAGGGGCTGATGTTGCCCCAGCCTCCTCTCACTCCTGTGTACTTGTTGCTTCTCAGTTGCCAAGAGACACAGAACGGAGATTTCCCCCAGGTGGAGGGAAATATTTTTGTCGTCTCACTCAGTCTTTCGGGGCAAATGCCACCCTCGCTTTGTGACTTTAGCTTGTCACCTCTCCATCTCCCCTCCTTTGCTGCTTCCAGAAGCCAAAAAACGTTTTGCCTCGGACCAGACTTCCTGCTTTCCACCACTATTTTTGTGAATGCTGTAAGGGAAACGCCAGCTTTTCTTTATTCTAGCAATCAGTCAGATAATGTTTTCACAAAGCTTTGGGAGTATGTACCTGGAGAGGGATGCTGTTTCCCCTGCGTGGGTGTGTGACTCACCCTCCACCTCTGGGGACATCGTCTGTGACTCAAGGAGCAGAGACCTGTCTTTTGAAGCTGAAGGATGACACTTCTGTTTCTGTGCTCACAGCTCACTGAGTTTTAGAAATCATTTATGTTGACCGTGTCCCGAGTCTGGGCCACACGGCTCCACTAACATACCCACAAAATCTGTTAGAAAAAATACACTGGTTGACTGCATCAATTAAAAATATTGCATGTTTCCTGCAGAGTGACAAATTCCAGCATTAGCCAATGGAAAATGAGGTCTCTGTATCAGCACACATGGAGGCAGGAGGGGATTAGAGTCCTTTCAATAATCAAAAATGTGTAAAGTTAAGGCTTGATTCAAAGCCTGAATCAGAACCCATTGAATTTGCTGGAATAAGTCCAGAGGCTGCAGTAGGCTTTGGATCAGTTCCAGCCTGCGAAAAAATAAACAGGTGAAATTTAATATCCTGAGATATATGGGAGCCCACATTTGATGAGCTAATAGTTTCATTTTGGGCTTCAACTCTGTGGATCCTATCAAGTCTGAGGCTTTTTGAGGCCCTTAAAAACAGTTGTAGCATGAATGGTCTGAAGAAAACACAAAGTAGACGTCTACGCTACACAGCAGGGCATGTTAGAGAGATCCCAGAGCCGCTGTTGGCTGCACGTTGTCCCTCAGCTGCATGGCACCGTGCCCAGGCTAATAAGACCTGCTGAGCAACAGGGTTTGTTAGCGTCATAGCAGCTTGGCTTTTAGAGCTTCCCTTCTCCTTGAGCTCCTTGCACCCATCCGCACGTGGAGGCTCCACCAGTTACCGTCCTACCCTCATCAGCTGCTCGTGGGACTGCTCCCTGCCATGTTTCTTACAAAATGGCTCAAGTTAACAAAAATGTATTCTTTAAACCAATTAAGTTAACTTGGTTCGTCTCTGTTGACTGTAAAAAGGGAAAGGCTTTGTGGGAGCAGTGGCACGGACAGATGCAAGCAGCAGGGAGCTGGTGGGAGGGTAAGGACAAGCAACTGTGCCAGGATGTCTTCCACCACCCAGCTGCCGCCAAAGAATTTATCCCAAAGAGTTTTGCCCAGAAGTATTACCATGCTCTGTTGTCTAAAAGTGCCTGTGCCTTTTTCTCTCATAAAAAAACAGTGCACCAAGTCCTGAATATCTTCTTCTGGCCAGTGCTGGCAGCTTTCTATAATCCGGACTCTTACACACCAACACAACTCTTTTGCCCTTGAGCAGAGCTGCAGTAGTTCGAGATTCACAGTGGTATTGATAAACAGGCATCACGTGCATGTAGAACAGGTACAAAGGGGAACAGAAAAACCCTTTACTGATCACTTTTGCCACATGACAGTTCTTCCAGGAGAGAAAGCAAATGTAGGAGGAGAATGGTATTGCTTCACCTGCTATTGGTTTCAAAGCAGAAAAACTTTCTTATCATCGTAAGTAGACAAATACCAACATGGGAAGATGACATTTTTCCAGACCTCGGGCTTCATCAAGTCTCATTCCCTCTTGACACAGTTGATTTTGTTTCTAGGAGAGAAGGAAGTCTATGATTGAAGGTTTGTCACTAGTGTTGCACTTTCCAAATATCAAAAGGCAGCAGTAGCAATCTTGCTGAAAGGCGACGTGGTATGTAACATTTTCCCATCATGATTTAAAGCTGCTTATAAAGTGGAGCAAACCAGCTATGTCTTCCAAATGATGCCAAGAAGAGGCTATAACTCGTAAGAACTTCGGAGGAATGGAAATAACACCTGGTCGTTTTACTGAAAAAAAAAAAACCCAAAACCTAGTGTTACTTTAATAATGAATCGGTTGGAAGCATCACACAGACCATTATAACAATATTTTAAATCAGACTGTAGGGGAGTTAACCCCATAAATCTGAAAATGGGCTTAGCCCTCTGGGAATGACATTACTTTTTTGATAGGTCAGTTTCTGCTCCACTGAAAGCAAGGAAGATTTTGGCTTTCTTGAAAAAAGATGTGAGGAATTTATTTTGCTGGATCTCACCCCACTGTATTAAATGACAGCAACATCAACAGAACATATTAAGTGTTGTATTATAGGCATTTTTTCCTCATATGACAAAATATTTCCCTGAGCACATTAACAAAATGTTCTTCAGCACAGCAAAAGGAGGCCCCACTCTTGGCCGCACAAGTCCAAGTCAGGAGGAGTCCCCACGTAAACCAACGCTACATCACCGCATGCCTTACGTGTGAGAGGAGAATCAGGTAAACGAACCAAGTAGGTGTACATCCCTTGTCATTTCGTATAAACCACTCCAGGAAATTTCTATTCCCTTGACAGACTTCTCAAACCAAACACCTGTTCATATTAATTTTATTCAGCTGTATTATATGCACTTAAAAAAAAAAAAAACAAAAACATATATCTGAACATATATATGTGTGTTCAGCATCTTAAAATATAGTTTCTTTTCTATTTAAAAAGGCATCAGTCTTTCTCCTCCATCACAAGGAAGGTTCTTTCATCATCCCAGCCCCAGTTTCGGTGTACAGCATGGGTTTCCTGACCTTGTGGTAGAATCATAGAATGGTTAGAGTTAGAAGGGACCTTAAAGATCATTGAGTTCCAACCCCCCTGCCATGGGCAGGGACACCTCCCACTAGACCAGGCTGCTCAAAGCCCCATCCATCCTGGCCTTAAACACTGCAGAAGTGCTCTGTGAATTAGCAGTCTTTGGGAAGAAGAAAGAAAGAATGTCAAGAAATCCTCCCAGTTTGGAAAATGTATCAGCAAAATAACTCTGGGCCCAATATAGCAGCTGAAATTGACCTGGAATTCAGGTCAACATTAATAGAAAGAAGTAATGTTGTCAATAAAAGGGCATTTAACATGTTATGTTGTATGTGCCACCTCCATCTGGAACTACTCTGTATCATGTGCAAAGGTGCTTCTAGAGAAAACTTCACAGAAGTTAACGTGCAGTTACTAATATCCTTCTGGTACTACTCTCTCTTTTTATCTTATACAGCTGTCAAGATAATATAATAGGTATAAATCAGATCTCTTTCCTTTTGGCCCAGTCTTTGCCTCTTTGTCAGTGCTGCAGGAGCAGCATTCCCTCAGCAGCTCCGTCATGGGGTGACTCTGTGGTGGGGATAGGAGAAAATCCCACCCACTGCTCTTCCCTCACAAAGCTGCTGTACAGCAGCCAGGCAGGAGCTGCTCTGTGAGCACATCCCGCGCTCTGACAGCCACAGCACAGGCTGGATGGCGATGGAGGAACTGCGAGGAACAAGGGGCTTGACCCCATTTATTCCACATTTGCTCACCAGTGGGTTTAATTTCTTGCCTGTCAAGGGTCTAATGTTGAGTTACTAGCCCAGACTGCCTATCCCTGTGCGCATAATTGCTGTTCTTAAATCAAAGGTATTTCAGATTTCCTCCGTTAGATCCCGTGATTGAAAATAAAGCTCCTTTGAAAGGCTACTATTCCCTCTAACAAATAACCTTCCCCAGGAAGAACTGTAAAAAGTTCACAAGCAGAAGTGAAGGTGAAGATACAGAGTGCGGAGAGGGCAGGACTGGAAATTAGACCTCCCACCAACATTAAAAAAAACATGCAAAAGTCCTCCCACCTTTTACTACACCACTACACTCTGCCCAAGAAAACCAGGAAAAATTTAGGAAAATGTAGGAAAATCTCATCTATGCCATTATATGACCCTCTCAAAGACAGGAAAGTTTCTGAACTGTCAGGGAATAGATCCAGGATTGTTTTTCTCCCAGATGTTAAGGGTTAACATCTAGTAGTAAGACAACAAAGGAGGGGGCAGACAAACTTGTAAGCAGAAGGCACCTGGGGCAACCTTCAGAGCTATAGCATAAAGTGCAGCAGAACATGCCCAGAAAAGTCTAATGCCAGTTTGAATGAGGTTTTTATGCTGTGAGTCAGACCCAGAGAGGAAGACATTGATGGATGGAGATTGATACATGGGATCTGGAAATGGGAAACTGTCCAACCTCATTTTAGAGCTATATCTGCCAAGAAGTTGCTTAGAGTAGCCAACTTTAGCCATCTGCATGCAGGTACCCAGGCTGAGCTCGTTCCCTCTGCATTCATGGAAAGAGAGAGGTGTCTCCAGAGAGCGATTCAGGAAAACACTTAATCACATACTTAACCTTTGAAGTGCGTTTAAACGATATGGAATTCTCTAATTAAAAGCCTGGGTATGTTTGCAGTGTATAGCCATAGTGGTGAGAGATGGATCAATGGACACAAAATACTGAGAGCATCAACCTACTGTTCTCTCTCCTTCCTGTTGTAAAGTATTTGCAAGATTTCTCTTTGGACCCCATGCCTGCAATGCCTTTAGCTAATGTGGGCTACTAAATGTTTTCTACTAAAAGTGGAAGCAGGATCAGGTGTGTAAAGAAGTTATCGAATAAGAAAAGTCCTCCGATTCCAAGGCTTCTTGGATCTGGTTCCCAAGGGGAAATCCCTGTGCACTGATGAGTGGGATTAACAAGAGCACCATCAACTCCTTTTGTAAACCCACTACAGTACCTCTAACACAGTTGACTTGAAACACTATAAAGAAGACGGCCCTTTGTGATCCAAGCAAGAGAATTGTTTGTTTATAGTGAAGCGTGCGCCTGTGTCTGACTCCCTTTTGAGCATCTCGAGCTGAAGTCCTCCCTGCAGTACAATCACCGTGTTTCTCAAAGAATTCAAACACACTTCTGGCTATTCTAGTCACCTTAAAAAAAAAAAAAAAAAAAAAAAAAAAAAAAAAAACCCCTGCGAAATTTTTTATGTATTTTTCACACCAAAAAAAAAAAAAAAAAAANCAGTACTTGCATTTTGTAATTATCACCTAGAAGAGAGGGTGGGAGGTTGCCTTGTTTTTGACAGTTCTCACATATCTGAGGAATTGCAAAGCAACAGGAAGCTCTGACACCCTGTAAAATATACAGCATGACCAATTCTTGTACTTTCGTTTTCTTCCGGCCAGCGAGGGTTCATTTTGCTTTGCTTCAGGCACCCAGCCTGAGAATTTGTTTAAGCAAGCCGGGATACAGCCCATGGAGGAAAATAAGTGTGCTGAAGTCATTGAAGAGCCTATAGTTTATACATGTTATTTTATTTTCCTTTGGGTTTTTGTGCTTATGGTAAAATTGTTTTCAAGTGTGTATTTTAATTATGACCATTCGGTAGTAACAGAAAATAATGCGAGTACACATTTCAGCTTGAAAAAAAAAAAAAACCAACACAAAAACAAAATCAGGTAACAATGACATTTCCACCCAAGGTACCTTACAATCTAAAAGTGTATTTGTGTTTCCCTTTTTGGAATAAAAAGCCACTTTTTAGAGTGCTTCACCACCTTCAGACCAAAGGCTTCAGGTTTTCAAACCAAATGCCAGAAATATGGTTATCTTTCTAAATTGCAGCAGGGCTTCGCTAGTGTTTCTGGATCTCAAAGCCAATGGTCTGATGGCCTTAAAATTACAGCAAAACCTAATGTGCACAGTCATTCAACAGCAAAGTTATCTCACTGATCATTTTTAAAAGTGCATTCATTTCTGTTGTTTGAAAATGTAGATGTTTGAGCAATAACCTGTATCTGAATGCTTAGACAACCATCACAGGAATATGTGATGTCTTGTGTTATACTACAGTCTAGGTTTTATAAGTGGAAAGGTCTTATGTCGGTCAATATTACCTTAGGAACTGACCCTCCTGTCAATGAAGCTAAAGAGTACTTTGTCACTGATTTCAGAAAACCATTCTGGAACACAAATCTTATGAGCAGAGGCTGAGGGAGCTGGGGTTATTCAGCCTGAGGAAGAGGAGACTGAGGGGAGACCTTATCGCTCTCTACAACTACTTGAAAGGAGGCTGTAGAGAGGCAGGGGCTGGTCTCTTCTCCCAAGTTACAGATGACAGGACAAGGGGTAATGGCTTCAAGTTGCGCCAGGGGAAATTCAGGTTAGATATTAGGAAATATTTCTTTACTGAAAGGGTTGTCAGGTATTGGAATGGGCTGCCCAGAGAGGTGGTTGAGGCACCATCCCTGGAGGTATTCAAGAGAGAAGTTGACTTGGTGCTCAAGGATATGGCTTAGTGTTGGGTCATGTGGTGTGTTGTTTATGGTTGTTGGGTTTTTTGTGGGGGTTGTTTTTTTGGGGTTTTGTTTGGGTTTTTTTTCCCCCATTGGTTGGATTAGATGATCTTAAAAGGTCCCTTCCAACCTAGGTGATTCTGTGATTCTGTGATTCTCTAAAAGAGTAGGCATTTCTGAATGCCAAACACTTTTTTCTTCCGTGTAGGAAGATGTGGAAGACTGGAATGGCAATCTATTGAACGTAGAAGTGGAGAAGGCTCAAGGGTATAGACAAATGCAGCAGCCCTCACCAGCACTCCTGCCTGTGGGGCTGATCTTGAGTGGTGAGTGATGCATTTGAACAGCATTTCCAAAATACGGTCTTTGTCCAACAATCTCTACTTGGTGGTCTGTTATTTTCATCCTTCTCAAGACAGGAACAGGGAATGTCAATAATGGTTCTCTAAGAAACAGGTCAGGGAAAGCTCTGAAAAACAGTACTTTCTGCTATAGTTAGAAACTCAGATGCTTACATAAATAAATAAAGTCAGCTAAAGCAGTGTAAAGGCAGTGAGAGCTTTCTGTTTGTTTTTAGCGGAGAACTATTGCTGATGACACCCTGCAGTGGCTCTATAAAAAGGTTAGTTCCCTTTCTGGCAGGTATATATCATCAGTCTCTTCAGATTCGCATTGGAATATAATTCTTCAAAACGAATCAATTTCATTTAGACAACAGATTATCAGCTCCTGCCATTTTATAGCCCATGCATCTGGAAAATTATTTTGCTTTAATATTGCGGGGATGCATGAATGTGTGATGATCCATTCAGATAAACAGCTGCATTTATTTCAGTGCGTGGCAATTCAAGTCTATTCCTTTTATCCAAAATCTATTCCTTTTACTCAGAATGCTGATAATAAATTTAAGATGAGATCACTGACTATACATACATGGTGGGTGCTTTCCAAATACCACAATCGCAGAAGGACAATAGGGTCCTAAACAAAACAGCATTTTTAGATTATTAAGAACCAGAAAGTATTGAAAAATGCAAATGAGGGAAAATAGCTAATTCCTCTGGCATGAAATTATACAAATATTTTTTGTGTTGGATAGAAAATCTAATTTAGCCCTAAATGTGAAGCTATCACCCACCCCACCTTCTTATCTGTAGTATGAATCTTATATTAAAAACAATGTACAGCATATTATAAACTTAGCCTGGTTATATTTTCCCCCATAAGTACCTCTTAACGTTGTCATTTATTTGCTAAACAACACATAATGTTGGGATTTCCTGAGTATTCTAATAGGGTGCCAAGTGCAAAAGTGTATACAGGAGTCACACATCTTTTAAACAAATTCTGTTAACAAATTCAAATGTTCTGGAAAAAATAAATGTACCATCAAGAGTCAGAGGATCACCTCACTGGAAAGACCTGGCTCTCCTCCTGACCCATAGTTACTCTCGGTCTTGCTCCAGCCCTACTCCTACTTTGACTTAAAGACTTAGCAGCTCTCTAAGGGTTCCCAGGAGGAGGGAGTGTTTGACCCTCGTTGTCATTCACTCCTGAATTCCTGTCCCACTTCTCTTCTAGCTGGATAGAAACCCAGTGAGCTGTACCTACGGACCAGCAAAGCCTTCCCAGGGGAGTGGGAAATGGTTAACAGCACAAAGTGGCCCAGGCAAATCGTCAACAGTGGGCTTCATTTCCCAAAACAACTAAAGCTAAGTGGTTAGAGTAGGCTGACACAGCAAGTGTTGCCTTGGTCACTGTAACATCACTTTCATGATGCTACAGAACAGTTCAAAGATTTTTATTGATTAGCATGAATACAATTAAAGTGGAAACTTCTGTTCTTCAAAGATGAAAAAGCATTTGCTAACGCAGTGCTCCAGGGCTACAAGCATGTAGTCATTCTGGCAAAGAAACTGGCAAATTGCACAAAATAAAGAGCCAAAGGGTGTTAGGACCACACAAGTGTACCTTGTTAGGACTGGAAGAGGTTACCTTTGTGCCATACCCATTCTCATTTACAACCATCACCCCTAGAATGGATTCATGTTGTGCCATTTTCTTCTCCGGCTACAATAAGAATGAAGTTTTCAAATCCCCATCCCCTCTTTGATTTGATGGTCATTCCTGTTCCCCCTTTTATATAAAAGTCTGGCAGCTTGAACAGTAAAATCGCCAATGAATCCAAATAGTCCTTTCCGTAGGGAAAACTTTTGTTCTCCACTTTCTCTTCTCCACTTTCACCTTTTGCCTTCACCATATCATCCAAAAAGGGCCCTGGGCGGAGCCACCACCCAGCTCCCCTGAGCTGACTCCAAACTTCAATCCCCTCATCTGTGGCAGTGGTTCCCACTCTCCATTAGATGGCATTAGTTCAAATTCCCTCTTGGAGCAAATTGCTCCCAGGACTGTGGTCCCCACCACAGTCCCTCCAGGACTTGGCTGGACCATGTCTTCTTTCACTCCCTGTCTCAGGCCTGGATGTCGCCCATCCCCAGAGCTGTTAATTCTGTAGGCTTGACAGCGTCCCCTGCCAAAAACATGCCTTTTGCAAATGAATACCATTTTTTATGTGTAAATAATCTTTTCAAACACCACACAATTTTCTAGGAGTTTCTATATCTCCTTTCAATGTGTAGAAAGGATTGTGCATGCGCTTAGGTGTTTAATAGAAAGCATGAGTATAAACCTCACCAATTAATTATAAACCAGTGTCCAATATTATTCTGCTCTCTTCCAAAGGGTAAAGATGTTAGAAAGTGAAAGGGAAGCAAGTCCTTCCTTATCTCAATCCTAAACGACCCCTTAAACAGAAAAAGAGAATAACGTAAATCCAGAAAAACAAGTTGCTTGTGTGTTGTTAGTTCTGTGAAAGACTGGAGTATAATACATCCTGCTTTCCTCTGCAAAAGAAAACCCCAACAAATAATAAATTTCTGCAAAATATGACCTAGGAGATTCCCAAATTCCCTCAGGATAAGCTGAAGCCTGAACAAGATGAAATGGGAAGGCCAAGGTGAAGAAGACACAGAGCAAGATGTGCCAGGCCAGGACCACAGCTGGCTGCAGAGCCTGGGGAAGCTGAGGGTTCTAAATGAAGGTAAAACAGAAAAGGCTTTCAAACATTCATATCTCCTCTTTACTTTGTACACAGAAATTGCTCTTTAATTTCAGATGTCAAACTTCTCTCTACGCCCTTGAGCTTGCCTCGGGGGAGAAAACACTAATACAAGGAAAAAAAAAACAGTAGATCTCTTCCACTTCCCTTTAGAGTTATGGGAAGAACTAAATACAAGAATAACAAGGGAAAAAAACAGTTATGAAAACAGATCTGTGTTGTCCTTTGCTCTAAACATGCATGATGTTTACTCTCTCCTCTTCCTGCAGCTTTATGCAAGTCTTCTCTTTGCAGGTCAGAACCCCCTGGTTCCCAAGGACCCCCCAAAGTATAGCAGCTTTACAGCTTCAGGCACATCGTGTTCCTGCTGATCTTCCTGTACTTCGAGCACGGTAGAAGTCTTCCTCCAGAACAACCTCTTTCAAAGGCTGCACTTACACTGAAGCTTTTTTTAAACCATCTCAACTTTGACCTAACAACTATGGGGACGCAGTTCCTGCCAGCAGCTGATACTGTAAACCTCGTTTTCTAAAGAGATTAAATTTATTAGAGCAATCTGCCTGTCTGTCCCTCTGTTTGTCTCTCAAGCTCATCCCACCCTCTCAGCTCCCCTGTAATTTTGGGATCTATTAGCCAAACTCAATTAGAAAGGAGTAGGAGTCTTAAGGATATACTGATGCTCTCTCCTTCCATGCAGGTGCAGGGCTGTAAACAGGATGACATGATTATATCCTCTGGTTTTGTGTATTTCTCTAA
Source organism: Pedionomus torquatus (assembly GCA_013398155.1). NCBI lineage: Eukaryota > Metazoa > Chordata > Aves > Charadriiformes > Pedionomidae > Pedionomus > Pedionomus torquatus. The sequence continues at coordinate 8,898 of VZRU01005408.1, read as the reverse complement.
AAAATGGGATGAAGGCAGGGGCAGAAGTTTCCACAGGAAAGAAACAAGTGCAAAAGATGGGATGACCCGAAGAAGAGGCAGGGAATGACAGGAAGCAAAGGCCATCCTTTCCAGCAACTACACTGCTTTTTTTTCATGAGACTCCAGCATAAACAAGGCTGATACACATCATCTTAAAAGGTCCCTTCCAACAGGATTCATTTTCATTTGTGCTTCTCAGGATTCATCTTCATTTACTTCCACTGGATTTCCTTCAATGGAAGAAGTAGCACATCATTCCCTTTCCTTTTCTGATGGCCATAATGGCTGGTGCCCTCAGGATGGTGAGCTCTTCCCAGTGCTGCTGCTACAATCCTAGCAGCATCAGGGCTGCTGCCAAGGTCAGCCCTCCTACCCCATGGAGATGTGCATCTGCTGTCTCTATTACCAATAATGATAGTATATGGGACAAAGAAGCCCTCCAAGAATCAAGGTAACAATCTCAGTCCTGTTCCCAAATACATCCCGAAGCATCTGTTCCTGAATCAAGGTCTTCGAGGGACTCAGTACCTGTTTTGCAAGAAGTTCTCAACTAACTGAGGTTTTCTTTCTGCTCATGCTCACCTATCATGCAGCTATCCTGAAGATCTGAGTTATTTCCCTCATTTCTAGCTTCAACTCATTCTGCAAGCTAGTTCTGATGATAAAATGATCTGCTCATTTTATCACAAAGTGGGAAATTGTCTCAAGAGGCAACCCATTGCTGAAGCAGCCTAGCATAGATGGGCATGCGTTTGGAATTTTACCTTTGCCTAAGATAAAACAAAAACTTGAGAGCTACTTTCCATGCATGCAATCACTTATTCACATTTAATAGCAACTGGGAAAGAGAAAAAAAAACTTTGACAACTTTGCTGTAATTTGATAACTTTTGCTGAAAGCCCAGCAGACTGAAGTGCCACAGTCTATTAAACTATACAGTGCCTGAGCCCATTCGGTCTTGCTTTAATTACAAAAGACAAATCAGTTCTTGAAAGAATGGTGTTATCAAGAGAAAATGGGCAATACCAAAAAAA
>VZRU01005407.1:647-22827 GCA_013398155.1 Pedionomus torquatus | reverse complement strand
GCTGGACATTAGGAAAAAATTCTTCACAGAAGGAGTGGTCAGGCACTGGAATAGGCTGCCCAAGGAGGTGGTCGAGTCCCCATCCCTGAACGTGTTTAAGAGTCATTTAGATGTGGTGTTGGGAGCTACGGTGTAGGGGAGAGCTCTGTAGAGTGGGGTTGATGGTTGGACTCAATGTTCGCAGAGTCTTTTCCAACCTAAATGATTCTATGACTCTATGATAATAAATGGGGATTTACTCCACGGCTTTCTTGCCTCTGGAGAGCATCTGTCCCCCACGCACCACATCTTCTCAGGGAAGGGGAGTGAANGTTTAAGAGTCATTTAGATGTGGTGTTGGGAGCTACGGTGTAGGGGAGAGCTCTGTAGAGTGGGGTTGATGGTTGGACTCAATGTTCGCAGAGTCTTTTCCAACCTAAATGATTCTATGACTCTATGATAATAAATGGGGATTTACTCCACGGCTTTCTTGCCTCTGGAGAGCATCTGTCCCCCACGCACCACATCTTCTCAGGGAAGGGGAGTGAAACAGCATCACTTTATCTGAGGATGCAGGTTGCAGGAACAGCTGTTTATGTGGACAGTGGAGTTTATGCACGTAAATAGGGGGTAGCTGGGAGCTGCCAACTAATCTGCTCTGAACTTACCCTGTACATCGTTACAGCAAAAAGACTTGGGTGGTAATGCTTAATTTTTAATTGCATTTTTATTAGGATTATGGGCTACTTATTTCCTCCCCGTTGATTGTGGCTGAGCAGGGAGGACGATGAGCAGAGCTATGTGCACAAGGGCATGCTCTGCCTTGCATGGTCTGAAAAAACACAGCAGTGTTCTCTGGGCAGGGACAAACTCGGTGTCTCTGCCCAAGCCCTGCAGAGCTCAGGTACAGGAGTCCTTGCCTGAGAAAAGGGAAACTTTCCAGGAGCCCTGCAGGATTTTGGATTTCTTAACAAAAAGATGGGTGTGCTCCACCAGCCCTACCCTTGGGACCAATTCTGCCAACAGGCTGAGGGCCGAGTGCCTACGAGGAGGTGGCAGCAGGAAAGGGGGCTTGAGCCTGGACCCCCTTTGCTGTTGAGTAGCCACATCCAGGGCTCAACACCCCACGTCTGCAGGCTGAGGCTGTTCCAGCTTCACTCCCATGAGGAACGGGTCTGAAGCCATTCAGACCAGACTGGACTGGTGGGCTTGAACCAACTTCTGTCCAGAACTGCTCCTTAGCAAAAGCAAAGCAGGGGCACAGCCAGATTTATCCCTTGATCTGGCTTTTCCCAACGTGTCCTCAGAGCCACCAGCCCTTGCAGATGCTTGGGAGGACAAAGTGAAGTTGAAGAGGGAGGAGGAAACCTCTTCACACTGCGAAGACATCCTAGAGATGCTGCTGGGGAAAGACAGGATGACCACTGCTGCACATCAAAATTAAAGAGGACCGATGAGGCGTTTTCTTCTGAAAAGCTGTTTGCAATGTTAGCAGCTACTCAGGCAAAATAAAGGAGAACAGTACAACTTCCCAAGCCTTGGGTGTTCTCCTTTTGCCAGCGACTGACAGCTCCACTCTGCCTGTCATCTGCAAACGAGCTGAATTCCTCACCCCAACAACAGTTGGAAGAACCTGTTTTTACAGCTAAAAATGGGGGGGTTTGGCCTTGGCCTTTTCTTTTTTGGTAATCTGTTAGGAATTTGGTGGTGGTGGTGGTTATCAACAGTTGTTTAAAGCTGCTGGCAACCTGCTGGTCTTCGTGCAACGGCTCGGTGGTCTTGGGCTCTTTCCAGCTTGGTGCATTTAACATTGCTTTCCCATGATGCAAGGAAAAGGGTGCAGTCGATGCTAAAAGGCAGAAAATTTAAACCCGATGAAAGGAAATGCTTTTCCACACAATTAGCCTTTGGGATTTGTTACCACATGGAGCTGCTTAAAGCCAAACATTTTGCACATCTTTGGGGGAGGAAAGGGTATCTAGGGGTTTCTATGGAAAACAGATTTTCCAAGGAAAAAGGTTTGCATCCGAATGAGGGGTCTGAAGTTCAGAGCAAGAGCTTCAGCTTCAGTTTGAGTGATTAAGATGCTCTCTGGACTGGAGCAAGGTCTTGAATTGCAACCTGCAGTCCCAGGTGAGCTTCACAACTACTGGTTACACCATTAATCTGCTTTTCTAATTGGTTTTCCTGCCACCGTTTCACTGAGCAGCAGGAGCTTCTGCACCAGATGAGTTTGAGCAGTGGCACAGCTTACGTTACTTTCCTCCTTGGGAATCACTGTGATGGACTGGGTGTGATGGTTTTGTGTGTGGACAGCAAAGACATCCCCCGATACTCCTGCTGATGGATGACTTTGTGCTGTGGGAGAGGCTGACATCTACCTTCCCTTCAGACAGGAGCAAAGTACCAAAAGTTTTGTGTGTGAAATAAGCTCTGCTGGACAGACTGTCAAACCTGGAGAAAGCTCCTGGGAAAGGTTTCTCCTGGCTGCAGCCTTGCAGGAGCTGGGCCCCTGAAGAGCCTCCTAAGATGGGGTTTTAGGGACGTTGTTACAGACACAGCATCCTGTAGTGAAATTAATGTGTTTTTTTTATGGTGGGTTTTCCTTTCTCTGTTGTTTTGAGAATGTCAAGACTGTTTTAAAAAAAAAAAAAACAAAACAAAACAACCCAAACAACAAGAAAATCTCCCCCAGGGTTTTCCAACTCCCCTTGAAATTGCAGCCCTTCATGCCCAGAGAAGCTGTGGCTGCCCCATCCCTGGAGGTCCTCAAGGCCACGCTGGATGGAGCTTTGAGCAACCTCCTGGTCTGGTGGGAGGTGTCCCAGCCCATGGCAGGGGGGCTGGAACTTGATGATCCTTAAAGTCCCTTTCAAACCTAACCATTCTATGATTCCATGATTTAAACCCTTATTATTATTATTATTGCCATTATTGTCATTATTATTAGTTTGAATCTCACCTGACAGTCTGAATTTGCATCCAGGTGTTTTGTTCCACTGGATTTGTTCCAGTGCCCTGCAACGGGTTTCAATCTGCAAAATGGGGCAGTTGGCTGGAAAAGGGGGCTTTTAGAGAAGGTCTTTCAAACCAGCAAAATAAAGTCACAGTAGAGCAAGGCACTACTGCCCTTATAAACAAGTGTTTGGTCCAAACACAAATCTCTGCAGAAGTTCCCTTGCAATGGGTGGGAGGGAAGGCATCGCTGCGTGTCTGGGTTGTACATGTAGAACTTGGCTCAATGGGAGCGCTTGGGTGCTTAAATGTTCTGGTGGCCTCAGTCCTCCAGGCTGTTCTGTGAAGGTGTTTTGGACCCAACACTCCCACCATACCCCAAGAGCTGCCGGGAAGACGGGGGCTCCCACATGAGCCCAGCAGCCTGAGATCAGAGAGCCACTCAGGCTGAAATTCAGGATTTTTGTTAAGTCCTGGGAGCTCCTGCCCAGTGGGAGATGGGTGCTGTGATGGGGTGGGTGCTTCTTCACAGCATCAATTTCCTCCTTTCTTTCCCTGTTTTCCGCAGTGACCTTTGCAGCATGTGAGGATTTAGACACATACGAGGATTTAGACATGTACTTTATCTGATATTCACCCTATATTCTCTGTCAAAATTACATCTCACATAATGTATAATAAATAGATGATTTTAAAAAAAACAATCAAACAACAAAGAAACTCTTGGACTTTTTAAGTCCCTGCCTGTATGCCTATTTTAAACGTATATTGAGCAGTAAATAGCATTGCAAAAGCAAGAGGAGTAGTTTTTGTCACTGCTTTGTCATTTACATTATACATTACATTTACATTACCCTTACTTACAATGTATTTGAACATTTTCTTCTTATCTTTCCTAAGCCATGAAGCACCACCTAGGCCTTGGGTACACCTTGAGACACTTTCTGAGCCTTGGAACCTCTCAAAGCGCTGCAGGAGGAGAGCAGAAGGAAGCAGTTCGTCTCTCACTGCTGACCCAAGAGCATCCTCTAGTGTATATTTAAGGTAATTCTTACACCTCCCTCGCCTGCTGCCTTAGGAGAAAAATGATACTGTCAGAGCAAAGTAGCTAAAACCCCTCCATGAAGTTCATGGTAAAAGGCAGCATGAGATACCAGCCAAGGAGGCAAATTTAAACCCAGGTGGCAAGTGTTTGCTCCCGTTTAAGGCTGGCTTCAGGAGAAGGTAGCTCTGAAACCCCCATGGGGCTGAGCCTTTCTGTGGGGTGGTTGGGTAGCACCTATTGATGGAACTCTAAGCCACATTGGGAGCCAACTGTTTCATAACACTAAATGTTTTGAAGAAGCCAGGTGTATGAAAAATGGAAGACTTGCTGCCGGCAAACATCTTAAAATGAATTAAAATGCATATCACGTAGTTACGGTGATGTCTGCAAGGGGCATGTTTTGACTATAAACGTATTTCCTAACGAGAAAAGGTAGGTGAAACCACCTTTGAGGTTGTGGGATCTTTCTCTTTTGCCGTGAAAACCTACTTTATATTTTTGGTAGCAGTAAGCAGCTTTCCCACACTGGGATGTTGTGATTTTCACTGCACTTTGAAAAATGGTGCATAATGAAGAGCACAGCTAAAGATTTTAAAGCAACCATTATACGGCTATTACATGTATTTATGCTATTATGGTATTATATGACACAAATCTAGTGACCCTATGTCTCATTTTTCCTTCAGTGGACAAAAAAAAGGCTAATTCTCCGGCCTCAGAAGGGAATTATATTATCCTGAGTACTCAGCTAAAAAGACGATGGAGAGCTGTATAAATATTACAGGTGAGTGAACATGTGGCAAGGACTTGAGGATGCTGGTTGGTAAGAAGCTCAACGTGAGCAGGCAATGTGCACTCACAGCCCAGAAAGCCAGTTCTATCCTTCAGTTTGGGTTGGAAGGGACCTTAAAGATCGTCTGGCTCCATGCCACCTGCCAGGCCCAGGGATGTGACGCCTTCCACTAGACCAGGTTGCTCAAAGCTCCATCCAGCCTGGCCTTGAACACTTGTCAAGGATGGGGCATCCCACAACTTCCCTGTCTCACCACCCTCACAGGAAAGATTTTTTTTTTCCAAAGATCTAATCTAAATCTCCCCTCTTTCAGTCTGAAACCATTACCCCTTGTTCTGTCACTGCACTCCCGGACAGAAAGTCCCTCCCCATCTTGGCTGTAGACCCCTTTTGAGAACTGAAACCATCTTCTTATCAGGAAACCATCCTGTTATCAGGGTGGTTGTTTGTTTTTTTTAAGTTGTTGCTGTTGTCTGCTAAAAGTATGCAGCAAAACACCCTTGAAAACTTCTGTGTTAAAGGAAGGCAACAGGTACGCTCTGATTTGGAGAAGAACAGGGCAAGTTACAGGCTCTATTTGTGTACAGACATGAAAAGAGGAGAGAGAAAGGGTGAGATCAGGACAGCCACAGGTTAGATGAATCTCATCTCAGGGGGATGAAAGACTTTTAAAAAAACTTTGAAGGGATGAGGGCTTACCAACATGGAAGCCTATACAAAATGAGATAACATCCAACAGAGCTTACCCAAAGTTGATGGTGCTGGTCTAACCTGTTAGCTTTCTTTGATAAGATATCTGATCTTCCAGAAAAGAGCTACTGCAGCCCTACATTACCCACCTTGACTCTTGGAGAAGTTGATAAGGTGCCATTCAGGAAATTATGCGTTAAGATGGGAAGTACTGGGAGTGTTTTGGTGGGGTAAGGAGTTGGCCAGGGCAATGTAAGCAGCAGGGATGGCCTTGGGGGAAGGTACTGGAGCAGTTCTTCAGGAAGGAGACTGGGGAACTGTTGCCAGTACAGGGGAGTTGGTGTGTCTCGGTAGGGCACGCACAGAAAAAGTGGGAGAAGGGGATGTAATTCAATTGCTGTGGGCATGAACTCATAGGGCAGCAACAGTTTCTGCCCTGAAACAGGTACTTGATGCTTGGGAATGACTGAGAAGGAGAACACCTCATTGCCTTCTGTGAGACAGCATTATGCCGTGGCCCTGATGGTGTGTTTACTCCAAGGATTTAAGGTGTGGAGGTGTATTTCCAGTAGATATAACGAAGGATGAAGGCCATGGTACAGGGGCTGGTGAGACTTTGCCTGGGATGTTCTACTCAGCTAGGTCCTATGTGTGAAAAGAAGACAAATGTAGGAGGAGGAGACAAGAGAGGAGAGCTTGAAGCTGGTATGGCCACCGATGGAGAGCTTGAAGCTGGTATGGCCACCGATGGTGTAAACCTGCCATTGAATCATTGAAGACCTATCCTGGGCTAAAATAATGTGGTTTGTTCTTCTTTTTTTTTTTCTCTAGCACAAACTAGGAGTACATGGGTGAGAGGCAGCAGCCCTGGTGAGGAAGAGGAGGAATGACTATTTCCAGCATGGTGTCGCACTGCACAGCATGGAGCACGCCCTTCCACCATCACCTCTTGTGTAAAAGGTATTGGAGACAGCCAGTGGGGCCCAGTCAAGCAAACTGGAGCTGAAAGGGCCATGTCCATGTCTGTGGCCACACTGCTGTGGTGTGGGGACCGTGCCCTGGGCAGGGAGAAGCTTGCTTCTGGCGTCAATGCTGGCACCAGGATCAGCAGATCCAAGTTGTCCCCTGAGTAGTTTTGGAAGGGAATGAGCCAGCTTCTAACTCTTGGGGCTGGAAGGGTGTCCTTGTGGGGATAAGCCCAGAGTGATTTTTTCAAGGTAGAGTCTGCTCTGTTTATATGCGGGGTGTTGTGATGTGGTTGACAGAGGCTAACACAGGACCAGGCTCAGCGTGGGAAGCAGCTAACCTTTATACTATAGCTAAGGAAGACTATACTAAAAGAGTGAAAAAAAACCCAAAAAAACCCAAACCAAAACAACATGAGAAAGGGAAAAGGACCTGAAGTTCGGGGGCATGGAATACTGAGCAATAAGAAAGTCAAATAAGGCAATTTTGAGTGGGCGCTCTGAAAGGAACTGATCACCTGTGTACCCCACAGCAAGCGTGACCGCCTCAGGAGGCTCATTTTAAAGCATCCCCTGCTTCTGTTTCACCTCTGTCGTGCATCCTAGACACAATCTTTCATGTGAAGAAGCAACTTCCATTTCTGTTTTTACCTCTTTAACTGTATTGGCATCTCTATGAGAGACAATTCCTCACCCATCTCCCTCCTTCATGCAGGCACAATTTATTGGTATAAGTGGACCGTGTATAAAAGGGACTTTATTCATTTTTGAAAAGGAAGAAGGGTAGGTAATAAGCCACCTTTACAAAAAGTTTATCTAGTTTTCAAAAAATAGAGTTTGCGTTCTTAAAGGCTCTTTAATGTTTGTTTTGTGCGGATTTTTTTAATTAAACGCACAGTAGTGTATACAAATACGTATGTTTTTACACTGAAAACCAATCATTGTAATATTCATCTGCTGTCCTGTATGGAATCGGTGGTGAAACAGCTGAAGGAATCTCAGTAAAAGCAGGAATGTATAAAGTCCATTAGGCACAAGGGAATTTTAAAACCCCTTATTTCATTTAGGCACTCTCCAACTGATTTTCTAAATACGGTATCTCTTGATCTAATCAAATATGTGAAGGAAGAAAGAAGTTCACAGCCTGTGATAAATCTTGGAGAGGACTGAAACCACAAACTGTTGAGCTCAGTTGACATAATACCTTTTATAGGTGAGGCAGTGCTACTTCTGACTTCCTCTCATAAACTTGTTTTCACTTAGTTATATGCTGTTGAAGGCTTAGTCATTTGGGTTAAACTCCTCCATCCTCTCTCTGCCTCAGGCCCATAACCGAAGCCAAGTTTCTTTTTAAGTTATTTCTAAGAAAGGCTAGAAGGGAAAAGAAGAAAAAATTCTCACTTGCACGAAATGCTGCCAATCATAGAATTGTCTAGGTTGGAAAGGACCTTTGAGATCATCTAGTCCAACGATCGACCTAACACTGATGAAAACCTTCTCTCTTTGGGAACTCTAACAGTGTGCTGTGGTTCACCAAGATGGGGAGATCTGGGAGGAGCTTGGTCTTTACACCAACCTCTCTTCCATACCTGACCCACCTTCCTCACTCAGACATGCTGACATAGGACCATATGGAGGTGGCCAACTTGCCACTTATGCCCCTTCACCTGCCATTTCCCATTGCCTTCAGAGCGGACTCAATGATCTTATGGGTGTTTTCCAACGTAAATGATTCTGTGATTATGAGGGAGTGAAGCAGCACCTGGATGAACCCAGAACATCTGAAGATGGCCCACTCCTTACACCTCTGGCCTCCTGTCACTGTCTACTTTTACACAGTTTCAAGCCGTGACAAAGCAGGAATCTTTTGCCATCTTCACTGGCATCAAGAAACTTAAGTAAATGCAATCTAAGGAAGGTGCTTGGCACATGAAATTAACGTTTCCTGTGATAAAACTACACGTAACAGAGTAAAGCTCCATCTACTGGGCATATCTATGAGGTTATAGATATCCTCTATCCATAGATATCCTCTGGTTATCTATGAGGCAAGGCAGGTGGGGAGAAGGTGCACAGCTTCTTATAGGCAAATATTGCAGCTGGACCAAATTATCATTGTTGATTCCTTCCAACTGGGACTATTCTGTTCTGTTCATTAAAGAGAACTGCTGGGCTTACATCGGAATTTTGAGCTTACTTCTTTTGCTGACTTGTGATTTAATCAGGGCATGGAGCTAAACACAAGATAAATGGGTTCAAGCAGCACAGGTCTTGAAAGCAACAGCAAAAAATGTTCACGTCACCAAGGCCACTCCAGGTTTTGCCTGCTCAAGATGCTAACTCACTTGCAGGCTGCTGGGTTTTGTGGACTGATGCTCTCCCACCTGCAGCTGGGGTGATTCTGTGCATTGGGCATGTAAGTGTGTGTGAATATTTGCCCATGGACTTGCAGGGCGGATTCCTCACCTTCTGCCCTGCCTCATTCCTGTATCCCCTGGTTATCCTATTGCAATCCCACCTGGAAAGCCCATGGGTGACAGCGGTGAGGGGAGGTGTCGGCACAGTTATTCAACCAACATTATGCAGAATCTTGCAGCCCCCTGCCATGTCCCCACCGTGCAGGGGCTGAGAAGAGCAGCGGCTCGGCTGCTGATGGAAACAGGCCTTGGGCCAGGCACTGCTGAACGCTGGGTTTTCTTCCACTCTCTGTTTTAACGAGCGATGCCACCTGCAGCACCGAGCACCTCCTTGCTCTCCAGGTGTCAAGTGTTGTTGTATCTCTCCTGCTTTCTTGGCATCTCCCTGCCTTTTATCTTTCTAATCAGGTTTTTACCCATCTCTGCAGCCTATGCTATTTGCCCCACGCCTGTTGCAAGAGGGTGGGCTCTGTGGTCACTTCTGCGTCGTTGCTCTTTAGCTCCTTGGCACCTGTTATTTTTTGTGGAAACCCATTCTACCTTCCCAACATCTAACCCTGGCCCCCAAACCCAGCCTTCTAGCTATGCCCATCTCCCTTTGGGTCTTGGGTATTCAGAAGCTGCTTTTCTCCAGCAAAGGAGCTAAGCTTGATTTATAAAGTCTATGGTTGTGATCAGTGCAGGCAACAGCTGAGCTTCTTTAAAGCCTCTCCTTTTCCCTAGAAGGCTTAGCAGTTGCAAGATCCTTTGTATTCAACTCGCAGAGCTGCTGAGCGCAGCGACTGCGGTGGGAAGCCTTCCAGAGCCACATCGTCCTGTGCGTGGCTCAACTCAGGTGAATCATTAGCGCTCAGTGCCAAGAAATCACAGTAATTGCATAAAAGCCTGAAGGAAAACACAGGGCAAGCTGATCTGTAACAACCTTCAAATGCAGCGAAATCTCGAAATACAGGTGGAAAAAATCCCCTCTGCCTCTCCTGGTACCGGGGAGCCCACTGTACCCTGGTAAAGGAAGGCCAAGATGTGGTCCCATGGGCCTTGTATCTCTTTGGGGCAATATTAGATTGCTCATGATAAAAATTATCCTGCGTTAAAGGAGAGGCTGGGCAGATTTGCAAAAGGCTGTTTAAGAGGGAAACCACCGAGACTTCAGGAAGCCCCTGAGCTGTGAATGGCTGGCAGATGGGCAATACCCAGGGCAAGTTGGGATTTTTGCAGTTTTCTCTCCAGAAATTCACTTTGGCTGTGAGCTGAGAGGCACTGCTGCCTTTGGCCCCTTGTCTTACAGGGTACAGGTACAGGTTTCCTTGTCCCAGGAAAGCTGTCGCTTCCCAGAGCGTGTGTGAGCTCTTGGGTCTCATCCCGGAGACTGGCTCTGGCTGCCCTTGGTGGGAGCAGGTCCCCAGGGCATCGGGAGCCTTTGTAGTCTGGACCTTCCTGCCCGGTGTCAAGAGCAAAAGCAAAAGCTAGTGTGCTGCCCAAAATGCAGCTGGCAGTGTTAATTTTAGGTCAAGAGCTTTAAGTTTCCCTTCAAATAGCAAAGACTGCAGTTTAACCCCTTCCCGGAGCACGGGGCCATGTGTGTCCCTGTCAGGCAAGGACACAAAAACTTGCCTCGCTGAAGTCGGTGGGAGTATACCCCTTTGCCTAAACGAGGGGCTTTTCTGGCCATCCTTTCCATCGTGAAGGAGCAGAGAGGTGCCACCCCATGCCACAGTCAGCAAATCCTCCCATCGGGAGCAGCGAATTTATGAATTTTCATGGTAACCATTAGTGAAGCAGAAGTTGCCTTGAGACAGACTTTTTTGTTAGTTAACCTTCTGAACACGCACTTTTGTTTCTAACTAACTGGTGAATGAATTTGGTGTTCAAAGACTTCCCCACATGCCCCTGCTTTTTTTCTTTTTCTCTTCCAGGTGAATGTAATCCTTCATGGATAGTAAAATAATTACCAGGAGGCAAGAGTGGCAATTAAACAGAGCAGAATAAACACATGCGGTCAGACCCTCTCCCAATGTAAATAGATTTTGAGGGATCTATTCCTACTAGATGAGGATGTTCAAAGCCTGTCCTGCCTTTCTTCCTCCCCCCAAAGACGATTTTGGAACGTGAGTTCTCAGGGATGTGAAATCTTGCTGTGTAAGGATGTTAATGTCTCCACGTTTACTCCTCAGCTTTCTATTTTTACCCTGTCTAGAAAAAGCAGTCGGAGCACAGACAAAGCACTCAGCTGTGCTAAATATTCCTAGCATGATTCCCTTGGTGACCAGAAAGCAGAATCCCAAATGCCCAGCCTCTTGGGCTCCTGCGGGTCCATGAAGATGGACCTGGGCAGACAGGGCTGAGAGGTTTCTAGGAGAAATGCATGAGAGGACACAGCTTGTCTCCAGCCAGCAACTCATCTCCTGGTCCCAGAGGGTTGGACAAGGATCTGGGGAGAAGGATTCTGCTCCACAGAAGCTGAAGTGGAACAGTTCGGATTGACTTTCTTCTGTGTCCCACCAGCTCTTGTCCATTCTACCATGGCCAGGAGAGAGGTGTCCCAGGGCTGAGCTCCTGCCCTGCACTTGCACTGGATTTCAGACCAGCTGCAGGTCGGTTATACAATGATAAATTTTCATAGCCAGCTGTAGGGGAGGCAGTGGTACAAAACCAGCTTCATTTTGCCTTCCCATAAACCGTGACATCCCCATTTTTTCAGTCGGAATCACTTTTACACAGACTGCACAAGCCACTCACCTTAGAAAAAGCATCTGGGTGATGTTGACTGCATTATCAGGACCTGGTTCCACTTCTGTTTCTTGCTAAGACTTTAGCAACGTCTGTATTTTACTTAGGACTTGCCAATTTGTCAGTTCTTAATTTACTTCCCCGACATTTTGGTGTTATTAGTCATTGTGGTAATTTACAATGAGAGTACTGCAAATGACCAGGCAATCTGCAGAAGGCAAATATCTTATATCTATTTAGTAGCTGTTATCAACTAAACCAAATCAAGTTTCTTTCACAAGAGTTTTTCCCTGTAAATCACGTTGACCCCTATTATTTCCACTGACATTCTTTGTTTGCTGACTTCCACACCATTATCTCATTAGTTTGCCCAAACCCTGCTAAATTGACTGGCTTGGAATTACTTTGATTGCCCTAGTGATTCTTTTTTAAAAATCTGGCCAAATTGGGGCATTTCTGCAGCCCTCTAAAATGTTTGCAGTCCTCCAAGATTAAGTAGGAGTGGGTCAGAGGGCCCTTGAGCCAATTCGTTTTGATTGCAAGGGTGACAGTTGTCTGGACCTGTTAAGGTAATAATATTTATCTCTAGTAATGCTGTTTAATAGCCTCCTTGGTTACTAATGGGATGGAAAAGTGCATTGTCCTCATGACATCAGCGCATGGTTCTTCTTGTTTCCAATTGCAAAACGAAAATATTTATTGAACACCTCAGTCCTTTTCACGTTGTCATCAACACTTCTACCATTTCCATCTAGTGATGCGAGTGCTTTTGAAGTGAGCATCATCTTAAAAGTTAACTAGAGCCAAGTGCCAGCTTATTGCCCTGTTCTACTTAGTGCACTTCTGACCGATTTAGGACCTGACCGTTCAAGACTTCAGCAATGTGAAAATCCCACTGAAATCCTGAAGGACCTTCAAGGGTGAACTCAACCTCCCAGGATGTTGGTAAAGAATCACAGAATGTTTTGGGTTGGAAAAGACCTTAAAGATCATCGAGTTCAACCCCCCTGCCCTGGGCAGGGACACCTCCCACCACACCAGGTTGCTCAAAGCCCCATCCAGCCTGGCCTTGAACCCCTCCAGGGATGGGGCAGCCACAGCTTCTCTACTATCTTTGCTACTGCCTGCCCAAACGAATTTAAAGATTGAAACGGGCAATGGCTGACACAGCATATGGTCTTATTGATTTTGTTGAAGCTATAAATGGCCACAATTCAAGTTTTAAATCAGTCAGGAAGGCAGCACAGCACTTTTCCTAAGCCAATAGCATTCTGAAATTCATTTTACAACAGTGGGCATTTTTGTGTTTTTAAAAGTTGGTTCCTATGCACCATTCGGTCTAAGTGCTTCAAATGTAAAAAAATAACTAACTGTAGTGCAGAGACAGACAAAAACATCTTAACTCTGATAGCACAGCACAGAAATGGCTCAGAGTTACAGAAGTGCACCATGAGGAAGCATCTGATGGCCAAAGACAACGCTGCCACTATTAGTATCTACAGTTTATGACCTGGTCTAATGATCAGGGTTCTGAAGGTGCCAGCATTTCTTCATGTGGGTTAACGTTACATCAGGTAGACTTGTCTCTTTCTGGACACTCTTGGGCTCAAGCTTTGTGCCGCTGTGAGCAGGGCAGTGGGGAAGGGGCTGAGGTCCTGCTGCTCAGAGGGCTTGTGTGGTGGGGGCACCCCAGTCCCACCAGTGCAGTGCTTCTCCTCCTATTCATGGTGTCTGGGGCTCCGCGATGCACCAGGAATGATACAGTTGCTTTTTTATTCCAACTCCATCCCTGATTTCTTTAAGGAATAGCTCAAAAGATAGCTATTTTGGGCATTTGGATTAATATTTCTTTTTGCTTTAAAGCAGGAAATGTGGTCTCTTTGGAAGCTATTGTGTCCATTTCTGTTTGCAGAGGCTGATCTGCAGGGGAGAGGAAACCTAAGCCATACTCATGGGTGAGTTTTCATCCTGCAGGATGGAACAATGAAACTTGGCAAATAATTGGCTAATGCACTAGTCAGAGTTCAAAACACTTTCAAGTATTAACTGGAAATTTCAAAAGTCCTTTTGTGCCACCAAGACAGTATTGTATTCCTTTTATTCTTCCCTTCAAATGCTTGCAAAATATATTTGCATACAGTTTGCTGAATTGACTGTGAAAGGGCACAGGGAGCTCTCTGCAGAACGCGGTTAACCTCAGCTCCTCTCCTTGTCCAGACGTGTCCCGAGCAATCAGCTTATGGCTGAACAACAGATCATAGGACCAGTCAAACGACACACTGGAGAATTTCCAATTCACCTTCTCCTTATGTTAATGAGATGACTTATTATAAATGTGATCATTTGAGTGAAAGACCTTCCTCAGTTTCTTTTTTTTTTTCCCCGCTCAGCTATTACCAGTGAATCAAAAAAAGGAATTAAAGACCATGTCATCAACCTTAACTATATGAACATCCCTCTCCTTATTTTATTGTCTTCATAGTTAAACTTTAATAAGACACTATATCCAATTTACTAGGGTCTCAAAGGGATCTGATTTTCAACCATGCCAGGTATACAATAGCTTCTGTTGACTGATCATTTGTGTTAGAGGAGTGCTGAGAAGCTCACTGCGTAGCTCAAACTAAGTATTAAAGACAGTCTATCCTTCAAAATGTTTGCCGTTTACTTGGGTACCAGAGATGACAGGAGGAAAAATAGCGCCCAAGTGGGACAAACCTCATTCCCCACCTGCTGTTGCTACCTCTTGCTCTTGTACAACCCCTGGGTGTTCAGTCCTCAGCTTTTTTATCACTCTCCTGCACTTTCTTTTGTGCTTGCTTTTCCCTGACTGTCCAGTTTCAGGGACAGGACTTGGAGAACCTCTTCATGGCTTCTCTCTGCTGTGTTGGCTCCTCCGTTCTCCACTGTGTGTTTGAGCTGCTGCATATGCAGGCCCAGGTACTGAGAAACACCTAATGTTAAAATGAGAGTGGGGAAAATAACCCTTGAGAATAAATGAGGAATTAAGACAAAACACAATGCTAATGAATGTCTTTGTATTTAAATTCAACTCATGGTGAGCGGGCAGGAAGCTTCAGGATGTTTCTTCAAGATCCCAAGAGAAGAAATTTCACCCGTAGCAAACAGTGGCAAAGGCAAAATGAAGCTAGACGTGACTGAGACAGTGATGTGCCATGGAGAAGACCTTCTGATGTGATGCAGAAGCTTTTCGGCACATCCCAGTGCAAAAAGGACGGGTACAGGCCCTCAGTGAGATTTAGCAGTGTAATCCATTTTCACCACTAAGTACTTGGCTGTTGGGCAGGTGTGACCAGCAGTGACTGGTGTCACTGGTGAGTCACTGTTTTTTTCCTAGAGGCCCTGTTTGCTGGTGTTATCTGCCTTCTTTTCTCTTTGGAACTGATGCCATGGACACGAGGCATTGAAAAGGAGGAAATGCACACAAATATGCTGTGCTCCAAAGAAAGGAGAGGCATCAGCCAAAGCTGATGACTGGACCCTGCTCTGTGAGCTCCTATGCCTTCTGATATTAAATCTGGCCAGTGAGCTACACCAAGGTCCTTCTGCCTGCAGTGGCCAGACATGAGCGGTTCAGAGTTGTTTCTGCTAAAGCTTTTCCTGCAGAAAATGCAATTCATTGCCAAACACTGAAGCTGCTATTAATAATGGCAGTTGGGAGGTGCTGTTATCTCCCAGCAGGCATTCATCTTGTAGGTAGAGGTATTGAAAATGCCTAGAATTTCATTCAACTCAAAAAATACTGCAAGATAGTGAAACTCGGTGGAGGTGAGACTCTGAGTGAGACTTCTGGACAATTTCATCAAAGCAGCCTGTCTGTGTAGGAAGTTCACAGTTGCTTTGTGCTTGGCAGTTAACCAGCACTGCAACCTGTGGTACTTCTTCAGATGTCCCTTCACCCTCCTCAATCAATTATCTCACCTACCCAGAATTTGTTTTGGGGAATTAATTGCACTAGCATGGAAATACCCTGGAACTTAAGACTTGCCAGGAGTGTTGCAATGATATAATCATCCGTGCTCAGCTCGCCTGAGAACTTTTCTCAGTAGGGGTTGCTCTGTTTACCTGAAATGGATGGAGCTTCTGCTTAGAAAATCTATGGTGAGAAGGAGAGCCCCAAGCGTGTGTGCACAGTTAGCTAACGCACATATTCTGCAGGATTTTAAGATGAATTAATGAATGTGGAACACATGGGAGTTCATGCACCTGCTGACTAAAGATTATCCCAAAGTATCCTGAAGCTTTTTAGAGCTGGCATGCAACGAATCTGCCACTACCTAAATCTTGAAAATAGAACTCTGCTGGTCTCCTTCTGGTGTCTTTTATTCTCCAGTGGAGCTGCTAATCCAACTGTTTCCCCGAAAGAAATAAATATTGCTCTGATGAGTTCTTATAAAATGCCTGGCAAGCTTACAAATCTCCAACCTATGGCTTGTATGCTATAAATTACTGAAGCTGCACCTACAGCTGACCCCATCAAAGCTGGCTGGCTCATCCTGCTGACCTTTTCATCCATAGTCATAACACTCCTCCCCACCATTCTGAAGGGAAGGAAGAACATCGGTGAAGATCAACATAGCAGAATAGGGTTTTAATTGCAAAGGGCAGAAAATGGGTGCATCTCCAAGTAATTTAGTATATTATTCCCTGCAGACCAGCAAATGATGAACCTTCTCTTCCTATAAGGCCTTCACCTCTACATTGGATGTTACTGTAGACATATCCTCCAATTTAAAGGGAATTATGTTGGGTTTTTTTCTAAATGTATCTGTTAAATATTTCATCGAAAGTTTCTCATTCTGCAGGCAAAAATTACAATACAATAGAATGCAGGGAACCAAGAAGATAGTTTCAAGAGGAACTGACATTTTCATTAAACCGGAATGGTATGATCCAGTACTGGTCAGCAGAGCAAATACTTGGCTAAAGAGACAATAGTAATGATTCCTCTAGAGATACAGTTGTCTATTGTAACCTAAAATCTCCCTTCCTTATTTCCCTGATTCATAAGGCCAGCAAAGAAAGTTCAGCAGTATTGAATTTCCAGTAAAAGACATTAATTTGATCAAACCAATGCAGGAGCGACATTTTTTTCATAAGTTCTCATTCACCCATTGCCAAGTTTCTTAGTCTTGTCTTAATAATTCTCTCAGGCAAGGAGCAACCTTGCACAGTTCATAAATCAGTGAGCTCCTGTTGAATGAAAATCTCAGTTTTCTTTAGTGTAAACTAGTGTTTTAATTCAAATCAAGATTTTCATCCTCTTCATGAATATCAATCAAATGGCCCCAGAGAGCTAAGTATCAGCAGGATTTTCTTAGAAAAGCCTGAAATTGGTCCAATGGGAGAAGTTCCATAAAACATCTTCTGAACAAGCAAACCCTTGGGACAGGGTAGTAGAGAATCAGCTGCACGAAGCAGAGTCTGCAGCGAAGGTACTCTCAAAATAAACCTTGATCTGGGTCGGAAAAAGCACAAGTGCATGAGTGGAGTACCAGGGGAAAAGGAAAGAGAGGAAAAACAGAGGTGGTTACTGGAGCAAAACTGCTTAAGGAAATCTTTCATCTCTGGTATTCAACCAAATATTCCTGCCTTAGCATTATAACAACAACCACAGAGGAACAGGAGAAGGAATTTGCTCACGGTTTGAAGGGCAAAGTACAGCCCTCTGGCCATGCATGTTGCACGGGGCTCTCCAGAAATCATTTTTCTAAGTAGGCTTGCAACCTTTCTCATAAGAAATACACACATCCACGAAAATTAATTGAACAAATAAGAGGGAAAAAAGCTGAAACAGAGATGATCTCAAGCTGCCCGTTGTTCCCATTCTCCCACACAGGAGTCCTCAAAACCCTGCTGCTTCTCTTATGAAACCAATCAACTTTCCCTGAGAAGCTATTTCTTTAAATGTGGTATCGAAATAGCTCCAGCTTGCTATAAGGTGATTCCTATTTAAGATGCCACACCATACAACCATGTATCATCTGACCTAATCTCATCAGGCAGCACGACTTCATCGTTCCTGAGCTTTTACTAATTAAAAATGCCAAATATGAGATCAGTTAAGCGTACGTTTTTAATTCTTCCAGCAAAGTTTTATGCCACACAAATCCTAGATGAGACATTCTGACAATGTTCACACTACACACCAGCTCCACTCTCTTATTGCACTGATATTTCTTCCTGCCCCCACCCCTCCACCCCCCTCCTAAAGTTATGAGGGTCATAAATTAAAAATAGCTCTACAATTTAGGCTACATAACAGAAAGAAAATAATTTCTGTGGCACAGCAGGGGAATAAAAGAGAATGACTGGGGAAGGTCATACTGTACATTCTGAAAAGAAGTGTTAATGCATATAGGGTTTTGGTTTAGTAAATGCCATAGTGGTAAAATTAAATGTCACGTTGGTACATAGTACTATGTTGTTGGTAAAAAAAACAAATGCAGGGAAAACTTCAGCTGGTATAAAACAAGGAGACCAAAGTGAAGCCGTTTTACGCAATGCTATTGCACTCCAGCTAAGAATCTGTGCCTCTAGCTGGTTAAAAATGGGTTAAAACTACTAGTCTTGTTAAAATCTGTGTTGTAGAACCATCCAAAGGACAGAGGCCTGTCCCAGTCTGACTGTATCTCTGCAGACATTTATGCAAGTGAATAACCCGTGCACATGAATGGTCTTATTGTTTTCCAGTTGACTAGGCAGGACTGGGGCCTGTTCCCGGCCGTACAGGAGATAGGAATGTTGGCAACCAGCACAACCGAGATACTGGGCAGAGCGAAAGATTGATGCTCAGGCAGAGGGGGGGCAGCTTGCTTTTTGCTGGTCCAAACCGAGTTCAGCAACGCTGTTATAGTCTGGCTAAAATAAAGAAAAACATCTGTCCTCTTGACAAATCAAAGTTATTTAACAATCAATCAATCAATCAACAAGAAACACACAAAAATTTTCAAAGATTTTCAAAACGGCACTAAAAAAAGTGTGTGTTCAGAAGGAGGATGATATTTGCATGTGAGGATGATCCAGCTCATGCTGATACCCAGAACAAGTGACAAAAAGCTTTGATCTCAGGCTCTGGAGGAAAGGGTTCAACCCCACGCTTTCTGTCGGCAGGCAACAAGCACCACTAGCGGTATAAAGGACTCAGGTTCAGACCTGCAGCATCCTCTTGCAAAAAGTCCCCACGTCTTTCCTGCTGGCATTAAAAATCACGGCAGAAATCCCGATCCCAAGGGAGAAGGCTGCAGGCGTCGCAGCAGGGGCGAGCAGATCCCTGCAGCGGGGCCCGAAGAACTGGCCTGGCTGCAATTTTTTTGCCTTTCTGGGAAAGAAAGTCCTCACTGGGGAGCAGAATCCGTCTGAGCGCAGAAGGGGGTTAAGAAACCCTGCGTGACCTACTCGTGAACCTCTCCCCGTGAATCTCAAAGTAAGTTTTAGCAAAGAGCAAACATCATAATCTTGGGAAGCGGCGCCTGATGACTACTTCTATGGTCTCTTTGATGCAAAGCAGCCAGGAATTCCCGAGCTGCACGCGTGCCTGGGTCTATACGGGCGCGCAGATGCGCACACTGGGCTTCAGCCAGCCTCTGAGGGGTTAATCAGGCAGAGTTCACCGAGCAGTCTTGCACAGCTTTACTTCTAAGCTACCCACCACCTCAAGGTCTGAACAATAACCGAAATGATTTTTTTCCCTTACTTCGGGCACAGGAAAAGCTGCTTGTTGGGGGGAAGCCACATGGGATACCTGGATCTGGCTATAATCAGTCTGTAACAGAAGCCTCCTCTGCAGCAAGATGCAGCAAGACGGTTCACGTTTAGGAACTCTGTCAAAAATTTCCCTTACATCAGAGCCTGGCAGAAAGAGCTTGATTCAGTTCATCTCCTCTGGGGGTGGTGGGATCTTTGTTTTGAAGCAGGGATCTAAAGTGGTTCTGCTCCAAGCTGTGGGCTCAGGGTGTCAGGCAAAAGATATTTCAGAAGAGTGGGGGACCTAATTAAATGGCTCTGGATACGGAAATCTCTTTCCTTTAGCCCTGTATCTTGCTGTTATTCTTTTGCCTGGACATTTTATCTCCCCTTCAGACTCCTTGTTTGCTGGGAATACGAGTGCTTTGGGACAGGGACTGGTTCTTACTCTGCACCTGCACAATGTACAGAACAATAAACCTCCTGCCACCTGGGTCGTGGAGGTTAATACAGCCACGGGCACATCCCTTGTAGTTGGAGGTGACAGTGCTGTTGATGAGGGTAGAGAGACTTGCAAGAGAAGCATCTTTTGTTGCAAACTCAGTGTGAGCTGCTGCTGCACCCAACTTCTTGAGGTCTTTCCCAGGCCTTCCCTCCTCACCATGGGAGGAGATGGTTTTCAGACGCTTCTATGGTAGCTTATTTCCAAAAGCAGTTCTGTGTTTAGTCAGCCTGTGGGGGTTGTTCCAATAAGAAAAAACCTAAAAAATTAAAATACAGCAGTGCAACAGTTTCTCTTTCAAACAGAGGCACCCTCTGCTTGGGAGGTAAAGATGAGGATGTAGCACCAGGCTGTTCTGCAGCCTCTGGTGCCCACACACTGTTTTAGGAGGGGTGAGGAAAGAAGAGCAGGAAGGATTCCACTTATTAGCTTTTTATTCCCTTTAGATTACCAGAATAAAATCAAGAAGCTGTAATGCAGCATTCAGCCAGGCCCGGTGTATTGACCTAAACTGCATCTTCAATCAGGTCAGAAGACACGTGATAAGAACAGGGACTATTTTTCTTTTCTATAAACAGTGAAGTACTGACTGTTTCAGACAAATACACATGTATAAATCAACAGTAAAACCGAGCTTAAAGAGAGACTAAAGCAAACACTAACCTTTTTATAGTAACTTATAGCAAGGATTTGCCTAGATGGCAGGCTTGTATAAAGAAGTAAATTATCCTCTTTCCTTACAGCAGTATAGAGATGCCCTACAGATCAGCTTGTAGAGTGGCCTCTAGTAAGCAGATGTAGTTCAGAATGGAGTGAATAATACTTATAAAAACTTAAACTATAGGTCAGTTAAATCAATAAGAAAACATCACTCAACGACAGGACAAGCTGGCAAAGTCCATTGCTATTTATAAAGGATTTCTATTACTTTATAGCAAGGCTCAATGCAAACACCTTTAAAGCCCCCTGGAAGTGGCTGCTGCTCTCACCATCCTCCCGCCTGGCACTGGAGGGACACGGCGTGCTGCAAGGGTGCGGTGCTCCGCTCAGAGGAGATACCAAGAGCACTCCAATAAAACACAGATGCTGCAGCCTCAGCCAGCTTGGAAGCCTTTGAAGATAATCACACCTTGAAATCATCCTGAGGCACAATGTATTTGCCAGGGAAGAAGTCAAACGTTGATTAAAGAAGGCAATAATACTATTCATTAAATAGTAAAAAAGTCCTACTCCTCTTCAAAAGGGGGACGGAAAAGCAGAAATGCTGTTCTCTTTCCCTCCTCACGGCCTGGCTGCAGCTTGCTTTGCCTGGCTCCTCAGCCTCGCAGTAAGGCTGTAGGCCAGGAGTAAGCCCACGGAGTGATGCTGCTGTAGGACTGCACCCAGAGACTGGTGTGCTGGACCTACGCTTTCCACGCCATCAGGCTTTATTAAAGTTATGTTCTGGGCCAAAATTCTTAATGACAGCATTGAAGACACCAAGGGAAGCTCCTGCAGGTGGCTGAGAAACGATATTCAAACCCAAACTTAACAGCATGTGAATACAAAGATGCCTTTCCAGCTGGAATATGAGCCTGGGGAAGCACCAGTAT
This sequence comes from Pedionomus torquatus, assembly GCA_013398155.1. Classification (NCBI taxonomy): domain Eukaryota; kingdom Metazoa; phylum Chordata; class Aves; order Charadriiformes; family Pedionomidae; genus Pedionomus; species Pedionomus torquatus. Next base: position 1,452 of record VZRU01005407.1, on the reverse strand, counting down.
GAACTTGCTGTCTTCCTATAGTCCTTCCTTAGCAGCCCGTGTCAGCTGGAGCCAGAGAACCAGTGCAAAGCTGCTGCTGTTTGCAGCCCCACTGACATCTGCAGGAGCTGAGAGCACTCTTGAATAAGCTTTTGCATCAGCAAGAGTCAGATCTATTACCATGATACTCAGTCTTCCTCCTGATGGGAAAAAAAAAAAAAAAGTATCAATTGCTCTCTGCACTTACTGCTCTTCAGGCATTTCCTAGTTACTTACAACTGAAAAGAACCTATAAAATAGAACATCCTTTCACAGCACCCATCTCGGGCTCTTATTCCACTAATAAACTCCATCCTGTCAACTGCCTTTAGGTGCTGCCCTGCAAGAGGACTTGAGGCCCACTGTGTGGAGATGGAAGTCAACCTGAGACCTTAAGCTTGGTGAAGAGGCAGAACAGGCCAGTGTTGGGGCTCACTGAGGTGAGAAAAGAGGCTGGTGTTGGGGCTTATTGGGGTGAGAGAAGAGGTTTGAACTGGGGCTTATTTGTGTGACAGAAGAGGCTGAGGTTGGGGCTCCCTTGGTAGAAAAAGAGGCTGCTGTTGGGGCTCAGTGGGGTGGGAGAAGAGGCTGGTGGTGGGGCTCCCTTGGTAGAAAAAGAGGCTGGTGTTGGGGCTTAGTGGGGTGAGAAAAGAGGCTGGTGTTGGGGCTTACTGGGGTGAGAAAAGAGGCTGGTGTTGGGGCTTACTGGGGTGAGAAAGGAGGCTGGTGGTGGGGCTCACTGGGGTGCGAGAAGAGGCTGGTGGTGGGGCTCCCTTGGTGGAAAAAG
>VZRU01005405.1:399209-421383 GCA_013398155.1 Pedionomus torquatus | reverse complement strand
AGAGGCAGAAAGACTCCTTTGTGTTCTCTTATCAAATAGCATGCTGCTTACTGTCCTTTTGTTAAGTAAGTATTGAGGAGTTGATTGTCAAACATGAACTTAAACCAAAATAAATAAATAGTAACTTAAGATTAAGAAAATTAAGTTTGATTTTTTTCTGGCCACTAACTTCTGTCAGGTATGGCTTTCCAAGGAGCTTATCTTGATTTACATTGGGGTCATGAACAGCAAGATTTTGTTCTTTGACTTCATTTACCCATTCCTGTCTTGCTAGAGTAACACGGCATGTTCTTTATATATTCTGCAGCTTATTGAGGCTCTTGTCATAGATAAGAACTAGTCACATAATTTTAAGAAAACCTTGATATGTGCAGATTTAAGAAAAGGAATGGGGAGGGAAGAAAAGCTCAAGACTGACTGCACTTGCCTTTGTGGTCAAGCTGTAAATACCATGATATGCAGCCTAACACAATGGGGTTTTTATGGTAGGTGTTCCTGCTTAACTACTCTTTTTCAATTTAATGGCTTATTTTTGTTACAGCCTTACTGCACTAACTAGTACTTGCAGTGCAGAAAATTTACTCAGCTATAAAGATAGAGGAGAGATTTCTTTAATGAGGATGCATTTTCTGCAGGATCCTTCAGGATTTAAGATTTGGTTGTTTCTTTGTCATTTCTTATCCCTCTAACCATGGAGACATAATTGTTATCTATGAAAAGTCATCTTTGAGGGGACAGATACGTATACTGTCTCTGTTGCTAGATAATCTTTTTAAAAGCTTCAGGGAGAGATAAAAATACTGTCAACTGGAAGGCAGCTCAGGTAGATATGCAAGGTATTTCCAAATGATGAAACCCCTTTTGTGGCAGCTGAGAGCTGCAGCAGAAGACATGTAATGTGTTTCTCAGAACATGCTACTGGAGAGAGAGAGTGCAACAGCAGCCTTGGATGGCATTCTATCAAAAAAATCTTTTTTCTGTTCAAGCTTTAGTTGTCAAAAGGTGTGGAGGTGGTGTTTTTATTTTAACTGAGTTTTTGTTTTTAAACTAGTTTCCTTGTCACAGCTGATTTGGCTTCCAAGATTGTATAGGAGAAGCTCCATAAATTGGTCAATGTTTGATGCAGAAGTGAAGATGGGAAGGGAGGAGGTCAAGTAGTCTTTCATTAGGTTACCCTTCTCTTTCTGATGCTCTGTGTATGTATACGTGAAGTGTTCTTGGTGAGGAGGATCCATTTTCTTTAAAATCTCTATTGAGAAAGATGAATTTGTATACCAGAGAAGAGTATGTAGTGTACAAAACTTATGATCTGTCTGAAAGATTACAGAATATGGCATGTTATTCCAAGTCTTTTCTTACATGCTTATTCATACCTTATTGTATGTGTCTTGTGTCAAGCAGAAAGACAAGCCTGTTAGCAGACTGAGTCAGCAAAACACGCTGACTCTCCTGAGACACCTACGGATTATTATGGCAGCCCACCCCTGTATTAGAAATATGCTGTATAGCTGTCTTAATTAACAAATAAAAATAATCTATGTCTTGTTTATTGTATGAATACAAAAACTGTTGATAACTTTGTTTCTTATGGTTCAATTCTAACAATTGTGTTAGCCTGACCCTCTGCATATGAATAGTACTGGCGTATTTACGGTCAATGATAATGTTCATCACAAAGGCTGCTTTCAACTAGAGTAGGCTTAACTCTAAAATAAATTGGCGTTTTGGCCCTTATACTTGATACAAGTGTAAAGATAAGACCTAGATAGTACATTACCTCATAACAGCTTTAGATTGCTTTAGAAACTGATAAAATTTGCTGTCTTGCTGGTGAGATAGCTGTAATTTCTTTTCATATTTCCAAGACTTAATTTTTTAACGTTTTAGAAATACAGGGCAAATAACTGGTATAAAATGTCACCGTTTTGAAGCTAGTATGGTTATACTTTCATGCAGGAGCTACATATATCTGAGAATTGCATACTTTGTTTATCTTTATGCAATTCTCTACTAGGATACATTCTTACGTTGGCTTAATTTAACTACAGGATACTTGGTCCTTATCTAAAGCAACATCCTCAAAAGTAGATTACTTGTCAAAGTGGTACACACACACACTGTCATGCTTCTCAGGCTTTGGAAGAAAAATACGTAGTTTGCTGTTCATGCTTGCTTCTGTTAAGTATGAAGTCCCCACTTAGAAAGTTGTCACTTCCTTTTTTTGTTGTTGTTTTTTTGTTTTTTNGGTGGGGGGGTAAGGGAGCAGGCAGGGACAGTAGTACTGAAATTCAGGGGGTGGTCAAATAGCATGTGATTTCCTGACAAGATGTGCTGATGATACCAAAAATGCATGACATTTTTTCTGTAAAATTGCTTTTTATGTAACCCTTAGAGTAGCCAGAATTACTAACAACTTGATGAGATAAAAAGTTCTCTAATGATCCCTTTCTAATAAAGTATAAAATTAATTGCATGATTGTTTGGGAAGGGACTTCAAGACAGGCAATCACTAGACAAAATACACACTAAACAAAATTACTAAACAAAAAGTCTTTATACTAACTGTGCCTTACCCATGTCACACAGTGAGTATTTTATTAGTAGTATTGATGTTCTTTATGGGAGATCGTTCAAGAATGGACAGTGCCATTATTCCCACTGTAACTGGGAAAGAGACAGGTACAGCTCTGAGCAGCTTCTGGTCAAATAGACAAAGCCCAGGAGGAATAAAAGTCAATCCCTGTAAACATTATGATGTCAGAGAACTTTCAGCACCAATAACTTGGTTAAGTTGCTTTTTTTACTGCATTTGTCAGTATGTTGCCCTATAACATGGTAAAATAGTATGCACAGACATGTACAAAGACTCCCTGCATACTCAAGGGAAACCATTAAAATCTCTCCTGCCCTTATTTCAGGGTGTTCCATAGATAAGATTCCTGATATTCAGCTGTAACTTTATCTGAAGTAAATAAATCATAAAAGTAAGTTGGTTTGTTTTGTTGGGGTGTTTCTGTTTTTCTTTTTTTTTTTTCTTTTTCTTTTTTTTTTTTTTTACTTCACTGATTGCATTAAGACATTGCATCATTTGCACTGCAGCTTTGTAAGACTTGTGTTGTTCCCGGTTCTTCTTACAAATGGGACTTTTCTGGAGAAAAACACAGAATCCAATGACTTCGCTTTCATTACGTCAGGTTCTATTAGGTTGTTGGTTTTTTTGTCAAAATGCTACATATAACTTGAACCTTAATGCTGAGTGGAATTATTTTAACATTTCCCTCTACTATGTGTTCCTAGTCCTACTTTTAATTACTCATCTGAAAGTTGCTTGTATTCATTCTTAAACTTAGCTGTTGCCAAAAAAGACCCAGTCCTGTTAGGATTGGAATCAAATGAGATTTTGCTTTTCAATTCAATGGCAGCAGAATTAAGCCTTCGCTTTTTTTTCTCCACTGTTACTGCCTCTTTTTTTTTTCTTTTTTTTTTTTTCTTCATGGATCTTGTTCATGGCTTCAGTTCTTAAGGAAATTTATGGAACAGTGGTCCTGATACCAAGACCTATGGCACTCCCTGCTATTAATCTTATCCTGTAGTAAGAATTGGCTGTTTATTTCTTTCCTTTGTTTTATGTCTCAACCATTTTTTTTTTATTCTGCTTGGACTGCGTTTCTTACCCATGGTTACCGAGTTGCCTTAATAGCCTCTTGTGATAAACAAAATGCCACGTCTATAAATCTTTCTGTCTCAATTCATCCACAATTTCAGTAGATCTGACCTTGAGAAGTTGTACTTGAGCTTTGAGGGCCTCCGGTTATTTAACTTCTCTCGTGTACAAAATGTGACCATGTCTGAGGCAGCTGTGTATTTGTAGACAGTGGAAGAAAGCAGTATCTCCTCCTAACCTGGCTAAACCTGCTCAGCTCTGACCTTCCTTTCTTGCTTCCAACTTCACCTGCTTCCAGTCTGGGGACGTTTTATTCTTTAGAAAGGACTGAATGCTGTGCAAATGTTGTTTTAAAGGGTACTGCTAAATGCATCTGAGGCAAAATGTTAGGCCAGAGTACAAAAATTTTTATTTCTGGGGAAATTGTTGCTTTGTCTACTCTATTTGTACACCTACAAATCTGTGAGGTTGGCTTCTTATATTTTTGCTGGGGATTTTACCTTATTTATATTTTGACATAGGAAGCTATCAAATCACAGTTCATTTCTCAAACTGGATTCTTTTTGCTGATGACGCTGTTGCTGATGTGATACAGATGAATTTTGAATGTCCATCACTGAGTCAAAGTAATAATAAAAAAGGTTTCTGTCCCTGTTTAATAAGTAAAGCCCTTATTGATATAAACAGAAGCACTTTGCGTATGCTTTTAAATTTGGTGTTGCCATTAATACTTCTATATGTTACAAGCTTAATTGCTCAGATGAAAAAATTGTAACCAGTTTGAAATGGACAGAGAAGCAAGTTCCAGTGTATTTACCTTTTGTCTTTCACCATGTTTCTGTAATGCAGAAAAATGATACTGAACTTGGCAGGGGGTGGAAGGGTGAGGAAAGAAAGCTGACTTTCAATCTTCCTGTAGCAGACTTTAGTCATTGTACCTTTCTCTTGTTTGCCAGAGCTCCCTAGCATGGTTTTGGCAGCATTGAATGGTGATGTCACATGCTGCTGGAACCTGAACTGCAGTGGTACCTCATGCCTCCAAATGGGGAGGTACCAATTCCTAGGCTTTCTTCAGTTCTAATGTTTATGCCAAGTACCTCCAACACAGAGTGTGATACAAAATCCTCATTACAGGGTGGGCAGGGGAGAGAAAGAGGAAAGCCACCTTTGTGGGTTTACATCAGTTTCAAATCTGTAAGCTCTGTTCCCCAGGCTTAACGCCTGAATGGAAGTGCTTTGCATTCTAATACTTACTGATCTAAGGCTGAATGTGTGATGCGAGAGGGCTACACGAAATGGGTTTTTGTCCTGGAAACTTTGAGAGAATACGTTTTAAATTCTTGGATGATGTGGGGGAAAAGCACATTTGATGTGAAACTGTCTTTATTGTCCAGTTTTAGTTTGCACTACAGATAGCTGGGTTGCTGCTGTCCTTCCAGCTCATGTACATGCCTGGTTAGCAGTGGGACACTGCAAGTCTCAGATCTCGCATTGTCCCATGATACTGCAGGAGCAGGATCTTGTCATGATTCACAATCACACTGATTGTGTGAGTAGTATGGTGAGTAAAAAGGGCACTGTTATGATGTCAAAAATTAGCTATCAGCTCAGACATCATCTTGAATTGGGATCCTACAAGGATGTTATTCTACATACATTTTCATCTTGTAAGCTACAAGTAACTATACATTGCAGTTCTCTTTATAACTTTTTCTATAATATTATCTTTACAGTATTCTAGTGTTTTTAATTACCATGATCAGCTACACTTTTAACATTGCTGTCCCTCTATTTAAATGTATGTTGATTATACTTAATCATAGATTATTTATGTAACCTATTTTTAAGTAAAATTTTCACAGCAGGAGTGATTATGATAATGTCTTACTGAAGTACAGAACATAGGCATAGTTGTTGATTTGGATTTTTTCTTTTGATTGTTTTCTTTTTGTGGCAGTTATTTGGAGGACAGAAAAATTGTCACAGGTCTGTCTCATTTATTGTGAAATATTTCCAAATGTCTAATGTCATTAATCAATTAATGTAATCTTTATCAGATAAAGTAGTTTAAGGAGATATTTTAAAATGGAGGAAAACAGCAATATTTTTATTAAAAATATATATATATTTGCTACATATGAGCAATACATATAACTATTCCTCATTAGTTATAGCATAAAGTTAAAAGTTCTATCAAGGTATGATACGTACTGGAAGTTATTTCAATTGAGTTAACAAAGGGAATAGAATGAAAATCATTTAAGACTGGTTCACACCAGCAATTCTTCGTGCACTATTAACTGCTAAGATCTAGTCACAAAACATTATTCTGAGGAGAAAAGGTTTAGTGAACCCTAGAAATTGGATTTGATTTATGCCAGAAAATCTGCCTTTTCACTGCTTGAGATTTCTATGGAAGGAAGCCACAGTCTTTTACCAAATGGTTTCTAAGGTAACATCTTATAGCAGAGCATCTGAAACCAATTTGGTTGTTAATGAGAAATAGTTCTCACGGCGGTGGGAAAGTGTGGAGTGAAAGAAAAGGCTTCAAGATTTGGCAGTCTGTCTGTAAAGGCATTTAAATAAATGTGTGCTGCTGCTCTGCTTATGAAATTTCTACATGGATTACCCAGTTGTAATTGCCTTTCAAACACATAGGTCACTTTCCAGAGTTGTCCTTCCCTATAAATTTAGTTGAGAGGTTCTGTGTGATAAAATTGTTTGTAAACAACAGCTGAATAATTTAAATAGCTGGGGCTTTCCTGTGAAAAGCTCTTTACTCCTGTAGAAAAAATATTTGCGTTCTTTGGTGATAGTGTATTTTTGTTGCCAGAAATACATTAGTGAGTTGGTGCCATATCGGAGCCACAGCATCCCACTGATGACAGATGCTACTTGCAGATTTTCTGGCCTTGTTGTGAAACACATTTTGAAAAGTTGCTTTGATACCTCCTTTTCTAATGTTCTGATTAGATAAATGGTAGGCCAGTGATCAGAGATACACAGTTATTTTACAGTAGATGATCTGAATATCCTTTACAGTCAGTGCCTCTTTGGGATGGAGGGAATAGAGTGCTTCTGTCAACAATGGCTCATTGCCATTTCTTCCTTCCTCTCAGGAAGAGAGAAAACGAGCAATTCTGGCTTCCCTTTCCCTGGATACATAATAAACCTGTAATGGCTCTCTCCTTCCCTTTTGCATTGCAGCAAGGCTGTATTCCTGCATTCTGTTTCATGGTGCCTGTGTAGAGCTGCATGAGTAGAATTGCACAGTTTAAAATTGTACTTGTCTAATTCTATTGTTACTGAATTCTGTGAACTTATACTGAGTCACATAGGAGAAACAACAGTCCCAGAGTGACTGCTTTTGTAGCAAGCAATGGATCATATTTAGCAAAAAAATAAAAAACACTACCAAAGTAAAACGTACATATTTAAAAAAAAAAAAAGTAACAGCCATAATCCAGATAGCTTTTACAAAGGCAAGAGAAACTTCATGGTGTAATCTCTACATTTGATGTAGGCCAGGTCTATTAACAATGTTTCATTAACATAGTGATATTATTTAGGAACATGAAAATACCACATCTATTCAGTGCAGCTGTAGTGCTATAGAATGTGTGTAAGTGCAACAAAGATTCTTATCAGGGGTTCTCTAGTGAATCCTCTTTTATTGGTCTTTTGTTACAGTATGGAAGTACCTGCCTTCCTGCGGTGCTGGCAGGGTGCTCCTTGCTGTCCTTTGATGTCCCTAAATGACTGAGTCATAGATAAGCCTGTGTGCTGCCTTAGTTCTGACCAAAGCATTGGTTTTATAACACAAGTCTGCTCACCGACTTTCAGTCATGATGTTGATGTTGTCCAATCAGTTATTCTAGAAGATGATCAACTCTATAGGTTCCATTCCTGCAAGGCCTGCAGCTCCATCATATATACATTAGATGCCACTCTTGGATTCTGAGTAAAATATCCAAATTATTTTGTGAAAGTGTGATTAGATTTTGATCTCATAATTGGAAATACTCTGTAGTTGCCTTATGAAAACTGTAGAGTATAATGGTATCATAACAAGCTTGACTGATTTCACCTGCTGCAGAGGAGAGCCCTATATTCTACAAAAGAAGAGAGGGTGCTAGGAATACTTGTGGTGCTAAATATGATTTTCAGAGCTACTGACCTGGTGAAGTGAAAACTATGCTGAAGTATAGCAGTACAAACACCTGGGTTCTAGTGCTGTGGTTATGGAAAATTAGTGTGATGTTATCTGGTTACCTGAGAGCAGCTCTAGGGATGGTGTTGGGGAACATAATGGAAAGAAAGGATCCAGGTGACAAGTTCATGGAGGTCTTTCTGATGATTTGATGGTTCTCTCAAACACCACTGTGATCTGTGTTTCTTCTTTTCATTTTAATAAAAACACTGAATATATATGAAATTATTTAAATGCTGCTAAAAGGGGAACTTTTCTTGCCCTGTCACTTGACCAGAATTTAGTGTTTTTTTTTCCCTATGGGAGTTACTCAGGTTTATGAATAATTCTAAATCTATATGTATTTTTTTGCCATTTGACAAACTGAATTAGGTTGTCAGATGGATGGGGCAAGAGAGTCAGCAAGGACAACTAAGGTTTTTCTATCTTTGAGCTGTTTCATAGAAGAGGCGTGTGGTTTTGTGAATGGATTAGCAATAAGTCTTGAAATGTATTATATGTATATTTGCTGTATGGATAAGCAACACAATATATTATTGTGTTTTATCATCAATTTGCTCATAAGGTAATTAGTGAAATCAAACTTTGCTTTGAGACCAAAATTTTAATTTATTCATAAGATGCAGTAAGTGGCACTAATGATATAATGTTGAAATAATAGAAATAAAATTAATAGGACAGGGTATTTCAAGTTTGTTATGGTATGCAATAAAATGATTATATAAACACTGATAAAAGGATGTTTGAACTTTTGCTTTTAAACTTTTTTTTTTTCTCAAGTGATTACTTGGAGATAAAAAAATCAACATTTTTGTAGGAGTTTTGTTTGCCAACTGTTTTTAATTTAGTACTCAGTACTGATGTCAGAAGATCGTTAATCTCTTACATGGTTCCTGAACATCCTGGCTGCAGTTTCATTAACAGGAACTTTCCTAATGTAAGTGATTTCATTGATTTCAAGTAGTCAAAGTTACACATATCACAGAACATTTTTATATATTCAGAAAATAATACTTTCATGTTTCACAAAGACCATGAAGACACACTCCTCCACAAAGAGAGGGAGAAGGTAGGGAGAGAAAGTAGGTCCTGAGTCTGTTTTGAAAAGCTGTTGATGCTTTGGATCCCTCTCTGTAGTTCTACAGCTTCTGTGAAGGAGAACTGAAAGTTTAATGAGGCTGAGAGTCAGCTGAGATGGTACACAAAACTGGAAAACTGGGTGTGTGGGGGGTAGGGGAATAGTGTTTTGGTTTAACTGTTTTACATTTGGGGAGAGAGGGTTTGTTGTTTACTTTTTGAGGAGGGATGTTGCTCGTTGGGGGTTTTTTGTTGTTCTAGTTCAGCGTCCCCCCTCAACACCATAGTAACTGTATTGTGAACAGGATTCTGCCTTCCTAACAATTTTTGGAACATTTTGTGGATTGTCAGAGCATCTTTCTTATCCGAGTTTTGGTAGCAGTGTTCTGCAAGATACCAAGGAAGTGATGAGTAATCATGACAAAAAGAACAACGTAACTAATTAAGCCTAGTTTTCAATGGATTTGTGTCTTTGATCTATCTGTGTTGGCACTGCTATATCCTGGTGCATCCCAACCTCCAATTTTCACAAAATCTGTTGGAAATTTGAGTTAGTTCAGTGAGTGAGAGAACAGTGCTATTCCCCTAGAAAAGGAAGTAAAAATGCTAGCTAAAAAATAGGGAGTTTCTCCAGACTTCTTTATATTTGACCTCGTTTAGTATAAAGAATTCCTTTTTTTTTTGTCAGACAAATCTAGAATAAAAATGTATTAATTCAATGGTTTCTAGTTTATATTAGTTTTAAATGCAAGGTTGGATTTGTCTTGTAATTCACATTGTACATGTGTATTTAATTTCTGAATAAATAGTAATCCCAAATGTGTAAGAATTTTAATGTGTTCAAATAATGTTAAGTCTGGATTTAAACATAAAAAATTAGAAATTTAAGTCACTCTACCTTTCTTTGTCACCCTTCTGTGTTTATGAATTGTAACATATTTAATCACGTGGACAAACACAAGAAAGCTCGGATTTCTAAAGTCTAGAAGCTGTTGTGTTAGCAGCATAATTAACTTGGAAACCTGTTGTTTGTGGTTAAGTTGTCTTGCAAAGTGGTAATACTGAATAATTTTTAAGCTTTCTTTTAGATTATTATTTAGTGCATCAAGACCATTGCAGTTCATTTTTAGGCATAGAAATTGAGAATTCCCTTCAGACTAAACTTGTTCTCTTTACTTTCCCATCACTGAATGGGAACAACAGAAAAATTATTCTGAATTTTCCCTGTTTCCCTTCCTCTCCCTTTAACTTAGAAGGGTTAAATAAATAAATAAAAAGTTTTGTCCTAGATGTTCTTACTGAAATCCATTATGCATGAAAAGAGTCTGAGTCCATTTGCAAGACCTCTAAATGAACTCCATTCATTCAGTGCTTAGAAATGTCCATTCAGCCAGAAACAGACACAATAGTTACAACCTCGTTTATTTGGCACTAATACCAGCTTATTAAAAGTGAATGGATAGTTATGCAAAAGTATAGTAATTTTTCTATGCTAGTTATATAATTCTTAAAAAAAATTACTTAGGATCTGAATAATATAATAAAGGCGTATTTATTTTTTGCCTGTCGTTGCAATGTGATAGCACTACATTCATCTAAAGTTCTTAAACACTCATGAAGATTTTGAAATAGCTTTCTGAAAATGAGTGGATCTGTCTTGACTTAAAAAGTTATAAGGTCATTTATTTCTAGATGACTCAGAAATTAAGCTAGTTATTAATCATAAATAATGGCTACGGCAAAAGGAAGTTTTAAAGTTTTGCCTTTCCAAATGTAAACAAAGCTTTAATGTTTTAAAAGTAAAGGACTTGATACACATTTCAAAATCGTGGGAATACGTTATTGTAACGTAATCACTTTTAAAAAATCCATGAAGATAAACCAATAATTTAATACTCCACCTTTTATAAGCATAAAGTGGGTATTGTCCCATTGTGATCATGATCCTCAGGTGTATGTGTGGGATATCAGACCATACTATATCTTATTTTAAAATGTGACTTGAAGTTTTGAACAAGGTTACAGAGGTGTCACTGGCTTTCCTTCTAAGATTAGGAATGAACAAAAAATAACATGTGTTTAGGAGAACCTGGCTTTCCTTACATTCAAGTTAGACATTGTAAATTCTCACTCTTTCATGTGTTATGACATGTGTGAGAGTTCTGCAGACTCCCATGGGACTCCTCTTTCCCGGTCAGGTATAGGACATTTGCAGGATGAGTCTAAGGTAACTTTGTGTATTTTCACTTGTTTCCTTTTTCTGACAGTATGAGTAGCCATATACCTATATTAATATCATAACATGCAGGTAGTGTTTGATGGACAAATAAGTATTATTTCTTATATATCGAACTTATTATATAAGTTTGGAGGGAAGGGGAAAGTTAACAGTAGGTACAAATTTCCCTTTATATAATTCTTCTTTGACCTGGAGTCCTTTATTTCTTTAGATTCGGTGGTGGCTGAAGACCCTGTTGCTGTCACAACTGCATAGGGCCCTTCTGAAGTTAGTGACCTAGCCATTTGCGTGCCAGCTATTGTTTATGGTACTAGGGTCTTTCATCATCATCTTCAAAGGTGGCTTTGGTAGCTGGCTGGAACTGACTGAGCATTTCCTCCAACAAACTGTAGAAACTACTGTTTGTGAGAAGTGTTTGAGGGTGAATGGGTGAGGGGCTCATGGCAGGAAGAACAACTAACAGGAAAGGGTAAGTGGAAACATCATCCTCCTTGCTCTCAACCAGTTCTTTATCTGACAGTCCTCCTGCTGGTTGCTTTTCCTGCTGAGTCTCCTCCTCCTTCCGTCCTCTTGACATGTAGAATACACATCCAGTGAATACCTACACAATAAGAGTTACAGTACTTTGTTACTGAAACTCCTTGTATGCCCTTTCTGTAACTCTTGTCTAGGATTCCATTGTTTTAGTTACTGCTGAACTTGACATTATGTCAACTGCACCTGTGGTATGGCCTGGTCTGGGTTGCACAATGTAATAATAAATTGCAACTACCAGGAGTTCAACGGAGTAAAGGTTTCAGGATATGCTTTCTGCAAAATAAATTGCTTTTGAAGTTATATTTTATTTCTTGTTGTAACAACAACAAATTTTTAGGAAATGAAAATTGAATAAGAAAGTTCTGTGACAATATACCAAAAAAGGAAAGTGAAAGTTAAAAAGAATGATAAATATGTCTCTTATAATTCATTGCTGACAATTCACTTGTGGTTTTATTTACTTAGGTACTTCCCACCAAGGTGGCTATTCCCATGATGCTGTGGTCCATGCATTACAAAAATGTGGCATTCGTCATATTGACACAGCAAAGAGATATGGCTGTGAATCCCTCCTCCAAAAAGCCATCAAAGAGAGTGGTGTGAAGCGAGAGGACCTCTGGATAACTACCAAACTGTGGCATAGTGATTATGGCTATGAAAACACAAAAAAAGCCTGCTTGGAGTCATGTGAAAGACTTGGCGTTGAATATCTTGGTATGTATCTTTACGTATAGCTCATTTATTGTGCCTTCCATATGGGTATTTGCAAAGATGAATGAATTCCTGACAAAAACCACTGTAGTACAGATAGATCATGGAAACCAATTTCTGCCTTTATTTACACATTTGCAGATTTCTTGTTCTGTTCATTCTCTGGGAAGCTCACATGCATACAATTAAGAGCAGAGACTTTTTCTTTGTTGCAAATGCTTGAAAACTGATCAAGGTTTCTTTTGTAAAGGTATAGTTACTCTTTAAACTGTTTTGATGAACTACTACGTGAGTTCTGTGTATTTTGCTAAAAATACCTGAAACCTATGAAACAAGAATTCATAAACTTTACAGTAATGTGTCCATAACAGGATGACAAAAATGCCTGATTTTTTCTTTGGTCTGTTAAATCTCAAGGAAAGGGAATCCTTTCTTAATCTTATTTTGTAGGTCTGTTAAGTTTTTAAAATTCCAAATAACAGCTGTTGGTTTGGTCTGTTTGATGCAATATACTTTGGTGAAAATGTCAGGAGTATCTGCCAGACTTTAGAAGACTAAATCTAATGAACACTGAATTAGACTTAGGCACTTTTAAACTCATCCTGGTCAACTTCTCGTAGTCAAAGATGTGCTATTGTTACTTCCTTATTTGACAGACAAAGAGCTGCAGTAATGACACCAGTTTAATTCTTTGCAATAGATCATAGAAGGGGAGATACCTGATAAAAATAAACATGATATTTTTTAAAATGTTTTTGCTTCTTCTTCCCTAGCTGGAACTATGAAAAGAAAGTGCAGGAAGATGAATTTAAAGTAATAGTCTAAAATAATGGCACTGGTGGAGATAGTGTTTATGTTGATAATAAAGGAATAGTTGACGTAACCATCAGACATTATCTATCAACATCCTGAAAACCCTAATTTTGCTTCTCTTTACTCACCCTGTCTCCTTGTTACCAATAAATAAACTTTGCTAATGAAGTGAACAGCTTCTGTGCAGTACAGATTTTGCAGAATTAATGGTATATAATATTAATGGCAGCTATGTGCTGTAAGTACTGGCTTTTTTGCTTGCCCTCTTTGCAGATGAGAGGGAAAAAGTCTGTATCTGTCAAAGTCTGAGATATTTGTATGCCTTTCTCTGGCTCCATTCTTTCTGGAAATGTACCTCTTCCTGCACAGGTACAGAATAATGCAGAAGAAATTAAAAATCTCCTTTTGTCTGTCCCATGCAAATACAGGTCACTGTAAGGACACTTTCATCAACAATGTTTTAAGCCCTGAGTTTCTCCTCCAAATGAAGAAATAACATGTTTTCTCCTCTCTGCTTTCTGCTTGTTATGTTTTGTTTGCTTTCTTCTTTCTTCTGCTTGCTGTGGCACTGGTGCTGAATGTCGATGAGAGGAAAACTTGACTCATTTCCAGGAAATCACTTTCAGTAATTCCTTTTAGTACTGTAATTTGCTTTTACTTTAGTAGTCTAATTAAAGTAGGTGCTCACACAAATACTCAGTTTATGTATTGCTGCTAAGCAGAAATACATTAAAAAAGGGAAGAAATATCCAAGAGCAATAAATGTACAATACTGTCACCACATGAGTGAATCCTTGGCCTGACACAAACAACTTCTGCTCATTAGATATAGTCAGCCCTGAGACTTCTTTTGCTCATATTGCTAAGACAAATTAAAGGGTATTACAACTGCCTGTGCAATTTCCTTCCATACCAGATTTGTTTTCCTTTTGCTTTGTTTTGTACCCTCACCCATCATCCCTCCTTCCTCACTTTTCTTCCACTGATGTGGAGATGTCTGAAAAATTTATAAAGCTCTTCCTGAACCACCACTTAGTCTGACATAGTGACCTAAATCAATGCTGGCTTCAGTTTGCCTTAACAATTTGTAAACTCTAATGGCTTAGGAAATACGTCACATGCAATTCACTGATCTGTCAATGAGGATGGGTGACCTCTGGAAGAAGGATGGGATGGGAAGTGGAGTAATGGTTTTGCCTTCTTGAGATTAATCTCAACGGTTGGATCAAGTCCACAGACCTTCTTTGTTAAACACAGTATTATCTGCACGCGGGTTGGTCTCTTCTCCCAAGTCACAGGCAATAGGGCAAAGCAGAAATGGGCTCAAGTTGTTCCAGGGGAGGTTCAGTTTGGATATTAGGAAAAATTTTTACACTGAAAGGGTTATTAAGCATTGGAGTGGGCTGCCCAGGAAAGTGGTTGAGGCACCATCCCTTTGTTTTTTGGTTTTTGTTTTCGTTTAATCAGAATTAGGTTGGTGGCTGGACTAGATGATCAGAAAGGTTCCTTCCAACCTAGACAATTCTATGTGAAAGAGATAAGGCTGAGTTCCAAGTTTAGCACTCTTTCTTGGGGTTCATAGAAAGCATCATGCTTTACGGAGCCCTATATTTCCCATCTGAAAGAACCCAGCTGGAAGGTGCTATTGGAAGAACTTTTAAGCAAAAAAAAAAAAAGGTGGCAATATCTTGAAATGTTATTTTCAAATATTTCAAGAATGGTTAGAGAAAGAGCTTTTTGTTTTTGGAATTTTGAGGGTTATCACAAATCTAACAAAAATAACTGGACTGCAGAAGATTAGTTTGAAAATATGCTTATAAAGCTGTAGAACTAAGTTTAGATAATCTACCTCTGTTAGCATTCATACCTGCATTTTATATCCCTTTTCTGCTGGCCAATGTATACCATAAAGAGGACATGAAATCCATGACAGAAAAAGATCTGGTAATAACAGGGCATTAATAAGTAGATCTGGCATCTCAGGTCTAAGCTTATTTAGGAAAGTAAAATCTTCGGTTACAAGCATGTGTTAAAGCTGGCAGGTTTTCTGTGAAATAGCAAAGTGAAATAAAGGTGCCTGAAATGTACCTAAATCAGAATTTCCAGATTCCATTATATATTAACCAAATATGTGGTGGTCCACAGTATTTTGGTGGAGATACATGGTTCATATAAAAAACTGAAACTTGCTGAATAATACATCTGTGAAGTTAGACCATTATGTTGGGGGGAAAGTTAGTCATTCAGAGGACTGCAAAAAGAAAAAGTTGTAGGAGCCCTGGCAGCTAAATGTGTGGCTAAGCTCTTTGTTCAAAAGAAGGTCCTGTTAATTTTCTTGAGGGTATTTATGGGCCACCCAGCCTGTCCATGAAGACTGAATTGGAGACTTGGGAAATAATCTAACAGGAATTGATAAATCTGTGCGTTAGCAATATATAGAATCCCAGCTGTTGAAACAGACAAACTACAGAAAGCAGTCTCGTCTTTTTAAGAGGAAAAAGTGTACCATGTAAGATACTGTTACGAAACCTTTTTGATAAACACTTTTTGGGCAAATGGTACTAGGAGAGCTATGTTCCAGGATTTTTATTTGAATCAGTAGATTATATATCCATGAGAAGCTGGAAACTTACATTATTTGTGGGAAGTGGTTGTAACAGATATTCTGCTCCTTGCATTTTCTAAATGTGGTCCTCAGCTAACAGTCACAGTAAACCAATATGAAATGGCAGTCAATCTTACAGGTTTGGCAGTAGCAGAATACATTCCTTGGGATTTGGATCAAGCCTCCAAAGTAACCGATTCTTGAATGTGATTTGTGGGTTACTGAATTCATAAACAATTTTATTTTCTTCTTGACCACTCTGGGGTCTCATATTCAGGCAGATATAACCTATCACAAATCCCCAGCTGGGACAAATGTTCCAGCATCATTTATTCAGTATAATAAATGAATCCCATAATGGTGGTAATACACCCAGTTCAATTGTGTATGAATTCATAACACTTTGGAGAATACTTCACATTGATCTTTGTTCCAACAGAATAAAAAACAACACAACAACAACAAAAAAAGCCAGCCAGAAGAGAAAAATTCATAATGTAGATACTAAGTGCAGTGGCAATTCAGAAAAGCAGGGAAAATCCAATCATTGCATTTACGATTAAGATAACTGTGCTAAACATTGGAAAAAAAACACTTTTCTTTTAGGTTTATTATGAGCCAGGGCTTACTTCTCAAAACTAGGTTTGTTATAGTGAGTTTTGACCTTTTTTTTTTTTTTAATATTGTATTAGGAATTTGACTAGAATTGCAAACTTTTATTTCCATGACAACATGCTTTTGGCTTTTAAAGATGTAAAATGTCCCCGTACTTTTGAGTTAAGAGGAACTGTGTTGATTGTCGGTGCTGCAACCACTAAGAAGTAATAAACCACTCTATTTTAAATATTTGTGTGAAAGCAATTCACATGTTAATTTTAGTTTTCCTGCACTGTGTTTTGAATGTTCAAGTGACCTTCAGGCCCTCAGTTACCACTGCTACACTAGGATGCTATAAAAAGCTGGTAAATACAAAATTTGATTGTAAATGGTTGGCACTTTTTTTCCTTCTTTTTCAAGTGCATCCTGATACTCTGAATCACAGGTTGCTTTTTATTTTGAGTTAAGATTCCATTAAAAAAATATATGGTTGGACAGTATCTCAAAGTATTGACTAATTTATCCCATGCTACAAGGTATAACCACATTGTTCTCAACAGATGAAAGTGTAGTCTGTTCTTAAAAACCTCCAGTCAGTGATAAAGTCACATATTTCTTGATTGATGGAATCCTAAGGTATTTCAATAGATAATTTAAAACTCTTTTCTTGCCTCCAAAATGAAAATAGAGTGTTTGTGTTCACATAATTCCCCAGGAGGGGAAATATTTTAAGCAAAAGAAAGTGTGTAGGTGTGAACGTGTGTATAAATGAAGATGAAATTGTAGACCTTTTGTGAGGTGCTTGCTGTTTTTACCGGCCTACAGGCATTACGGAAAATTTTTGAACAGATGCAGTTATGCTTAGTTTATTTAAATAGAGTTGCAGTTGTGTTGCTCATTGTGAGGTACATGGTATTCCTTCTAGCTGTGCTGGGGTGACTGGCAGAAAGACCATTCTACCCTATCTCTGAGATAAGGTACCTTTGCCCCACATCTGTCCTGAACGTTTCTTGCACTTTGTGATTCAATAGCTGCTTTCTAGCCCTAAATGTCTCTTTATAACTGAAGTAATTTTTATTTCAACAAAAAGCCTAAACTAAAATAAACATAGTAGGATGGTATGGACATCACATACCTGATAACATCATCTTTCTAAAATAAGGGACCAACAGTTAGTCATGTTTGCATTGAGGAGGTCTCAGACTGATACAAGGAAGGGTGATGTACTGCATTTTTTTTTAAATGTCCAAGGCCAGAGATCTTTCCATTATCAAATCTGTTAACAGTCATACTTCTGAGAGTGCATCCAGTTCTTGGGTTGAATACAAAGCATCTTTGTATGTGGAAATCCACAGTGTAGCTGTTTCTGTGAGCATTTGCAAACTGTGATGAATATTCAGGCTTTTGGTAAAGCAGCTTTTGGTGAAATCCTGCTGAAGTTAATGATTATATTTTACTGGTGTGATATGATATGTTTCTGCATAGTTAACCGCTTCTTGTTAGTCCGATTTGGAGAACATATCAAGCAGCAATTAAAGATACTCAATTCTTCCATTTTTGTGAGGTAAACTTACATGTACTTATATATGTCATTTGCTTTTCCCAAGCAAAAAAGTTTAAATTAAACCATGGCAGCCTCTCTGCAGTAAGTACTGCCAATGCCGTATGTAATTTTGGATCAAAATGAACACTTCCATTGATACTAGCAATTCCCCATGCTAATCCTTGGGCTTGCATCTAATATAAGTCAGTGGCAATCAGAAATGTCCAGTATCTTATATTGGCATTTATTTTTAATGAGTACATCTTCTTTCTTCAGAGCAATTAGAGAAGAAGCAACTTTTTGCAGCTGGTGATGAACAAGACTTCACATGGGGTTTTATTCTTTTCTACACTGGAACTGGATTTTTATGTAAATAAGGGCAAAGAATTGACAACTTTCTTTTTAAATGTGACATAAAAGGTGCTGCAAATCATTATATATGTGATATTTGCTCATCTGAGCAATTGTGTTTAAAAGTCTAGTGGGCTCTTGATATCAGAGAGCAAATTTAGCTCGTGATTTTTCTGATGTGCCCAAAATATTTCTTTCCTCGATACATCTGTAATGGATCTTACTGTACAAAATTCTGTATTGTTGTAATTAGATTCTTAGTGTCTGCAAAACACTCTTTAATAGTGTTGGAATGATGTACCCAAATAGGAACTGGTGTATTATAGTGAATTTGATGTTACTTTTTCCTCTTTCCTTGAGGTTGCATTTGTATTTAAAGAATTGGAAAGCTAATATACCAGCCCAGTGAAGTAATTGTTAGTTCAGCCTTTAACTGTGGGTTAAAAAAAAAAAAAATATGGCAGAGGGTCTGTGTTTTCCAAAAGAGGTGCTGTAACTGAATGGAGTAATTGATTCAAATAAAAAAACTCTGCTCATTGCAAACAAGCCCGCTTTTTTTTTATTTCTTAATTCTATATTTGAACTGCCAAAAAAGAAATGTTATAAAGCACAAAGTCAATGATGCACATCTCAGTCATGCATTTATTTCCTTTTCCGGTATTGTCAGAGTAATGTATGTGGCAAAGACCAACACCTCTTTGACTGGGGTGCCTACAGTTACCTATTTCATCTGCTGTTAGAATTTAAATAGAAATCTAATTGTTTTCAAAGTATCTCTTGAGTTTCTCCTTCAGAATGTCCAGCAGTGTCTACAGACTTGTAAAAGAGTTATAGATCCTATCATTTTTTAAATCTAGGTAATCTGGATAATTTCATCAGCAGTAAATCTTTGCTTGAAATTGTGTTAACACTTCATAAAGGTGGTAAAGTACAATTTTATTCCCTTAACATAATATTTTTTTAAAATGTTTTAAATAAAATCACAAACGCTGCCACAAAATATCAGGAAAAAAAAAAACAAAACCACAACCCAAACCTCACAAACCTGCATGAAAGAATGTAATGTAATTTTCAACAGAAGTTTGTAAATGGAAGTATTCTTTAGAAAGGAAAAAAAATGGACCCAC
Organism: Pedionomus torquatus; assembly: GCA_013398155.1. Lineage (NCBI taxonomy): Eukaryota > Metazoa > Chordata > Aves > Charadriiformes > Pedionomidae > Pedionomus > Pedionomus torquatus. The sequence goes on along the minus strand of VZRU01005405.1, from coordinate 401,909 downwards.
TGCTGAGGTTGTATAAAATATCTGTAGAACTGCCAACCATATTTACCTTCAATAAACTCGTAGACTTGTCACACTTTGGCAGTAGTCCAGTCTTAATTCCAGGGACCAAAATCTCTTTGGTTTAAACGGGGCTTGTTATGTGTTGAAAGTTTAAGTGCATGTGTGACCATGAAATTCCGATTACAGTGACCTAAACCTGTGGCACATGCAACTTATGCTACATTTAGATGTTAATGAAATGTTGTAAATTTCATTTGTTAAAAGTAAATGTATACTGTAATGATCATGGAGTAGTAATTGGAACTTTTTTTTTTTGTTGTTAATGGGTTAGGGGATACTGTAGAGGGAAAATGCTATTTCTTGGGGTTTGATACTATATTTTTTGGACACTTCAGTGAATAGTCTGATTCTGTTTCTTTTTTAGATCTTTATTTAATACACTGGCCAGATGCACATATCCCGGGTAAAAGCAATCGAGAGGTTCGAGCTGAAACCTGGAAAGCGATGGAGGAGCTCTATGAGAAAGGTGATATAATAACAAAAAACTATCCTGGCAGAAGGAATTATAGTGAATTTGGGGACTTGGGGAGTTCATAGTGAGAGATGTTCAAAACATTAATTGGAACTGGATATTCGTATTTCAGTCAGATTTTGGTGAGTTACAGGAATCTCTTTGGAAATTGCAGCCTTAGCATTTTGGTAAGTTAAACGAGAGAGCTTTGTGTTGCTTGTAAATACAATGCTGTCAAATTCTGCCTATGATATTAATGATGGTGTGTTTGAGGAAATCCACGGATTCGTTGGAATGTATATACCACTATAGAACATATTTGTAGTAGCCTCCTCTGTTTTAAGTCTAAATCATGCTAAGCATTACTTCCTTTAGGTTATTTTTTTTTTAATTATATGATGCCATTTTCCAATTAATCATATATTGTGGTACCTTGTAGATCCATTTGTATTTTAGAAAAGGTCAACGAAATAAAACGGATAGATGACAAACAAATACTCAGCTACAGATCCTTTGGTTCTAACTTCTTGGGTGAAAGAAAAAAAGTTGAGGAAGGGAGTTCTTCTCTCACATTCTGCTGACAGTCGATTTGAGATTTGGTGCACTGCAAACTTCAGTTTACATTCATAGCAATAGGAAGAGGAGACTGCCTCAATCAAAATTTATCATGTAAACTTAAGAGGAGGATTTTGGTCCTGAAGTATGCCATCTTATTAGAAATAGTGTTGTAAGAGAAGATTCTTGTCATGCAGTTCTTGAGCAATATAGACCACCCTGTGTGCGGCATCAGAGAAGTACCATGGACCAGGAGAAGATTTACTGGATTGAGTAGTCTGTCCATAAATCCATGTCAGTGCAATAGTGATTGTAGCCAGAGAGTTGTACAAAGGCAATTACAGGCTGTATGCCAGTATCAGATTTATCAAAGCAATAAATAAAGCTGTTCTCCTGCACTTCAACCCTTCAGTTACTTCTGGTCTTCCTCTGGAAACACAGAAGTAAACTATCTTTGATACATCTTTTGTTCTTGCTTTTTATATTAAGCACAAGGGAAGTTGCAAAAAGTGTTTTATGCCATGTAAGGGATTGCAACATTTAGTTCTTAAAGAAATACTACACCAACTTAATATTTCAAAGCATCAATGACTTTTAATCCCAAGGATGCCTTATTTGACAAAGTACTTCATCTTTCCATTGAGTTTTTTTTCTGATGAGTATTTAAGTTAGTGCATGTCATTTCTACGTAGATCTGCCATCCTAATACACTGCAAGCAGCTTGTATTTTTACCTTCTATTATTATTCATGTGCTGTTAGCTTTATTATGCTTTTGCATGTATGTTTGTGATCCTTCCTTACACAACTCTTTTCTTTATCTCTGTATCTTTCTAGTGGGAAAGACTGAGCTATTCAATGGTCTTCCAGTAAGACACTGGAAATACTATCTCTGGTCTCATAGTCAGAGGAGAAATTACTTTTTTGTTTCCATGTGTGTTACCTCTTTAAAGACATCCTATATTATAATTATTTTTCTTGCAATTGCATTTCTTTAACAGTTTTGTCAATTTGCATGTTGCTACCCTCAATCTTCTTCTGAATTTAAGGATTCTGTAGACTCATGATTCATTTAGTTGAGCATAAGTTTTCCAGATCTGCTTGTCTAAATTACCTCAGTTAGATCATGCACAGGAGAAGGAAAATTTATGAGTTTGGTTGTATCAAGTGCCTTAGAACATTAACCTCCACAATTTTGCTTTATGGGATACAGACTCTGGATATCCTAACCATAACCATGTCTTACTGAAATGAACGTTTATGAAAATGTTAGCCACACTGGAGATGGAAATGCAATGATTCCTGAGGAAAATGTTAAGTAATTTGTTTTCATGGTTAACCACTAGACTTTCCACTGAAGATTAAGCACTTGCTGCGTGTCTTTGTGACTTGCTATGTGTTATGTGAGCAACATGTTAGCTTTGGTATGAATTGAATATAGGATTTGGTCAAAATCCTTACTTGAGGAAGAAAAATTATTGGGGGGGGTAATTGAAAGTTCTGTACTAAACTGGTGAGTTCTTTGTCTTCTCAGAACTTGACATTTGGCTCAGGTAGCCATGGGTTCCTCTTTGCAATCCTGCTTTTTTTTTTTTTTTTTTTTTTTTCTTTTTTTGAAATTTTTTTTTTTTAAAAC
>VZRU01005405.1:371212-399087 GCA_013398155.1 Pedionomus torquatus | reverse complement strand
TTCTCTCTTCTTTTTTTTTTTTTTTTTTTTTTTTTTTTTTTGCTTTGTAGGAAATGCTTATTCTTTAAAAAAAAATAATAGTAGAAACTAACACCTTCGCATATAAGGATTGACCATCTAAATGAATAATACACTTCTGCAGTCAATTCCCAAAGGAAATGTTGAAATTATTCAAGTTGCTACACACTGAAGAGTTTCAGAAAAGCTGTTTTCTATGGGGAAAAAATTGCTTTCTGTTACAGGACTGATAACCCATATCTATCTGCAAGAGACGTATGAGATGGTTAAAATATCTCAATATTGACCTATGTCTTTGGTCCAGTTGAAGTTAATAAGATTTTTCTTTAATCATTCTCTGTATTCACAGATCATTTGAGTGCAGATATTTGAAAGTCTCATCAATCTCTTTCAACTTCAATTTAAATCCAGGTTAATATTTATTCTGCAAGATTCCACTTACCTGGGGCAAACAAAATTTTAAAAGAATGCAAATTGTTAGTGGTCTTTTTTGTTGTTATTATTGATTGCCCTAGGAGGATGGTAAATAAACTATTAGTACCAAGACTGTAAAAGATTTTTTGTAAGATTGTGTTAAGTTTTAGATTGGTCACAAGCTGACACAAGAAAAATCCCAACTTCATCTACATTCATAGCTTGGAGATAATTTATTTTTAAGGTCCTGCCTACAAAGGTAGATTCAACCAGGTTCATCTGAAAGCCAGCACATAGCAGCTGAGACACAGGGTTGCAATAGCACAACTTGCAGGGCTTCTCACCCAACTAACTAAGGAGAGATCAGAGGTTTTAGGTCTGTGCCTCTGTACAGGTCAGTATGCACTAGTTTATAAGACTCTGCCCCAGATAATAGACACTGTGTGTTACAGGTTAAACTCCCCTGAATTATTTGTAAAAAAAATTTAAATATTTCAAGAATCAGAAAACTTGCATAGAAAAGTTAAAACAAATCTTAGGTTATAGTGAGTCCAGTTTTATTGATCTCCCCAGTGGTTCTGGTTGTAGACCATTTATTGTTATTTGAATACAGCATGTGCCAATGAAATTGGTATGTAAACTGGTAGATGTGCACTCATTAAGATGTGTGGGTATCTTTAAGCTTACTTTTTCTTAATCTTTGACTGCTTAGTAGTGCTATATATACCCTTAATGAAGGTCTGAAGTTGAGCTGTAACATCAGCATATTCTCAGAAATAGAAAATAATAAACTCAGCTGACGAGAGATCCTTTGCTATCACAGAAAAGTCCCCTCTGTGGCTTACCACTATACTGGTTTTGTATTTCATCAAAAGGAATTTGAGGTTAACATTTTTCAAAAGAATCTATTGTCCTAATATGATTTTAATTTGGAACACGAACAATTTAAAGCAAGAATCTTAATAGTATTTGTTAAAGACCTGGTTGCCCTCTCCAGTTGATTACTTACCATTCTGAAGTTTTGGACTTCACTTCTTGAATCCAATATGCTCTATATGTTTGGAAACTAAATAGAATCTGGAGATTCTGTACGTATCTGTAAATTTACAAGGTTTTCATTGGGTCTGTTACACATTTGTATTTAAGGCAGCACCATGTATGTCCTCCCATGTTCTGTAGAAAGCATCCAGTCATGAACTGCAAACTCTATTAACCCGCTAATTCTCAAGCAAAAGTAAATATACAAAACCTCCTTGAAAATGTTTATTGCTTTTTGTTTCTGTTTATGGAAAGAATTGTAATTGATCACAGGGCTCTTCACTTAGGCTTCTGTGTGACCTTTGCCATCTGTATGTATAGAAAATCTACAAAGATATCTTTTCTTTTTAAAATAGGGTTATGATATGATTATCCAGCTTTCAAATAATTGCAGTGTTGCAATTATGATAATTTGGAGAATTTTTAAAGAGTGCAAGAACCATATTTGTTTTTTCCAAATGTAAAACAAAACATTTTACTATTGCAAATCTTTGAATTCTTTCTTTGTTTCTATAAAAAGTACATTCTAAATAGAATCTCCCAAGGCTGGGGTCTAAGGAATATGCTTGAAAGAAAGTTTTATATTTTAGCATTCTTATCCTTCTGATTGAATCCACTGTTCAAGTGCCTAAAGCAACTGAACAGCTACCTCAAGGTCTTCCCTCAGGTTAAAAACAATTTCCCAGAATCCTGTTTTTCTTGAGGTTTTTCATAAGGGAGACCATGACAAATATGAGAGCATACCCAAAAACAATCATAGGGATTCTGAAGCTGCTGTTGCACTTTACTGTAACAGTATGATGTAATACATTTGTTATCTATGTTAAAATCACACATCCCAAAAGTTTTCCCACTTCAGGTGTTCTAATCCCTCTGGGTTGTGTCTGGAACACGTCCTCATGTCTTTCTGGTTTGCCCTTTAGCTACAGAGTCTTTGGCTAACCATGGTTGCCTTTTATTTTCTCCTGGCTAAGTCCTTCAATATGTTTCTTAGAGTCCATTAAAAGTCCTACCAGGATCTTTCCCTCTTTAACCTAGGATTTGTATACTTTTGCCATCTGTCCTTTCTTCCCTACAAACAAGGGAAGGTTACACTTTTAGTTTGCTTTTTTTAGTATTCCTGTTGTATAACCAGAGCTCAGTCACTAAATTTGCTGTTTCCCTTAATATCTTTCCAGAGAAAAATGCCATACAGCCCTGGTCAACAAAGGTAGCTACAAATTTACAATATACAAACCTATAGCAATTGTATCATTCCATAGCATGAATTTACATGAAGATAAAGGCACTACCTGCACTAAAACCTTGCATTTAAAAATCCTGGATGATTTCTGATAGACCAAGCTGATAGGTCTTTATTCATAGCAGGAAAGATCTTATTGTTAAATTGATTGTCCTCTGCTAGCAACAGACAACATTTTCAAATGACAACCTTACAGTTTCAAGAATTAGTTTCTTTAAATGCTGTTTTGCCTGATAATGTAGCATTTCCTTTTTTGTTGGCTTTTTTTTCCTTTTTTTTTCTTTTTGTTATCTTCTGTGACTTTAATCTGCTCCATCTTGGTTGGAGCTGTTTCACAGGAGTCGAAAGACTCAATATATGTATCTGTCTTAAGGTTGCAGTCAGAGTAAAGAAGTCTGTCTGTACTCCAGTGCTGAGAGGCAGAGAATTCTGTATGTGCGTCTTTGTTCAACAGCCTGCATATGTGTTTTCCTTTAAAGAGTTAAGGGATGAACTGTGCTGAGGGAAAAGGGGTGGGGAAAGAAATCTTGGTCAGTAAGGCATTTATGTATAATAACTGGTTCTTTCTGTTGTAACAGCTGAAATCAACTAGGATTCTTGTAATATAAAGGCTATGGTTTGAATTTTTGCGGTCTCATACATTGTCATTTTGTGGAATTATCCTCTCCAGTACCTCAGGACAGAGGCCAGACTGCCTACAGAACCCAATCCAAGATACATACATTGAGTCAAATATTCCCTTGACAGCTGCAGCATTCTTGTGTAGGCATTCGTGTGCTGGCAGATGAAAGCAGTGTGGCAAGCTGCTTTGACATCATGAATAGTCATTATATATGCTCACTGGTAATTGGTCTGTTCCTAGCAAAATGACCCTTTCCATATGCACTGAGTGTCTTTAATGACCTTGATTTTGGCATTGTGGCTAGCCCATCATTTTGGCAAGCTTTTCATACACACATGCACATGATTACTTGCCCCTCCATCTAAAAATGCTGGGAAGAATGAGGGCCTGCAGCCAGCTTTTGCCTGAAGTTGGCAACAGTAGTAACGTGGTGGTTGTTCTGGGTTCACTTCCCACTGGAACTTTATGCCATTTTACTAAAAGTAAAAATTTTTGCTTATCTTTTTAGCGTGAACAGTATAGCTTATGCTACACAAAATACTTACACTTGCATCAGAAATCCCTTAATGTGTTAACATATGATTTTGTTAAGCATAGATAAAATGCTCTTCAAAATAAATACAATAATATAATTATTCCATTAACATGTTAGCTTGGTAGCCTTCATGTATGATTTGAAGAGAGTCCCCTAAATTAACAGAAATTGTTTAGCCCAGTAACTGAATCAACGTTAATGTGTTCTTGGAAAAAAAAAGTTGTTTTGCCTAATTCCAAGTGAGAGAAGAAATGTAATCAACCTCAACAATATTCTTGTCCTTTTCAACTTTGGGCACAGACCAGGTCAATCATCATCTTTTCCTCCTCCATTTTTCTATCAGTTCTTGCAAGTATGAGTGAAGGTTCAGTAAACCAAATGCAGTTTTTGTGTAGGTGGCACAAATTTCTACTATATCCTTTCCTAGATGACATATTCTGCTTTTATTCTACTAAAAATTGGCTCTAAATCTTTGCTTGTATTGTCAAATGATGAACAGCTAACAATTCACAAATACTTTGTTACAGTTTGTCTCGAGTGTTTATGTTGGTAGAAGACACATGCAAATGTGTGTATGTAAGTTGCACTAAAGTTTTACTAAGTAAAGTAATTTTCCTAGCAACACATCTTTTTCACATTGTCTTTAGTATTCTCTCTGTACAGATTAAGATGTCTCGTGGGCTTGTTATTATCAGAAACACAGTTCAGAAGTGTGTTTTTATGGGTTGAAGGTGGTTGCAGTTGGTGAGGGTGTTGGTTGCACCACACCCTGTTGATCAGATAAGACAGCAATTAAAGCAGTATGAAAAAAAAAAAACCCACCCCAAAACCTACACATTTGTGTTAAAGATCATAAAGAAATCTTCTAATGTGCAATGTCATATTTAAGAAGAAGAAATTACCATAGAATAAGTAACTTTGGTGCAGATGTAAAAATGGGAACAAATCTAAACATGCACAAATGTCTGACTTCATTTATTGTGTTTTCCTCTGCTTTTTTTCTTTTATTTTTCCCCCAGTTTTAAGGACTTGGTGGGTAATCCTAAGTGTAAAAATAAGCCTTCAAACTTCATTTCATGATTTATTGCTGCATATGGTATGTGCTTTTTCCACAAAAAAAAAAGAATCATTTTTGTCAAAAACCTAGATAAATTTTTTTTGCTTAGTTTGCTTAAAGCAAAGGTATGCATCTGTGTACCTACATAGAAGTGCCTCAAGGTCCCAGTATGAACACAGGAACTCTTCAGAAGAAAGCAATGCTGAAAAACATTTCAAAGGAAGATCCTTGTCCAAAATGTTTTGTCTCCGTAAATAATGTACAATCTTCTGTTAACAATATGATTCTGCATGCCAAAAAGTGGCATAAGAGAAGGAAAAAAATCTGTAAGAGTACAAGTTTTAAAACAACCTAACAGCCTTTTGGGTGGATTTCTTTGATCTGGTTTGTAATGTCAGTTTGAGGGGGTGGGGGGTGGGGGGGAAGAAAAAGTCAGTGTAACTAAGGTAGCGTTGCATTGAAGTAGTGCGAATGAGCAGCCAGATCAAAGAGACAGAATCTTAGCTAGTATTAAGGTAGTATTGCTGCATTATGCTATTTAATTAGCCATAAAACAGTTGTGTAAACTGAAAGTTGATAATGAGTTTTCAGTCACAGAAGTTGTCAATTTGACTTGTGTTCATGCTTCCTCTCCTGTCATCTTCAGTTTATCATGGTTCACATGTGATCTGTAGCAGGAACAACGATCATGGAATTGTAGTAGCAGGAAAGTCATTTAAAGGCAGATAACCACCTATACTGTGGTAATACATAGGATAAAAATAAATACTTTGGGGGATGGAAGCGTGATTTTTGCATTTTCAATTTTGCCACAGTCTTCCGTTGTGTTTTAGGACACTTAGTCTTTTTGTGTCTGTTTTTTAGTCTGTGAAAGTGTTATTTCATAGACTTGGAGCTTAATTCCTTATTGGTTCTGTCTGAGAGAAATCTGCTTTATTTATCAAGGCTTCGGCTTGCAGTCTGCATGAGGCACACTCAGCCTACAGCTTTGATTTATCAAGCTGTGCTGAAATCAGTTTTTGCGTAGTTTCTTTGAGTAATACCATTTACCCACATAGAAGTGCCTATCGGAGAGAACGCGGACCTTTCCAACCTCTGTAACCTCCTTTATTAAAGATGCAGTTACTGCAGTTGACCTCTTATGAGAAGTGGATCCATTTGTGTTTTTATTCTGTGGCCTGAATAGAAGATGTAACAGAATGGGCACTGTTCACTGGATGTGGGAATTCTCCCTTGCTGTGACTCATGTAGAGCAGCAGGGAAGGGGAGGAAAATGGGCTCCACAAACCCAGTACCCAGTTTTGTTATTTAAACCTTTTTGATCTGAACTTTGTACATTTAATATTCCAGAGAGTATTTAGAAGTCTGATAAAAGTCCATAGTAGTGCGAGAGAAAGATAAGGCTCACTATTGTACTAAAACAATGTTGTGGTGCCAAGACAGTATATTTATGCTTTTTTGTTGCAAGACTAACAGTGCCCATCAAACTTTGCGTAAGTTGATATTATACTAAGTAAAGGGAAAAAAAAAATAGTCATCTTCTGGGTTGCCATAAAAATACTTTAATCTTAACTCAAAACGGTATTGCAAAGCAGTCCATTCGTGTGACGTATTGCTTTACAGCAGCTGGGAGCAATACTGTGTGGTGAAATTACCAATGTGGTGGGGGCCTAGATTTTTTTTGGTGTAGAATAAAAAAGATATTACCTTTTTTCCCATTATAATCAACTATTATTTTGCTAATATGTTTTCTAATGTGTCTTGCAGGGTTTCACAATAGTTTTTCAAAGGTGGATGAAAATTTCTCTTCCACTTTTGTGGTCAGTCAATTTTTAGCATGCATAAAAGAATCATCATTGCCAAGTTTTCCTTCAAGCCTGTGAAGTCAGAGTTGCATGGAGCAGGACAAAGCCTCAGTAAGCTTTGGGAGCTAATAGGGAATTGCAAACTCTTTGTTTATTGCACCTGGCACTTTCTCAAACTCTGCTTTGTAGAGGCCAAACCACTCATTTCCTCAAGTAGATAAGGAGGATGCTGTCTCTCCCTAAGTCAAAGCTCTGTGACTTCATAAATAAGGCAGTATAAAAATATATTTTAACAAGTGGAATTGCAGGTAGCAGATTGCAAACTTTTACCTCAGACCTGAGCTTCAGGACTAGTTAAAGTGCTGAAGTTAAAAAGATGTATAGACTTTAGAACCACCTGCTATTACTTCAGTCACCTGTTAAGACATGAGTTGAGCCTGAATTGCCTGAAATGGGATTTTTAAGCACACTAAACACATACTGAATTGGGTAGTTGGGAAGCATTTCTTTTCAATCAAGACCATTCTGGTGGGTTTGAGAATCTGTGGCATGAACTCTGGGGAACCTAGCTGTTGAAGCTCCGTGAGAGAGGAAATATAAGGAAATGTGCTCCCCCTCCTCTGAGTGTTTTTCAAGGCAATGATGTGGGACCCTTTTATGCAAGTTTATCAAAATGTAAATTTTTGGATTTCTACTGCTGATGTGATCATTTTAAGTATCTTGTTTGATATACATTCTCACAAATGTTCATTTGTCAGATAAGGCCCAGGAGCTAACACAATCTTCACTTTCTTGTCCGCAATTTTCTGTTTCTTCATTCTTGGGAAATAATCCAGCAGATGTAAATATAGAAACAATTCTGTGTAATCTCCTGCTTTAAGGCAGTCTTTCCCAGATTTGGACAATACAGAACAACCGTGTTGCTCTTCCATCAAGCAGATAGAAGCCATGGAGCAGGATCCATTGATTGTTCATTAAAATTTAGACTCTCTATTTTTCAGGAAACTCCAGTGTTTTGAATTCATGTTTCCACCGTGCATTGAAATCAGATTTTCAATACAGCCAGGCTGTGCAATTGATTTTGTATTTAATGTATTTTATATTGTCATTTAATAAATGTCAAAACACTTTAAGTTTCATGTATTAGGCTAATTAAAAGCAAAGCAATTAAGTTGAAAAGAAGGCTTCTAACTTTTCCAAAACTAAGTATGTGGATTTAATGAAAATTAAATGTTTTAATTGTATTCCCTTTAAAAAAAGAAAGAAAAAAAATTAAGTCAATGTTGGTTCCACAAAAACATTGAAATTCTAATTATTCTTTGTCTGAGAAAACATTGACTTTCTTGGCAATTTCAAATTTAGCTTTCTCTGTGTGACATTGACACTAAACACAGGAATGCTATAATAATGATTTTAGTAGGAGCAACTGAGGTGACTTTTAAGACCAAATGTAACTGACCTGTAATTTCTTGATGGGAAATCTAACAGTGAATGCAATGGGACTGTGGAAAAGACTTCAAGGTCTCCTTTGAGAAGTGTGCTAGGAGCAAAACATCTTAAAAGTATACTGTAGGGGGAAAAAATGTAAGCTTTCTGTGGAAGTGGACAAGTTTAATAAGCACTTTCATCTTTCATGTCTGTGATTGAGTTTTGTTTTATTTCAGCCTGAAATAAAAGCTTTATTCTTCAAGGGCAATTACAGCATGTTTTTTTGTAACTCTTTAGCTTTCAACAATAGAGCATAATATTTGTTTCACTATTGTGTTAAAACTGCAAGTGTTTTTCTGACTTCTTTGGCATAATGATTTATTAGTGTTAACACTCCCGAGCTGTTTCTCAGGAGAACTCAAAACCTCAGGTTGTGCTTTGTCTGGCAGATTGCGTACAAATTAGGCAAATCGCTATAGCGCAGGTTATAACCTAATTATGTTATAAATCTTGAACAATGATAATTTCTGTAATTTCAGGGAAAACTGTGTAGCATTTTAGTTACTAGTGGGTTTTGGTGGTTTGTTTTTTTTTGTATTCTACAAAAGAAACTACATTAAAAAGTGATAGTATGTGTGCAGTATTTGCTGCTGTTTATCTTATCTGCTTCTGCTGCTAAAATTAGTGAAAGCAACATAACAGTCAAATTGCCTATGTTTGTATGTTTAGTGGCTTTTCTAATGCAAACCTGACTTTTTCAGACCTCCAGAATATGGTGATTCTGACTGGAATGAGGACAGTTTCAGACATTTGCTGTCAAAGGAATCAAAGGAATGTTTTCTGGACTGAAATTGCCCAATGACTTTTTTTTTTTTCTGAAAAAAAAAAAAAAAAAAACAGGATAAGTTTTGGCTTAATTTCTTTGTGTTTTGCTATAGATATTTGTATGCATGTATATAGGTAAGAACATGCATATATTTATATTAGCCAGCACAAATGCTGTATTAACAGGAGGGATTGGACTCATGTGTTCATGCAACTTGCAGTGACTCTGCAAGACTCTCCATCTGCAGATTACGGATTGAAATGCAGATCAAGTCAAACAAGACGAAGTTCTCATACTGAAGAAATTAGTCTGATTTGTAGTCCGCAGAATCAGTCATCAGCTAAAGGAGGGCACTACTAGCCTGGCTGCAGTTTATTTCCCCGTTGACTGTGTTTGGCCCAGAATAAGGGCCAGCTACCAACGATGAGTCAGGGTTGAGGTGTGGTGGCAGGCCAGTATTGGGAGTTGTGCTTTATCGTGTCTGAAATTGGAAGGAAGACATCTGACTTCAGGACTGTCCACACTTAATACATACACATGTATACAGACTTAAGGTTTATATAAAAAAATAGTCTTCGTATCAAGTATATGTTTTTTAACTTTATTTGCATGTTAATCGGAGCTGAGAAATCTAGCTACTTTTTTTTAAACCTTTTTGGTTCTTGTTAGGTACTGCTCACTTAAAGTTTTTATACTGAGTTTTACGTAACATCTCATAATGATCTAATAGAAATATAAGCAGTGTTACATAGTTCATTTGAGCTGCATGTTCTTGTGTTGTATTGCTCACATCTTATTAGTCTTCTGCAAATGTTCCACTTTTCTTTAGTTTTGGCAAGCTGCTCAGAACACCATTTCCTTCTTTTCATTCTGGTGGAGCCCAATTGTTCTTTGCTTATACTGTGTTAGCCTTTCCCAGAATTTAGCCTGGAGTTTTTATACACTGGGGAGTTCCCAGTGTGTTTAGATTATAAAATGATTTCCTAGTGTGACTGTGACAGAACCGTGCTTTCAGATAATACTGTCAAACTAGATTTTGGTGCTGTTTTTCTGTGTTTCTTAGCACTATTTTGCTGTAGAGAAATGATGCGTACAATCATTTTGTCTCTTGAAAGTGGTATTTTTCAAGTCATTCTCCCAAATAATAATGATTGTCCCAAATTGTTCTGTTTCTCATTAGGTATGTGTAGATCAATTGGTGTAAGCAACTTTCTTATCAGTCATCTTGAGCAACTGAAGGAGGACTGTGTGATTACTCCACATGTTAATCAGGTGAGTGGATAAAAATATTTAAAGTATCTGGATTCGGGTTTTTGCTTTGGTGTTTTGTGGTGTTTTGGTTTTTTGTTAACAATGCCCTGTGCCTGAAAGGCTACACCCAACTAGCCTTAGTCATACAATTTCTTCTCTTTCTTTTCTATATGCATCTTGAAAACCATTCAGGAAGATGACCTGAAGTGGGGGGCGGGGAGGGTGGAAGTCATTCCTCCTTTCTTTTTCCTAGTCTCCACCAGGCTATTTGTTTATGGCTGGTCTTAAGGCATAAACAAATGGTCCCTGTGCTGGTTTCTGATCACAAAAGAGTTCAGAAATAAAATTCAAGGAGCATTGAACATTTAGCATCTCCAGGATGAACGAGGTTTTGGAGAGCCTGTGTTCAAATACAATATATAATTTCTCTAAGCAACACCGAAACCCTCAGGTGATTACAGATCCATGCAAGGCTGCTGTTTCCCTTCCTCGCCTCTTACTTCATATTCGTATTTCAAGGTCACATTAAGTTCAGTGAACTACTCATTTAGGAAGCGGCTGCAAGAGCCCCAGTAACATTTTTTGGCTGCCCTAGGCAGCTGTAGAAACTGGCAACCTGTATATCCCACAGACTTCCACAACACAACTTTTCCCTTGTTGCAGTTTTCTGAGAGTTCACGCTGCCATTCCTACTACCTCCTGCCAGTGAATGTGTGGTTATGCTGGCATGGAACTGGAATGGATGAAGGGCAGGTGCATGCTTTTCTCCTCTGTACAGGTGGTGAGGATTTCTGGCAGCTGTCTGTTTGTTTAATGTCATAAAGAGCCACAAAAAGGTTGCTCAGAACATGACTGTCAGAACCTAACATCTCAGATTTTTGCTATCCACTGGGCTAAAGGTTACTGAAGGACAATTTTGAGTAATGTTACATTAACCTAAAATTATATAAAACATTTAAGTTCAGTCGCTCAATATAAGCCATTGAAACATGTTTTAAGGTGGACAGGTTGATGACTGTTTAAGATCAGTTTACCAAAGTTCACTTGTGTCTCCTTTTCAGAAATATACATCTTCAAAGTCTTAGTAGAGTTTGGTATAAGTTGTTACTGTCCTATTAAATCACTGCAAGGGTAAAAAACATAATCTTGGATTTGTCTTGAAGTTTCCTTTTACCTACAATATCAAAATGTTACCAGTCTTACTGTGTCAGTGGTGTTAATGGAGAAAAGTTGTTTCTTGACACTATTTGAGGGCATCTTTTTTTCAGTGGCCAAAAAAGGAGATAAAAAGTTGAGAAGGTAGGGTTAATGGGTGTGAGAGAGTAACTCTGCTGTATTCAGACCATTTCATGAAGGTTATGCACTGTATTGTTCCAAATTAAAAACAAAAAACCCAATGAAATATCCATGCCATGTCAAACTGCTCCACAGTTACAGGAATCATATAAACCATCAGTTAAACCAGGAAAAGAATATTTATTCTGTTTCTTGCTTAGTGTTAGAGAGTTACTGAGTCTGACAATGTGATTACCTAAGCATCATCAAATGACTAAGAAACTCCTAAATTTAAATTGGGGATGGAAGTGCTATACTGAATTCTTATTTCACTGTTCAGAACTTATAATACAAAAGATCTTTGCTCTATTTTATGCATAAAATAGTGTACTCTTTCAGTGAGCTTATTTCTTAATACAAAACATTTGCAAACAATCACTGCATACAAAGTCTAAATATTTATTAAACAAGTAAAGGAAAACCACTTCCCTCTTACCTGTGTTAAATTTTTATAAAGAACTTCGTGTGTTCTTACTAATCCAACAGTTCTTATGATGTTAAATTGAAAGTTATTTTTTCTGTGAGGGGGAGGAGGTAGGAAAGCAAGAGAAAGGAGGTTCTTTATTAGACTTCTATAGCCTTTGCAAGCCAGATAGTAAGCAATGCTGCTTTGTTTTACAAACCAAGTCTAAGTACTGTCTCTCTTCTTGGTTCCTGGAAAAAAACACTATCATCATGGTTTTTAAAGAAGTAGGAAAGGCCTGTTTTTTCAACAGTATAGTACTGTTAAGGTATTTAGCAGTAAGCAAGCACCTTTAAAATTATAACCTGCTATTAAAAACACTGTTAAACATTGTGTAGAATGAGGATAAATATTTTAATTTTAGCTAGCATCATGCAGAATGCAGCCTATAACCTAGAATTTACAGGCTTGTATTCTAGAGTTTGTAATTGACTTGGCAGTAGTAAGCTTGGGGTTTATTGTGCTCAAGGAAGTCTTTGAAGTCTCTTTGAAGACTCTTATGCCTGTCAATCATTAGAAGAAAAAAATTAAATTTTGTAACAGTTTAATTAACATATATGTTTCATTTAAGAAAGTGATACACTGAAAAAAACCATGTTCCTCTGAATTCTGTGTAGGAATGTTCATCGATATTTTAAAATATTCTACATTTATAGAAGTGCAAATGACTGTGTAATGACCTTGAAAAGATTTAATAATGTTAGTATTCCCACTAATATTGAGCTCTGTTATGTAAATTTGTGTGAGGTAGAAATGTATCTTAGTATTTTGAAGCAATAGGAAACAACCCCTTTGTACATAGACTCACCTGTTTTTCTAGAGAGGAAATATTTCTAGGCTTACATTTCAGTTTTAGAAAGAGAAATAATTGTAAGACGGTGCATTCCCATTGAGAAACTGACCGAAGTCCAGATGTAGGGAAAGTTCAGCAGGTGGTGAGAAAGAATAAGGCTTTTGTATACCATCATCCAAGGTATGACTTCCTAGGTCACTGTATCAGGATTGTTATTAGGCTTAACTTTTCCCCAAGCACTAAGACTGTTGTAAAAACCAGTGCTTACTTGAAGTTCCCCTGTAACCAAGGAACAGCTGTGAAGAGTTCTGCAATGTGCAATTTATTAAACAAATGCCAGATTTTACACACAAATCACTCAGCATAGAGTGCTAGAAAAGATCAAGTCTTCCTTTACTGCTCTATGATGGACAGCCCTCTCCTGAGAAAAGTTTGGTGACTAAAATAGCAAGGGTGGGGCAAGCTAGGAAGCAGGGATTATTTTGAGGGGAAGCACATGCTGGCTACTCACCCTATGCCTCTTCTAGCTCAGGATGCTAGTCACTTGCGTTCAGATGCTGCTAGAACTTTCCAGAAAATTTTCACAAGAAAAATAATTACAAAAGTACTTAGTTTATTTTATGAGTTTGATTATTTTAGCTATATATTTAAGAAGAAAGGTGCTGTTACCCACACACAACTACATGTGCCAAAATTCAGTTTACAAAATTTGGGAGTCTCTTGATTCAGTGAAAGGCATGAAGTATAATTTTCCTAAGTGGGAAGTCGTTGCTGCTGTGTATTGCACTTGGGAAGTGGGGAGGTTACATCTCAGCATCTGTTCTTGCTTTAAATATTTCTAGTGTAACCTGAAACTGTGCTGCCTAAAAATTGTATTAAACAGGAGGGAAATGCTGCTTGCAGCTATATTAGTGAAAAAGGCCATAGGGGTACTGCAGATTTTTCAGCATTTAATCCTAAATACGTCATTCCTTATTTAATGCTTTCTAGGCTATGTTATCTGTTACACATAGTGTAAAGACTATCTACCAAAATTGCTTATTACTACTGTAATAATTGAGTTATATGCCCCGGTTGATTTTTATTTTTATTTTTATTTTCTTTTTTTTTTTTTTTTCTTTTCCCCTCATAGCTCTGTGTAAAAACAATGAGAATAGCTTCATGTCAGCTCAGGTGCAAACAAGTGAATAACTCTATGACCTAAACATTGGTCTTACACATATAAACATGAAATACAAAGGCTACTCAAAGGTCAAGAAACATCAAAGGTTGAAGACATGGATGTGTCTGCTGCTTGAACCTTGTTCCCGAGTCTACCTAGTAATTTAGATCATAGCAGCTTTAGGCTGACTCAGCCCAGCCTTCGAGGGGCACGGGGTTTTTTTCTCAGTGCATACTGAATGACTGCCAGCCCATTGTTCCTGACTATTGTTGTCTGAAAAGACAACATGTTCTAAAGATGAGAAACAGGAAATGTTCATTTGTCCTCTTCGTGGCAGAAGAAATTTTCCAGATTCCATGTGTTGAGGTAATTGTTCAGAGGAGTTTTTTTCTTCAAAATGCGCAAGAGTTAGATCACTGGAATAATGGTGACAGCCAGTCACAAAAATACATCACATGATTATGTATTTTATGAAAGAAAACACTACCCACTTTCATCTGAATGCAGAGGAAGGTATGCTGCTTACAACGTATAAACTGTGAAATACTTATTTAAATAACAATAAAGAATATTACAGAGGTTCTCTTTTGGCTTTTGTTACATGCCAGAATACATGGCTCTTGTGAGGTTCTTACTTTCCGGTAACTTGTTTCCTTCTGCTTCCAACAACTACGTCTTTGTAGCTTGCTGCTTTTTTTTCTTTTAACTGGTTCTTGGCAATTTGTGATCTTCCTTCCTACAAAGGGTCTCCTTCACACTTCATTCCACAGCAGGATTGCTTCCCTGCATAAGCTGTTGGTGACACCACACACAGAATACAGGATTTTTTACATACAATCCTTGCCAACAGAGTTTGCTTCTGAGGTCAGGCCCTCATCCTAAGCAAGTTGTTTTGGTTGGTCTCTTGCAAACATGGTCCCTGCCCAATGCCCCTCCCCTTGCCTGTGCAACTCCAAGATTATTAGTAAAGAAACAGGAGAGAAAGTAGAGAAGGTAGGCTCAAATTGCCAATAAAAATTACCTGATGCTGACTTCTACTATGTATTTGCATAGATTTCTTAAATGCAGTGCAGAACAAGACTGCAAATCCAACTGCAGGTAGGGCAGACTACTGCTCCATGCACCTTACTTCTGGGGGGAAGCATAAAATAAACAGTAAAATATTGTGTCAATTAGTGGCAAAATGCTTGTGAATTAATATCTTTCATATGTCTTCTGAAACTGGTAACTTACATTTGTCTCCCAGAAGCAGTGATTTCTCTCATGTTCTGTTTTTAAAATGAGAGGAAAAAATACTGTTGCTGTTAATGATGTTTTCTACTAAATGTGCTCACAAGGCTTTTACCAAAAGTTTATTTCTATCTATCTAAGGTTGAGTACCACCCTTTCCAAAGACCTCAGGAGCTGGTGGATTATTGTAGGAGTAAAGATATTGTTTTTGAAGGCTACTGTCCTTTAGCCAAAGGTGAAGCACTCACTCATCCTAGTATCATTCAGCTGGCAAAGAAATATGGCAGAACTCCAGCACAGATTTGCATACGCTGGAGTATACAGGTAAGGGAAAGTAGTAACAAAACCTTGTCCCGTCTCTCAGGAAAAAAATGCAAATAGTTTGGGTTTTGTGCATCAAACCAGAATTTATAACAGACCAGGTATTTGATTTTTATTATTTGATTTTATAATTTTGATATTTATATCAAACCAGAAAGTATTTGTGCCTTCAGTGTGTTGATATCACATCAACAAACTATGCTGGACTGGAAATTTGGAATTTAGGACATAAATCATGGCAGTATTTAAAATATGCAACCACCAATAGAAGAGATGTTTTCAAATTAAATGGTACAAGCAGTATGGGGCATCATTCTATTTCTGTCACTCAACATGAAGTACTAAGTGGTGAAATAGTGTATTAAGTTAACATAAACCACATAGTCTGTGTTGGAATTTAATGCAGTGTACAGAGCCACAATTAAAAATAGCGCATAGAAATATCACTGCCCTCTGAAAATTAAATTAAAACCTTAGAAGACATGAGGAATGCCTTGACATGTTTTGAAGAGAGATTATTTTCTTTTAAATTATGTACATTTTAATAACAAGAAGCATTATGTATTTCAGAATGGGATTGTCACTATTCCAAAGTCCACAAAAGCAGAAAGGGTACAGGAAAACTGCAAGGTAAGATTTGGTTATACACTGAAGTCTGATTAATGTCCATATTACTGTTTTTAATACTTTGGTTTGTCTGCCCCTTTTCTTATGCTAGTTTTATATTGGGGCAACTCAGTTGAAAATGGCAAATTACAGTAGCATAAAATTGCTGCAATAGATTCGAAAACAATTGACAAATGTCAGAAATCAATTGGAGACTTAGTCACTGCTTGTAAAAAAAGATATCCATAGGAAAACCTTTCATAGTTGATTGTTATTAATAATATTTTTATTTATTACTTGGCTGACTGTAGAACATCCTAATCCAGTTATGGTTAGGCCCTTTTTGTGATAGGCACATAGGACAAATGGAAGAAGGTTGTATGCTGTATGAAACACTGAATGAAAGCTGCAAAACTTTATGTGGGATATCCCAGATAGAAATTTCTAAGTAAATCACAATCCTGCTAGAGCTGACTCTTCCCCTGCCGCCTTCCTTCTACTCAACTTGCAGAGAAGGTCCCGGCATGAAAGAGACGGGCAAAGATAAGTGGGGAACAAATGAGGATTAGCAGCATGATCCCTCCTACTCCCCCCCCCACTTTTTTTTTCTTTTTATAGCAAATGTTTTTAACTCATTACTTAATTTTTCCTCTCTGATTCTCTAATCTGAAAGTGTCCTTTCTTTGGAGGAGGGGAAGGAAAGCCACAACAACTTTATTGTTACTTCCAAAAATATCGTTGGGGTATCAACTGTTTGGCAAATCAGGAAGAAACTTTGCAAGATAGGAAACTTCTGTCTGCTAGTTAAATCAGTGTGTGTGTGTGTGCGCATTGACATATATATAATTAGGATTTCTTCTGGTGGCTGTACCTGTTTATATAGCTCCTGTCTTTACTATTCATTCTGACATGCATGCAGCCTTCTGTGGTATAAGCACAGCTGTTTGTGGTACTGTATTGTGAACCAGGTCAGAGAATAAAGCCAGGTTAAAAATCCTGCCTTATTAATTTTTAGTTATTTTTCCCAATGATCTTTTAAGTCCAGATTAATTCTGTTTTTTTTACAGAGTTTTCTCTATGGCCCCACCAATAAATTTCATATAACTGAGGGAATGCATTGCAGCAAAACTTAAAACTCTTAGTGTGGAGAGGAGGAGGGGAGTACTGGCACAGTTGTCTGGTGGTGTTTATCACATCTCTTTTTCCCACCATCACCACCCCACACTCAGCCCCGGCCATGTCAGTGTGTTGAGCTGAGTCTCTACCACCTCAAGTCAAATTGGTGAAGGCATGGACCTCCTTATAGCCCACAGTATATAGTACAATACATAGTATTTCAAGTTCTGTGACTGATCCCTGGTTTAGGCTTAAAAAGCTTGTACACTGAGATTTGACTACAAAGGTCATTCCAACAAACAGTGATTGCTGGATAATGCAGGATGGGAGGAGCTCATTTGGCAGCAGTTCAGGTTCCACAGGATCTTTTTTTTATTGAGTATGGAGGAGCACTGAGAAAGTCAACAAACCAGCTTAAAGCAACTTCATTTCTGAAGTGATGATGTCTGAAAAAGACACCTGCTGAGAAAACACTGACACCGTCATTCATGTTGCAGGTCTTGCCACAGGAGAAGTTGGTGGCTGTAGTAAGAACCTATGCGATTGCTTTCAAATTTGAGATAGTGCTGAGCTACTGTAGTACTGTGTGTGTTTCTGTATTAGCTGTTTGTGAGTGTTTTGTCTAAGCCCACATGGAAAAGATAGATATAGTCTTTAGTTTGCTGGCTTTGTGAATGATCTGGTACCTTCTAATAATTCTCTTCAGCCAGAGGTCTGAGGAAAACAACTGCAACACTCTAAACTGAACACTGGGTTATAAATGAAATACTGAGCTCAGGTTTCCAGAGGGATTGCAGTCAAGTTATTCATATACCTCTGGCAGTGACCATATAGAGAGCTGTCAAAAGCAGCTTTGATACTACCTTTGTTTTTGACCCATACCTGAGGCCAGAGTGCTACAAAACCATCTTAACAGAGTCTACAAATGAAAATGAGTCACAAAAGGAGCAAAGAACCCAGTGAAGCCTGTCAACTTAATGGGATATTTGTTTATGACAAAATATAAGAAGATTTTCCAGAAGAAATATATAGAAAAAAATTCTGCCTCACATTTAAATGAATCTTGGTCAGTTTAAATAATAGAAACACTCCTGATATTCTCTGTGTTCATGATGTTAACTGTATATGCATTCCCATAGGTGTTTGACTTTACAATAGCAGAAGACGATGTTGAAATTCTGAATGGGATGCACGATGGGAGACATGTTTCCTGGGACCCAAGCCTTATTGTGTGAATGAAGGTTTGAGCTTTTTCCTTTGTCAGCGAGCAGTGAATCACACCATGTAATTCAGGGAAGGTCACAATAGGAAAATTGTGAGATTAATATCTGCTATTAATGATAACTGATTTGAAATCCTTAACATTGATAATGGACAAAAGATATTTTTGAGGGTAGCACTTCAGTACAGAGATCTTACATTTAAATTTCAAATCATGATCTGTAGTTCATTGAAGCTGATGCAAAGCCTCGTAATTACGCCATTGAACCTACATCGGGCCATTTAATCAAAGAGCATGAGGAGGTATCCCTTCTTTAAAAATGTAAGAAAAATTGCTGCCTACTAGTGTATGATGCAGGTGTTAAGTATGAATTAAATTTTCAAGTACTTTGTTAGAAGAATACAATGTATGAAGAACAAAAAGCTGTGTGAAAAAGACAGGTTAATACCATTACTATTACTACAGTATTTATACTCTACAATATACTACAAATCTCCATCAACTATATAATCACACTGTAATAAGCAGTATCTGAGCATCACAAAAAAAGTTTTACGCATATTATTGCATTGACCCAGAGAGTTCTATGCGTGTTATTTACTAGCCTGTACACATAATAAAGTAGAATTCTTTCCAGAGAAGTCCATGCACAAATGGACTAAGAGTTGAGCAGCAAGCTCTAAGAGCCAAAGAGTTATTACTGATCTTCTTACCTTACTGGAAATTCTGGTGAGTTTTGTGTAGCTGTTAGAATTAATTTAGTTTTCCTTACGGATTTGTCCAGGAAATCTAATTAAGAGACTATGCTATTCCTCAGATTTTCATATTAAAATATGTATGTATATTGAGGGAGAGATGCAGATGTAGATACATGTAGTTTACAGATCTGTTTTAAGAAATGTCTACAGAGTCTTTTATGGGCTAAGAATTCAACTTCTAGTCACATTGGTTTGATATTTTAGGAGTTCCTGTGTCTAGAAAGGTATGGAAAATCTGACTATGATTTATATTGTGTGTGGACTTCCTGAGGCAGTTTTCCCAGTCCTGTTCTGCTTTAGTCATATCGTGAAACAAAGCTCCTTAGCTTTTTATCAAGAAGTGACTTATAACAATCCTATATTCTAGCCTGCATTGTTTTTCCTCAAAGTAGCTTCTATACAGCTTGTCTAAAATACAGAAAAACTTACTTCTTTCATAACAGCTCCTCAGAATAATTGACTGGTTTTTCCTGGTAAACACTTCCACAATAATTTGTCTAGACTTGCTTCTAGAATAATTAATGTAATAATTATTATTTTAAAATACAAGATAATGTATGAAATGCTGAGCTCACTAATACCTGTACTGTTCCAAGAAAGATACACAGTCTCCCCATAAAGATTATTGTCTAGAATTTCGAGTGTGGCCTGCAGTTTGGGGTTTTTCAGTATCTGGGAATGCTGTTTCAGGTGTCTAAGAACAATGATGCACCTGGCTTAACTGTTGTGGTGAGGCATTCAGTAATTCTAAAAAGTAAGGCTTATTCATAAAATTAAAGTATTTTTTTAGGGCTTTTTTTAGCTTTTGCACAAAGTATTGGCAATGACTAAGTGAAAATTGAAAAGATTCCCCAGAAAAAAGCCTTTCTACAAGTGGTTATAAGCTAATCCTGCTTTTAAAAAGTCACCTCGTAAGACAATACCTTAGCAATATGAAAATTAACCCTGTTACTGTGCTTCTGAGGGATACCTTGCTTCACAGTATATCTGAATTCATAAAATGAGGCCTAGAAGTGTCTCGTGTGCCCAGTATTCACTGCTTTTGGGCAGTGAAGACTTTCGCAGAAACTGCAAAAGAGAACTTGGAGCTTTATTTCTGACTCTCTCTGAAGAAACAGATGTCACATGAACATACTATTTTCAGCGTACACAAGTGATGCATACACAAGCGAACCAAATCTTTATATGTGGTAGCAAATTCTACCTTTGGTATTACCAGAACAATACCAGTTAGGACTAGCTATGTGGTTAGAAGTCCCATGTTGGTCAGAACCAGCATACCCTGTTGGTATTTTCTCTGTACTTTCTAACTGACCACCTCTGTGTTCTAAGCTAAACAGAACTAAACCAGATTTTCTTGCTAATCCTGCACATAGATGGCTTTAGGCCACAGTGAGGATAGCTTTTGAATTCATACGTAGATTTCATTGTTTCCTCTGTCAAAGAGATTTTACAATGTCTGTGTCTGCTTTTCCTTCGAAGTCAAGCCACCGTCGTCTCTGATCTAGATCATGGTATCCAAGTACAACGAGTAATGAAAGCAATAATCAGATAGAAATAGTATTACTGAAAAAGCTACCTTCTTAAGGATCAGTTGTGGCATGTTACAATTCTAATCTGATATTTTCCTAACTTCCTTCAGACTTAATTATTGTTGATTCAGGACATTTTTCTGGGTGTGGCTGGGTCGTGGGCTGTTTTTGTAATCTTCCCTAGCAATTCCTTTGCTACAGGTAGCAGCTTTAGAACTATGAAAAAGCTTCATTTACAAAGTTGAGTGTAATTTGAGGCAATGTAAACTTTTTAAGTGCCAGAATTTATCTGGCCCATTCTTTCTCCCAGGCGTGCCATTTTGTGTATTGTGCCATCACTAATGGCCATTGTTTTATGCTAGAAGCTGTAATTCCCCCAAGAGACTTAGAACCCTGTTATCTCCTGTGTGCTTGGGATATGTCACTGGAGCCTCTTCCTTTGAATACCGCATTCACATGTTTTATAGTACATTAGTTAATTTAGAGTCATTGAGCGAATCCTCTTCTACATTTTGATCAAGTTGTGGAGGGAAAGACGGGCTCAGTGGCGTCATATTTTATGTTCCTCTACAATTAAATTGACATTATAGATGTAGTAGGTAGTTTTGGTTTAAAGCAAACGTTGTTGAAGATAAGTCCACATCACTTCATCTAAATAAACGTACTGACAAGTTTGATCATAGTAAAAAGAGATAAGACTAATAAGAAATTGGAAAATGAACAGTAGTGAGATTTTTAGGGGTTGCAGTGAAGAATGGTGTTCTACAATAAAATCAGAACCTAGAAGACCAAAAAAGGTATAAAAGTACTGAAGATACAAAATCAGGACTTAATACTTTTAGCATTGTTTATTTCTCCTTTGGCCAGTTAGCGTGGAAGTGCTCATTTTTTGAGATTTTTTAATTTTTATTTTAAATTCAGAATTCGTCCTTCAAGTGAATTCTTGGAATGACATGCATGTTCTTCCCCAGGGCTAAAATTCCTCCTCTCATCCATATTTATGTCAGGCAAGCTTTCTCTAGGTAGAAAACTTTTCACCTCTCTACAATGACCATTTTTAAGACACAGTGATGCATCCGTTTTATCAGTGTTAGCCCATCGTCTTGCCAACAGCAGTAGGGAATACACCTGAAAATTGAATGCGTGACTGATTAGGGTGCTCCTTTCTAGTTGAGATAAATAGTATCTTATTTTAAATAATTCTTTATCAGTGTTACCTACTAAAGTGCAATCAGCTGCCTTTGCAGGAGCACTGTGACTCTTAACCAAAGGGAATTTCCTTGAAACAAATAAGGAAAATAAACTGAAAGTCAGTGGAAAGGGTGGGATTGTTTTCTGTACAGCCAAGTAGTTTCACATCTGATTGAGTGTCCTCCTCACTCCTTTTTCTTGCCTATTTTCTGAATTTCATCTTTTATATTTACTGGACATGAAGGCACATAATAACACTTAATTGGAAAATAATGGGAATGGTGTTATTAAATGTATTATTAAATTATATTATTTTTTTTTAATCAGGCTGCATAAGTGTTTCTACTTCACCTGTCCTCCAACGTAACTTTCAAGACATTATTTCTCTGACTAGCATGTGTAATAAAGAAACTATACAACTAGTAAATTCACAAGTCTGCTAAGCCAAGCAGACTGCATAATATTAGTCCTTCTTTTTGCTCATGGTTAACACCATCTTATTTTCATTTTAAAACAGCAGTGCTGAACTGTTCTGACATGAAAGCTGATTTTAAACCCATGTTTTTGAAAATGGGAATGAAGGTATAGCAGCTCTTGCTAACACAAAAGAGCAGTTAACTCTTTCCACATTGCCACACCCCTTCCCCAAAACTTTGAAGCTCATCCCTGATTACAGTGCATTTGGGGGAAAATACCAGATAAGCCAACCTTCTGGCGGTTTTTCATGTTGCTGTGCTGGCAGTCTTTTTCCGTACTTAATCTTTTGGCACTTTTTGCAGCCTCCTTAAGATGTCTGCACTTCTGAAAGACAATGTATTTGCAGTGCATGGTAGTGAGCTGATGTTATATTTATTATATAAATTATACAGCCTTATTATTTGCCTTTATGAATGGCTGCTTATGTATCTGTAGCATCACATAGGACTAATTTCAAGTGCCAGGACATTGTAGAATATTAATAACTTCTAAGGGAGCAGAACATGAGAACTATATTGAAAACTTGCCACTATCCATTGAGGAAGGGGGAGCACAAAGCCTGCAATTGATTTATATCAACGATGCTGATACTACTTCCCAGTGATATAATGTGTATCACTCTAAACATCGTAGGCATGGCCAGCACTAGGGATGCAGCTTTGCACAGATCCATTGTACTGATCTTACTCTGCCCACAAGGAATATTGAGTAGTAATAGCTTTGCTAGCTGATGCCCTTTGAGAACCATTCTGGAGCTGAACTACTAATAAGAAATTCAGGAGTACGTTAGTAGCATTATCATCCTATTAATGATTGCTCTTTTTATTTTTTTTCTCCAGCAAAATAGATTTCCAGGCCTTTCTAGATGAGGCTTCAAAGGTCCAGTATAATGAACTAGTGCGAAGTTCATAATTTGGCTTTGAAATGTAGAGGTGGAGCGAGTATACAGTTGCTTTCACAGTTTCCTGGTAACAAGGAGAGCAGAGAATGTTGTTTTGTAATGTTTTGTTTTCCTTTTTTCTACTAATTCAATTTTTTCTTATATTTTTTCATGACCTGGACTCATAGAATCATAGAATGGAAGGCACCTTAAAGATCATCAAGTTCCAACCCCCCTGCCATGG
The DNA here is from genome assembly GCA_013398155.1 of Pedionomus torquatus. Taxonomy (NCBI): domain Eukaryota; kingdom Metazoa; phylum Chordata; class Aves; order Charadriiformes; family Pedionomidae; genus Pedionomus; species Pedionomus torquatus. The sequence goes on along the minus strand of VZRU01005405.1, from coordinate 375,520 downwards.
GCAGGGACACCTCCCACTAGAGCAGGTTGCTCAAACCCCCATCCAGCCTGGCCTTGAGTATCATCCCATTGAATATCCATAAGTATAGAGTTCCCAAGGTGAATTTACAGTAAATCGCTTGCTTCAGGTGCAGTATAAAAGTAGTAGAAGATTAATCCCAGGCATAGCTGTCAAGATCAGATGCATACTGTGGTTTATGTATGTGGTATATAACTTCCCTGATGTTGAAATATGTGTATTTAATGGACTCTATTTAAATGAAACCATCTTTTTTATACACGTGGTCTGTGAGATTTTTTGCATGATTATCATGAATACCTTATAAAACAGATATGGAGTACCTTTAATCTGAAAAGTTATCACAGGTGTTTTGGTTTAGTTTGTTGGTTTGTTTTTTTTTTTCAGAAAATGGCTATTTTACTACTTTCTCCCCTTATAGGTAATATCTACAACCTGCCAAATAACTGTGAATTTTCCACATAAGACTTCTGTTTCTTCAGGACAGTGTGTTAAATTCAGTTATGTTCATTAATGTCTTTAATTTATTCTAGCAGAAAACATAGAGTTGGAATGTAGTTGACTAACCCATATCACTGGAAATAAAAAATTAAACTTCAAAAAATTTTCTAATCCTGCATTATACAGTTTCATTATTGTAGAACTTCTGCTATATTTTAACACATATAAGAATATATTGGGTATATTAAAGAATGTTACGGCTTTGGGTGCAATGATACCTAGCAAAACTATTGCATGTCACTTTCTTGACTACTTCAATTCTTTCTACTTGGATGTAGCTTTCCCTAATGTTATGTTTAGCTTAGTGACCTAAAAATATAGTACAAATTCTCACAAAAATGAATATAGCAAACTTTTTACAATAGCCTTTTAAAACAAAAAGGTCATTTAATTAGTAATCAATATAGAAATGAAAATGAAACAGACCACATAAATTAAAGAATGCTAATACTAAATGAATGTGTGTGCTTTAGTCTTGCAATGTTCTCATAGTGTTTGTTGGATTGTTGATTTTGTTTATTTTCTCCAAACCAGGTCTTTTATTTTGATCTGAGGGAAGAAGATACGGAATTTTTTGAATGCTATGAATATCAACAGAAAATTAATTCTTCTATCCACTGTGGAAAGGATAATTTAAAACTAGATCATTCTATACAACAAAAATGATGCAACAGAAACAATTCATTTAAAACTGAACAATAAATCTAAATTGTTCTGTCAGGTACTCAAAAAGTACCTAATGAATATCAATCAGTAATCAAAAATTGGTATCAATGGCTTGTGTTTACTGTTACATTAACAAATCAATAAAATAATTTAGTGTACTCTTTTCTTTATTGCTTTCTTACAGAAATGTTTTCAGCATTTTCTCTGCTTTCTCAGAACTTTCTGGCATATTCTCTCAGTATGGGTTAAGGTATCTCACAATATAATAAGTTTTTCCTGCCTGTATGTATTTCATTTAAGGTGTCATTTTAACCCACTTGAATAAGTTATCTTGGGTGTTTTTGAAAATATTTTGAAAGGTATTAGTTATTTAATTTTGAAAAGTATTAGTTACCTAAAAGCACATGGAAGACTATGCTACAATGCATGTGAATCATGAAAAAACAGTTCAAAATACGGAATATTTGTTCCAGGATTGCAGCAGAAATACAAATCTGACCTTTTTATGCTGTTTTTTACATTTCTTCCAGTCAATGAGAAGTTGGGGGGATTCTGCAGGCCACTCTTGGTACTTTCTTGGTGAGCAAACGTGTTCTGTTAGTAGTGTTCTAAGGATCTCCTGTCCTGACCTAGCATATCAGGGAAGAATGGCTCTGGTTTGTGGCCAAAGTTGCATCAGAATGAATAAAGGTACTTTTTGCTTATATAGCTAAAGATTTTTGAAGGTGCAGAAGGGTAATGTGTTGGAGAAAAATCCTTTGCTAATCTGTCTTGCAGGAATTTTCTTTATCTTTCCAAGGTGGATATTGTTCAAACACTCCTCTGACGGAATTGAGTTGTCCGACTGTGCTAGCACTAAAAGAGTACAGTTTTCTGGTGATGTCAGAAGCCACAGATCTATTAGGATGCAGGCTTTGGGAATACCCCAGCTTGCAGTTTCTTTTGTGACAAGATCAAAGGATTTTCCTTCAAGGAAACTGCCCTGGGACTAGCCAGGTTTCTGAAATCCCCACCACACTAAGTTCTTAGTAGAAGTTCCACAAGGACTCTGGTTTTCACAGGCTTTTTTTTTTTTTTTTCCCTTCTATTGCCATGCCCTAAAACATGAGTTTCTGCTCATCCTAAAAACTCAGACATCGTAGAGCATGTATATATTCATTATTCCTGTAACAGAAGTGTCTGCCTCTCTATGCTTGTGGACATGTTGCAGACACATTCTTTTAACCGGTTTACCCAGGTCAAGCAACTCTTGGATCAGTTTGGAGTCCTGATATGCACAACCCTCCTGCTGGCATTCAGCTGAGACCTGCGTTCTGGTTATTTTTGAAATAGTGGATGAGTGACATTGCATTGCCCTTTCTCCTTATTCTGACTGTAGGCAATTCCAGAGCCGAGTTCTCAAAGGAGAAATATATACCCTGGACTTCTATAGTGTACTTCATAGAAGTACAAGCTGCCTTAACACTGGACCTCGCAGTTGGGGAGGTACTGAGAAGAGTTCTTGTTTTGTTGGTGGGGATAGAGTACAACCCCAGTGTAAATCACCTCAGTGAACACCAGTGTGGCTTTGGTAGAGTTGCCTGGACCGACCTGAGTTCACCTCTGTGTTTCAGCCCTTGCGAGCAGGCTACCATCTCTGCACGTGAGCCACTTTAACCTGTCATCTCTGAGGTTATAGACAGCTGATGTGGCTTCATTTGCCTGAGAAGAATGAAGCTGAACTTCAGGTCCTCTCCGAGATGTCAAGAGGGCTATAAACGTGTGCAGTGATGTAATTTTAATGATGCTTTTTGTGATACAAATACTATTTGGAGCGGAACTGAAATTGCCCAGATATTTTACACTGCCTCTGACAAGTATTTTGTTGGATGTTACATCTCTGAGTTGGAGCCCTCTCAGCTGTTTAACCAATAACCTAAACATGAAAGCCTGTACATCTGACTACTGAAACCCTGAGTCATTCTAGCCTTTAATTAAAGCATGTTCCTCTTGCTTAAAATTATGTGAGAATTATTTCCTAGAGAAAAATGCCTAGCGAATGCACTTCTATTTAGTACTTTCTATAAATTAGCAAAATAAAGGGGGAAAGCTCAAAATATCTAGAGTATGTCAGGCAGTTGCAGGGGATACATATGTCAACCTCAAGCATGATTTACAAGCATGATTACACGCCTTTTCTAACAGTTGTAATTTAACGGCTGTATTTTCCTCCAGGCTCTCAGAAGGCTAAACATCTTTTCAAGTTTTCTAGCTTGGTGGTGGAAGAGTAAATGTCTGTTTGCCAGTGTAATTTATCTGAGTCATTCTGGGAGAGGTGTGGAGCAATTGAAACATGACTATTAGCATAAATAAGAGAGGGACTCTCTTCCTGAGGGTAGGGTTACTCTTACCGTCTTTCAGAGGAAAGCTGCTTCCCCATAACAACTGCTACTGTGAATTTACTGGTGTGATGCTATGAATTAAAAGACCTAATATATTGAGCTCTGCTCTATTGTGATACTTTTTTTGCATTTCATTTTGAAGTAGAGCTAAAGAGAACAGAGCAAGGAAAGAAGAGAAAGATGGCAAAGACATTTTTTACTCCAGAACCGCGTTTGCCAGTGGCAGGGGCCAGTGTAGCCTTCTGCCCTCCTGCCGTGCTGGCTGCCGCCCCTTGCCCCTCCTTGCCCCGCGGAGCCCCCGCCTCTCCCCGCGCCCCGGGAGGCTGCAGCCCACGGGGGCCGGTGCCACCCTGCCCCGCGGCTCCCGCAGCCAGCGGGCCTGCCGGGACAGAACACCACCTCCGCACGGGCAAAGTGGGAAAAGGGAAGAGCCTCTTCCAGGTATTTCCTCAAACATTACTTAGAGCGCTCGTAAAAGCGGGGACTCGGAGGGCGAAGAGGATGCTTCTTTTGGCCTTTTCCCTGCTGTGCCTACTCGGAAGGGGGAGAAGAAGCGGGGAGGGATGCTCACTGGCACCTTCCAGGCGCAGAGGGGCCAAGCTCGGAGTCGGCCGGGCCCTGCCGCCACCTCCGTTCCTGGGGTAGCCGCCTCCTTCCCGCAGGGCCAGCGGCGTCCAGCCCGGGGGCGGCTGAAGCCCGGACGGGGAGTCCCCCTTCCCCGCCTCCCGCGGCCGGGCAGGGC
>VZRU01005405.1:360879-370880 GCA_013398155.1 Pedionomus torquatus | reverse complement strand
GGGGGGGATCTCCGGGACCCGCCGTTCCCGCCTTGGCCCCCCGTCCGCCGGAGCCGGTGCGGGACAAGAGCGGTGCGAGAGCACTGCCAAGTGCGGATGTGAGGCCGGGAGCGGTGCAGCTTTGAGGCAGCGGCAGGAGGGGTGCGGGAGCAGTGCGGGGTGCGGGACAGCAGGAGTGGGAGCCGTGCGGGGTGCGGGACAGGGGCGCTGCGGGCTGTAGCCCGGGAGCAGAGGGGAGCCGTGCCCGCCGGCCTCGCACCTCCTGCTTTGCCCTGCTTCGGCAGGAATTTAACAACTCTGCCTGTTCTTTATTCCTGGCGTGACTTCACAACTTTAATTTTCGTTAAATGCCCACTAGAAAATGTTTACACGTAAAGGGCTTTCCCTCGTATCTGCAATCCTTAATCATGCCCATTTCAAAAGCTTGCAATGCTAATTATTCAAATACAAGGCTTTTTTTTTTTTGCCATTGTTTGTTTCAGACCTACAGAACGGGCCTGCCATCTTGCTCATTTATATACTTTTCTTATTTTTTCTGAACTTTTTACTGCTTCAGGTTTTGTAAAGCACATTCCTACTTGGATTTAGCAAGGGCACCCCTTTCCTGTTTACAGCCTTGAGATGATCTCTTGCTTATATATACATCAGTGAATTCACCACCGTTTGAGATGGCATCAGTAAATTGCATAATTGCCCCCTGCCAAAACGTATTCTGACTCTAGTAATGGATGGGAATACAGGTCTCCTGCCAGGTCATTTCTGTGCAGGCTTTCATGCGTTGGCAGTTAAATCAAGCCCTTTCCCTTTCTAAATCTCTGCTGTTGTATTACAAGGTGTGTTTCCTACTGAAGAAAAAGATCCAGTGGGACTTACTGTTGGGGAGCTTTGAGATCTTTCGCACTGAAAAGTCCGGTGATGCAGTCCTTGCTGACTCCAATTCATCTGTTCAGCTCTGCATGACAGAACTTTTTGTGTCCTAATAAGCTAATAGCTTTACCTGTGGAATACACCTCACCGTCTTTCAGATTTATTTTAACAGCTGAATGAAATTGATTCCTGTGTGTGATGATCTTTGTGACCGTGATGTACAGTCTAGCAGATTATGTCAAACCGTTTATCACTTGTCATGCTTGTTCACCTGCCTTCTTTTAACTCTGGGCTTTGTGCCTCCTGTTCTCAGGGCTGCCGTTTCTGAGGCTGTGCAGCAGTGCCGGGCAGGCTGCAGGGACAAGCGGCTGCGGGGCAGCCACCGGCTTTGGGCTCGGTGTCACCGTCCGGTGGCCGCTGAGGGAAGCAGCGCCCAGGCGGGCACCATGAGCTCCGGCACCACCGCCCCGCTGAAGGTCGTCAGCAACCTTGCCAACACTGATGTCAACTATGTCATCAAAGAGCATTATAATTACACAGGAAAGCTAAATGAGAATGCGGACAGTGGAATAAAAGTGACGTCGGTGGTTTTTATCATCATTTGCTGCTTTATAATCTTGGAGAACATTTTTGTCTTGCTCACCATCTGGAAAACCAAGAAGTTTCACAGACCCATGTACTATTTCATTGGGAACTTGGCTCTTTCAGACTTGCTGGCTGGTGTGGCTTACACTGCCAACCTCCTGCTATCTGGACACAAAACCTATAGCCTCACCCCCTCCCAGTGGTTTGTAAGAGAAGGCAGCATGTTTGTTGCCTTGTCAGCTTCTGTGTTCAGTTTGTTGGCCATTGCCATTGAGAGATACATCACCATGTTGAAGATGAAACTCCACAATGGCAGCAACAGCTTCCGCTCCTTCTTGCTGATCAGTGCTTGCTGGGTCATCTCCGTGATACTCGGGGGACTCCCGATCATGGGCTGGAACTGCATCAGCCTCTTGTCCAACTGTTCCACCGTGCTGCCTCTCTACCACAAGCACTATATTCTCTTTTGCACCACCGTTTTCACTGGCCTTTTGCTATCTATTGTCGTCCTCTATTGCAGGATCTACTCCATGGTGAGGACTAGGAGCCGCAGGCTGACATTTCGGAAAAACATTACCAAAGCTACTAGAAGCTCAGAAAAGTCACTGGCCTTGCTCAAGACAGTGATCATAGTCCTGAGTGCCTTCATTGCCTGCTGGGCTCCCTTGTTCATCCTGCTTTTACTGGATGTGGGGTGTAAAGTGAAGACCTGCCCGATCCTCTTTAAAGCAGAGTATTTCTTAGTACTGGCTGTGCTCAATTCAGCCACAAACCCTATCATCTACACCTTGACAAACAAAGAGATGCGGAGGGCTTTCATCAAGATTCTGTGCTGCTGCAAATGTCCCCCAGCAGATTCTGGGACCAAATTCAAGAGGCCAATCATTGGAGGGATGGAGTTCAGCCGGAGTAAGTCTGACAACTCCTCCCACCCACAGAAGGAAGAGGGCGACCGTCCTGAAACCATCATGTCTTCAGGCAATGTTACCTCATCTTCTTAGGAATAACCATGGGGGTGTATTTCAGAGTCTTCCTCTGAAACTGGGGAGCTGAGACGCCCTGCGGCTCACGGCGGCAGCGTTGGGCTAAGTGAGCAAGTAGCATTAGTTCTAACGAGGCAAACGGTGCACTTGCGAGGCTGGAGTTCAAGAAATGGGACAGACTGTTCTGGCTTGAAAATCTTTTTCCCTGGAGCATGTTTTGTCTTTGCACTGAGGCAGCTCAGGATTGTCAGGCGCATTCATATCCTGAAATCTCCTTAGTAACTCTGAAAGACTGATGCCTTAGTGAAATGATGCCTGGTGTGTGNTTTTTTTTTTTTTTTTTTTCCCTGTGAGAAGAATGTGAAGTTATTTCTCCTTTACTTGCAGCAAACCACTGACACAAAGATCTTTCTGTAGTGAGTTTAGTGGTGGCTCTGGTATAGTAGGTCAGAAGTGTTTGTTTAGCACATAGCAAGGAAAGCCATCACACAAATATAATAGACCATGCAAAACCATAATTTGGCATCACTTTCCAGAAATTTTAGTTAAATTGTAAGGTTTTATTTGCAGAGTCCAAAGCTGTTGGGGTTTTATTTAGCAAGATCATAGCTGTGAATTTTTCTGCTGGTCCATATTACATTTGAAGACCATGAGCCAGACTCTGCCCTTCCTTTCATCTGTACCATTCCGTTGGCTGCATCAGATTATATGGAGTAGCTCAGAGCAGCATTTGGCCCCACATGTCGATTGCCTTGTTATTCTATAGCATTAAATAAACTGCATTATCATGACAATATCTACAAATGCAAGGTAGAACTAAAGGTCATTTCTCCTTAAGATGACTGAAGGTAAATCTTATAGTATAAGATACTATTGACAATAGCGGGGTTTTTCCCTGGGTAAGAAGAGTGAGAAAACTGACGGGGCATTTCAGTGTTAGGCTCAGAGTCTTTCCAAAGGTCAGTTGGAAAATCTGAAAATAGTATCTTGAATTTCAGAAAAATAAAAGGAAAGTTGAAATGAAATGACTGTAGATAAATGCACTTCCATAACAAGATGCAATATATTTTGGCACATTTTATTAATGTCTATAATTTCAGCAAAGATGTCTGTATTTTATCAGTTCATGGAAGAAGTACCTGTCATTAAATTGAATGTATTTGTTTTACAGCATCATTTTTACTCCTCTGTTTTTCTAACCTGTGCTAATGGGGTTGAATGTGTACAATGTAAATAAGTTAATAAGATGCAGGAGTCTTCATGCACCTAGAGTATTACTATAACAAACGTGGTGTATCTGGGATAGCTGAGAGCAATTGACTGATTTACAGTTATTTGCAATTCCTAGAAGTGGTGTTTTGTAAAGAAAATTTATTGCCTTTGTAGTAAAATTTCCAGTGCAATTAAACTGATTTTTTTTCTGGTTTAAAAAATAGTATTTAAAATGTTTCTGACTTTTATTGTTGAATTTGCACATAGCTTTATTGACTTCTAAACATTAATAAACTGATTTTTTTAAAGATTCTGTTATCAGATTACTAATCTTGTGCTGTTGTGGGGGCTTTATGCCAGGTGTGGTGTCTTGTTGCCAGAAGTCAGTGAAAGAATTCCTTGATTTCAGTACATGCTGGGATTAAGCCAATTCTGTGGGGCCACAAGATGTGCTTAGTGCCACTTACAGGATCGTGTAAAATACAAAATGAATGCTAGAATATAATTTTTCATCAGCACATGCAGTATTGATGAAATGCTGTTAGAAGAAACTGGAGCAGTGATTTTTCTCCACCAGCTAATGAAGAACATACAGAAGTAAAACCAGATGCCTGCCAGTTTTGCCATGACTGCCCAGAGTACAGTAAGTGAATAATTCTCTTACATCACTAACGTAATTTGTAAGTTTAATTCTTAGCTTATTGCAAACACCAAGGAAGAAGTTTATGAAACACAAAATGGTGGCCTCAGCTGTGTAACGGCTGCAGCTCTGTTGGGTCCACCAGCGAAGACTGTAGCAGTGTAGCTGAATAGGTACCGCGTTACTCCTTCCAAAGGCTAGACTTCCATTTCCTCTCTTGCGGCTGTTCCCTCTCGGTATTACTTTTAAGTTCCATAGAGCTCATACAGGATGCAGTTGGAGTGTGAAGATAAACCTCACCTTCTCGTACTGTATGTCATCGCTGTGCGAGGTTTACTGTGGGAAACGAGAGCCTACTCACCGAGGAAGGCTCTGGGTCATAACCTCACTTCCTGAAGGAAATTCCAAAAATGCCCTGAAGACAAAAGAGTGGAAACAGGCTGGAATTTCTCTCCATCTGTCTGCCTGTACGGAAGGAATGATTTCATGTGTGCTCACTTCCTAGGCTTTTAATTAGTGACCTGAACAGGGCTGGAAAAAATGTCAAATCTGTATTTGTGCACAAGATAAAGTCTCTCTTGGCTCGGGCCTTCATTTGGGCAGGGGTGGTTTATGCCGGGTGCTGACAGTCATGAGGGAAAGCGCTGCTTTGTCCTAGGGATAAAGTCATGTCTGTGCAGAGCACCAGAAGCATATAAACAACGACAGTCCAAGTTAAGCCAATGTGCTACCAGTAAGTAAATAAAAGCAATGCGTGGGAACATCTGAATGTGTAGGGGTGTTTCTATCCAAAGGATGAGGGCCCTTCTCCTCCTCAAGGCTTACAGGCACTAAGGTTGCTCGTCCCACATGGGTCTGAGATCCTGTGGCAAGGGACAAGCCATGTCACAGCATGGCTACATTCGTAGCTGATAGCCCACAGGTGAGTCACTTCCCTTCGCTCTGCCTTTGTTTCTGTATCCCTCGCTTATCTATCTCCATTAATTGCACTGCGGGCATTTGCGGAAAATGACTGTTTCCCCTGTGGAGGTGACTGTGATGGAAACCCAATTTTGGTAGGGAACTCAAAGCTCTACGTAATTCACGCAGTAAAAGAAATGCAAACATCAGAGTGTGGCACTGGGCCATTGGAAGCATTTCCTATGCTCTTGATCATGATGACTGAAATCTGTTTCCTCCATAGACAGGCCACATCTAGGCTTGTAGACAAGATGCAGACAGGGAGCAATAACTGTAATAAAAGAGTAACAACAATAATAGAAGTAAGGGCTCCTGATGAAGGGGGGTAAAAAAAGAAAAAGGCCATTTTTCCTGCTCTTTGCACTTTCTGCAGGGGAACTCTGCAGCTCCTTGGCCAGGGACATGTATCACCATACACCAGCAGGTTAGGCCAGATGTGTATTGCACAGTTTGGAAGCGTGGACTGTAGGAAGCCCCCTTTCCAGGCGGTGGACTGCCTTCCGTATGCACCGAAACGGTGTGCAACTTTATCCTGTTGTTAGCCATGTGGCAAACAGGCAGAGAAAATGAACAGGGAATTTAAAAGGTGCATTATACCAAATGTCTACATGAAATAAAACAGCCTGAATTATCTGGAGTGGCCTGGCCCTTTGATATATATTCTTTTTTTCTAGCTGTTCTTCCACTGTAAGGAATAGAGGAAGGCTAGAAAATGATCATGAAACCTGTCTGTTGCTCCCTTGGCAAATCCCTGGGTAGGTATGCCTGTGAGAGACCCAGGTAGAGGGGGTACATGAGGCAACAGAGGGGCTGCAGGGCATCCGGATTGCCCTGCAGACAGCTCAGCAGAAGCAACACATGGGCTTGCTGTACAATGCAGGCAGCCAAGACCCAAAGTAAGGGATGCAAAAACGTGAGAAAAAAAAATAATACTGTTATCCATCCTTTTCTTACTCTACCCATTAAGAAATACAGGGATTGCTCAACTGTAACATTTCCTAATTCCTAATTTGGCCTGGAAGGTCTCAATACAGATCGTGTTTTGTATGGGCTGAGGCATTATCAGATGTTGTAAAAAGGGTCACATTGACAAAGCATCCAAAAATGTGGATATGTAGACCAGAGCTTGGCTCTGAAATGCTGGAAATTCCCCAAGGACAGGGTTTGTCATTTATGGGGTTCTGAAATTCCCCAGGAAGCCATCTACAGTATTTCAGTAATTCCCCGTACCGTTTTTCTTGGAAAACAAAATGAATACAACTACAACTGAACCTTCAAGGATCTAAGAAGCAAATAAAATCCATCTAAATTCAGTTCCTATAATATGCTTTCACAAACTTTTCTAATCCCATTTTTGTATTTACAGATGGAAAGAGTTTGTTTATTTCGCTATCATCTAATTTATTTAATTTCTTTTTACACTGTCTGCAAAAACCACATAGGGTCAAGGAATCTCCTTTCAGTTATTACTCTATGCACAGGATTTTCTGTGATAATTAATCAAATTCACTCTGCAATTCACTTAATTCAAAATTAAGTAATGAAATTCACTCTGCACACAGGAGATAGATATAAGAACATATGGTACAGCTAACTTGTTCCAGTAGAAGTTTCTGCTGAAATAAGAAGTACCTAGAGAGATCTGAAACTCAAGTATCTAATATAAATTATTATCAATAAAATTGTGAGGTTTTTTTTACATTTGGAACATAATTAGTGTCAACTCACGTGATCCACTGAAGAGAATTACAATGTTAAGGACCCTCTCCCATGTGGGAACAGGGTGACACATTCCCTGTGTCCTCCCTGCTCATCCACAAATCCTGAGATGTATCAAAGCAGCAGTTTACAAACACCCACCATCACCACCCTCCCCAGGCAATGGTCTGCACGGCCAGATCTCTTACCCTACTGAAAAATCTTACAGGGGAGTGAAACGGGAACCATTTCCTTGCACTCGGACCCTCTGTGCTACCTTCATGGGACAATAAGGCAGGAAATCCCATCAGCCACACCCAGGAACGCTCCGCCATGGAAAAGTCCTCATAAAGCAGAGCGGACAAAGCTCTGTCAACTCTCTGTGAACCTTCCGACAAGCCTGGTTTAGTAGCTGCATAATGGAAACCTGATACAAAGGCTAATATTTAGCTTGAGCTTATGTGAATTACTGCTTGGAGAAGATCCACTTTTAAATACATGGTACAATAACTACACATCAGAACGTTTCATTGGAAATGCGTGTGACCAAAGCCACATTAAATATTAACACGTGTATGTAGCATTTGCAGTGTTTATTCTGAATCACTCCTCTTAGCTAAAAGTGGGCTCAAGATACAGACTGTATAATTTTTAATAACTAATGAACATTTGGAAAACGCAAGCTAGTGGGAAATTACTGAATAAATACCAGGTTAAAATGATCCACTAGGCTTTGTGAAATCATTGATGAAAGCACTATCACTACCTTGGAAAAATCTGTGGTTTGAACCATAGCTGACAGCTGACACTTTCTGGGGCTGACCTGAACCATCTGCTAAAGCTAGTTTTGCTCTTAAGCATAGATATGCTTGGCATAAGCCAAGACTTCTTTACTTAGGACAGTAGTATAAATTGCTGGAATATTGTCTCAGATTTCTTGCCCATATCAAGCACCTACAGTTGTATAATCACAGAATCTTCATGGCTGGAAGGGACCTCTGAGATCATTGAGTCCAACCACACACAAACAAACAAAAAACCCCAAACAAAACCCAACAAAAAAACAAAGCAAAACAAAAAAAACCCCTCCACACACAAACACACAAAAAAGAAAACACAAACCCCACAAAGCAAATTACCCAACCCAACAATGTCGGCCACTAGAGCATGCGAATGGGAAGATGGGAATGTGAATTGCAATAGAAAGAAAATTTATATGGTTACCGAGAAAGTGCAATAACAATTTCCCGATGTGAAAAGTGTATTTAGTACATTATTGCGATTGAGACGGTACAGACTAAAAGGTTTGATTCAGTGTACAAGAGAACAGGTTTCAGGGACAATTTGGGATTGGCTGGGATAGGTTGACTTACAATGTGGTATTTTCTGCTTAAAACAAAGCAAAGGAATCCTCTGTGGTAATAAAAACACAAAGCTGAAAATTTTTGTTTGTGGACTCTATCCTTAGAGATCTGCAGTTCTCTCCTGAGCAACTCTGGACAAAGTCTCATGAATTCTCACCTTCACACAAACACATATGATGTCTACACAAGGAACCTTACAAATGAGTATTTTGAATTTTGTGGTACTCTTTAAATAGCTAGTTATCTGTGGCATTTGGAATACAGAGGATGGTCTGCCAGGTCATTTATTGCCCAGCTACTTGCAACATTTTCCTGTGCCTTCAGGAGCTGGATGCTGCTGTACAACAGTTTCTGTAAAACAGGAGAAAAAAAAAATAATTTCTAGTAACGTGCAATTCTCTTCTCAAGGTTGGAAGAAGGACTGAGATCTTGGCTGAAAAGCACATTCTGAAGAGGTGCTGTTTTTGAAAAACAATCTAACTTGCCAAAGTCTGCATTATTATCTTTCTCGCTTTCACGGAAGACAAAACTATGGTCTAACGATTTCTTCTAATCTGGTGACCATTCAGATGCCTGTTGCACAAGGAATACACATGAGCCGTTTCCCAAACACCAGGCACTTTTAGATGGTTTTTATTTTCATCACAACTCCTACTGCTGGTTTAGGTGCAAGATAAGAAATTGTTTGCAGCTGGTGTGTAGTTTCTCTCTCTGATCAGGGTTTCTTTAATCAATGCACCTTTTCAACAAATCCTTCACATTGGCACAGAGAGGTTACTCCAAAGCAGCCTACAACTCTGTTCCAGAAAGTGCTAACAACTTTTTTCCTTTTCTTCCTGCTCTTAGAAATTCAATACATTTTGCATCTTTTCAGCTCTCTTACTGTCTTTCTACGTAGAAAAACAGTAAGTTTCCAAGTCATATTGCAAATGTTGCTCAAGGAAATCTTTGAGATTAACTTTCATCTCAGGCTGTCCGTTTCCCATGCAAAAGTGGTCGTATGGTATTTTTCTAATAAATACTGGAGGTGTGAGGGAGAGGAACTGGTCTGTAGGATTGTGGTGACAGTGAAGGGATACTGAACCTTTTAACTCGAAACGGTTTGTCAGTGGAAGCGGCTCTAGCCGGGACTCTTTAACGGCACAGGGTGAAGTTTTGCTTTTCAACTAAACTTGCTGAAAAATGCAGAGGCATTACAGAGGGTTCAGAGGACAACAAAGCCAGGCGCTTTAATAGGATGAACGAACATAAAAGGCTCAGTGAGCAAAGCCTTTTCCCACCAGAGCGACCAGAATAGGGCAACACAATACTCAGCCTAGCAGCCAGGCTATGGAAGTGTGCTGGGCCGTACAGAAAGGAAACTTTTTAAAGCTCGAGAGGGAAAAAAAAAAAAAAGGCAGACTCTGCCTGTATAAAGCAGAACACGTTAAAACACGCAAGGTATTTCAGATTAAGATTCATCTGAATTTTGATGCTGGAAGACTCAAAGTACCTTAGCGTTTCGGAATATAATTAAGTTGGGGTGTGTGTCTGTTGTTGGGCTGTTTGTTTTTTGGGTTTTTAAGCACCACGACTCCCGCATTTGAAGACGGGGTCCTTCCTACGGCACCCCCAGGCCCGCACCCCGTCCCCACAACAACATAGCGGGGATGGAGCAGGGTTCAGCTTTGGGCGCCCCTCGCCGCCCCCCCC
>VZRU01005405.1:163000-360484 GCA_013398155.1 Pedionomus torquatus | reverse complement strand
CCCCCGCCGGCCTTCGCAGCTTTTGAAAGGTTAAACCAGCGTCTTAGAAAAGCTCGAAATGCTGGTTTAATGGGTGTTAAGCCTGAACTTTGAAGGTGAGAACCTAAGCGCGGCAGCTGCCAAGTAGGCCGTGCCGCCACGGAGCCAGAGCTTTTGTGGGGCAGCAGTTTAAACGCTTCTGTTTGCCGCTGGTAATTTCACCATTGCACAAGATCGCCCACCACAAAGCAGACACGGCCTTCGAAGCGCGGTGAGAAAACCGACGGGGATTGAGGGGGCCGGCCGCAGCCCAGACCCAGTCCCCTCCGGTCCGGTCCGGCCCGGCCCGGCCCGGCCTACCCCACCCCACCGCACTGCTCCTCGCGCGGCAGCCAAGGCCCCTCGTCCCCTCCTCCGGCCCCCGGCCGCCTCCCGAGGTGCAGCATCTCTCGCCCGCCTCCCGAGGTGCAGGGCGGTCAGCAGCGAAGCCTGGTCCCTGAGGGGTGAAGGACAGGGAGCCGGTAGAGCCGAAGCCCGAAATGGCGAACCTGGGTGAGGCAGAACAGCGTTCCTTGGCTGTTGTGTCCAGGAGGAAGGAGGACCCTGAGCCTACCTTGCTTTCTCCTTTCATAGTATGGGGGTTGTGGTGTTAGTATGAGAACGGGGCAGACCTGCTGCAGCTGTGGTGCATGTGTGCGATCCTGTAAGTATGTGTGGCTGGAAAATACTTACCCTGCTGAGGTGTGGTGAGAGCACATCATGCAGTGTGAAATTAAAGCTCGAACTAACAGAGTCTTGGTAGCTGGAGTTTAATTGCAAAATCCACTGAGCACAAGTGCAACAGCTGTGGCACAGGTCGTAGTGCGTATTTCAGTCCTGCCTTTACCATAGTCCTTCACTCTTCCCCGAGTATTGTCTGTGATCCACCTCTGTGCTGCCTTTCCAAACAGGTTATTAAAGACACAAGGCACAGAACAGGCTGGTATCAGCCCAGCTTGACACCTTGGGAATTATATGAATTAATGGGTACTTGGGCAGAGGACTCAGCTTTCTTACACAGGTTATCAAGCAGCCTTCACAACAGCCTCTGTTGATCTTGTGTGCAGTTATGCAGATACTTTGTTGGTGAAATAACTAGAGTTTTGGTCTTTCTAAAGAAGTTTCCCTGGGACTTGTTCATTTCATCAAAGCATTTGTTTGCAGAGATAGAAGGGACTGGCAACAAACATATCCAGTCAGGTACACTGGAGAAAGCATAAGTATTCCTAGAGGTCATGCTTGTCTTCTTTGTGCCCGTGCACAAAATGAAGTTAGGATGGCTCTGAACCACACTTGTCTTCAGAGCAAAATGGACCAAATAACAAAGCATTTTTAGCTGTCTTTAAAGGTATTTTGATCTGTGTCACGTGTGCCCTCTACTCTCTTTCTGGTATGGGAAATCAACCTAATAAAACTTCTCCTTCCCTTCTAAATGAATGTCATTGTTGTAATACAATGAGTCAGAAAAAAAACCCCAAAACATTATTAACCACAAAATAATGGCAGTCTAACAACCAGCATGAGTTCACCCTCCTCCCCCATCAATCAACTGCAATGCCTTAACTGAGTTTCCTCCTTGTGATCATAATCTGGCAATAATTTTATGAAACTGAAAGTGGAGGAGTTCCCACAAATCAGAACTAGGATTTTCTCTGATACAATCACATGCATGAGACCTATTCAGAGACAGAGAACTGAAAAAAACACGTCATTTAGGAACATTGCCTGAATGCATCAAGCAGGACCATATCTGCCTGGGTTTTGGAGGTAGTACAACGATGGCTTTATCATGTTTAGAGTTTTGGTGAAACACTGAATGAAGCATATGACGTTTTATGTCTGATATATACTTTGCCTTGAATTTAAAAAGCTTGCAAACCCTGCAGACTTGGGTAACACTAATCCCTACAATTTGTTATGCAGTAGTAGTAGAAGGGATGTCAAAATATGAACTCTTTAGAGGCTGGCAGAAAAAAACACGTTTTAGGTTTCTGGTCAGTTCTATCCTAGGGTAACTGGCTGCTGAGCTGGCTTTGGTCTGTCACTGTGACCTTCTTCAGCAGATGGCATGCTGGCCTGGAAATCCTCTCTTTTAACTGACAGCCCTTAAAGACTGGTAACATTCTGTTGTTAGTCCTGCCGTTAGACTTGGAACTTTAGATGAAGGTGGAGGTACTGGAGGACTCAGACAAGCCCTGCAATTTAAATAAATTTTTGGTATAATAGAGATGGGCACAAACATATTCATAAGGGGTCAATGACCAGATTTCCCATGTTGTCAGAAAGATACTCAGGGGTTCAGTCACACTCACACAGGTTGTATATTACTGCTGTGTCCATTACAAAGAAATGTCTGGCCTGTTTGACTAGTTGTGGTTGAGCTACAGCAGTTTCTGCCACTGATGATACATGAGAGGAGAATGTAAACACTGTCAGTCATTCGCCTTTGACTTCTTGTTCTGAATGGCTGTGTGTGCGTTTGCATTTGAGTTAAATGAGTGTGACCTGGAGAGTGATTTAGGAAAAAGGCTTGGACTTGTGACTGCCTTGATCCTAGCAATCTTTAAAATGCTGCCACAGTATCCTGTGAATTTATGGGAGTTTGCAAAGGTGAAGTTTAAGAGTAAGTGAGATGAAAAGCAAAAGAAGACCAGAAGAACAGGCTACCCTTCTTGTTTCCATTGTAGCTACATGTTTCTGGACATCTGTGTTTGATTTTAATTTGCCTTTCACATGGAAGGTATGTCAAGTGCAGACACGTCTCCTCTGTGCTTTGACCTGGTCATCTGAGCCTGAAAGCTGTATAGTTGGGTAACCACAAGGCAGCCTAAGCTAATGTACCATATTTTGTGGAGCTTACTAGTTCCAGCAGTGCTAGCTGGTGTCTGGACTTGATCTGTCTTGCATCATGCCAGCTCTAGATACTCTAATTTATCTGCCCCCAGGCATGCAGATGTACCCAGAACTGTTTTGATTGCAGAGACATTACTACAGTTCCGTTTGTGGTTGCTGTATGTATTTCAGAAGAGAGCTTTTATATGTAAAGTGCTGGGGAAGCTGAAATTACACTGTTTACTTGTCTTCTCTGGAAAAGGATGAAAAGTCATTCTTTTTGTCTTGCGTTTCTGAAGCATTTTCTTTTGTTGTTTTCGTTTTATTAACCAGGTCAAGCATCGTTCCCCATTTCTCCTTGTTCAGTGGTCTGTCCAGGATCCTGCTGATTGGTTTCTAAGAGGCAGTTTGCTTAGTCTTCGTTATTATACAACAGTTAATTAGCAATGGGACTATGAATGGAAAGCACCGTAAAGCAGAAAGGAGACTGCAAGAGTTGTACAGGGACAATACTCATTTAATATGGATTCTATGCTCAGATCAAATTTTTTCTTGGCAAAAGGTGGTGGAAGTTGTATCAAAGTTGTTAAAACTTCAGCCTGCTTATACCAGACCTGCATCTGACTCTCAGTGGTCACAGCCTAAACCATTGAGTCTGGCTCTGGGTCAGATCTTCAACTCTTGCTGTCAATGAAGATTTACCACCAGTTTGCATGGGAGTGGTGTTGGAACTGTGGTGAAAAATGAATGATTGTTGCATTTCTTAATTTTCCTGTGCTGCTCCTTGCATGCTGGCTCGGTTGTTGCTCCCAGCATGAAAGGGAAATCCTGCAAAGCTGATCACGCCTGTAAGTTTCAGAATGACAATATGAGATGTTTGAAAAAACCAAACTTCAGCCCCACCCTGCCAGGCACGGTTGAATGTTTATTTGAGCAAACCCAGAAAGTCTGCATCAGCAGAAAATAGACTGTTTGGTTCACTCATTCTTGAGAATCCAGACTAGTGCAAAACGAGTAAATGGCAGTTGTGTGAGTGCTTGTTTCTCTCTACCAAATGGAACTCATGTCGTAGTCATAAAGGTCCTTTGTGAAATAACGTTTACCTCAATTTATGGTACAGAACATGCACTGCAAACAGGGTGCTTCTTTCCCTGAAAATACTAGTGCTTAACAATTAAGTCCTGAGCTAACTAAGTCTCTGCTAACTCAGTTAACTTGCACAAAATCATAACCACAAGAAGGGGGGAAGTGAGGGGCCAGGGGGCTGCTGGAGTTACAGGAGATATATTATAAGGTCTGGGTCATGAATGTGATGACGTGCTGTTCCTTCCCTGTACTTGGGGGATGGGGGAGAAAGAAAAAAAAGGAAAAAAGGTGAATCCACAGGGTGCTCACAGCTCGCATTTTGTAGAAGATTAAATGCTTAACCTAATAGCCGTTTAGGAGGTGAAGCTGAAAGTTTTTTTCTGGGTCTACACCGTCTTTCAGTGCAAGATGGAATTTTTTTGTCTCAGGTCTTCACACATGATGCAAATGATGGGAATATCCACTTAAATTCATTTTTGTTATCATTAATCTCCAAGAACATGCTAACGTCTTTGTTTGAAACTCAGATTTTGGGCAAGATAAACCACTTCTGAGTCTGTTGAAGTTTCGTGCATTGTTAAACATAGGTGATTCCTGGAACTTGCATTCTATTTTTCTTTCACTTTTTTTGGAACCCGCCTCTGCTGTTCTTGATTCTGCCAAGTGTGGAAGGAGAACTGGCAAAAGTCCATGAGCCGTGAGTGTTCCTGTGGGGTTGTGGTGTGGTTCTATAAAATAATGTAACACAAAATATGACAGAAAAGTCATCGAATACAGTGTTGTACCTCCAATCATAATGAGTATGGAAGGTCATCCTAGGAACATTTTTAAATTGTTTGTAAAGATCTGTGTGGGTAAAGACTTGAAAGTTCTTCAGGCCATTCCTCCCAGTACTTTGCTATCCTTCCCACTAACATTCCTAAAATTCTCTTTTTACAATTTCAGTCCATCAACTCTTATTTCATCTATTCTGCTTCCAGCACCCATTTGCACTTGTGGAAATACTTATGTATTTAAAAATTTTAATACTTGTGTATTTAAAATCTGTCAGGCTGCCCCCACATTCTCTCAGTCTTTAGACTAACTACTAGACAATTCATGTATTTGTTCCTCAAAGACATTTTTTCCTATACCTCCAGTGATTTTTATTTTTTCCATCTGGACTCTCTTTAATTGGGTAATATTTGTATATAAGCACACATATAAACATTCTAAGGATAAACAAAAAGGTCTTGCAGCTTTGAATAGATACTATTGTGCACACCAAATAACAATGTCTTTGTGACGATGGTATGTTACTAGTTTTAGAACTGTGTTTAAAAATTAATAAGTACATGTTGTAGCTTCAGTTGGGATAGAGTTAGCTTTTTTACTAACAGCTGGTATAGTGCTATGTTTTGGATTTGGGATAAGAAAAACTTTTGATAGCACACAGGTGGTTTTGGTTATTGCTAAACTCTCAAGGCCTTTTCTGTTCCTCCCACCACCTTGCCAGCAAGCAGGCCGAGGGGCACAAGATATTGAGAGGGGACACAGCTGGGACAGCTGACCCCAACTAACCAAAGGCATTTTCCAGATCATGATGTCAACCTCAGAAGATAAGGCTGGGGGAAGATGAAGAAGGGGGGAGGGTTTAGAGTTATGGTATTTGTGTTCCCAAGTGACTGTTCTGTGTGATGAGTCCTTGCTTTCCTGGAGGTGGCTGAACACTTCCCTGTCTATGGGAACCAGTGAATGAATTTCTTGTTATGCTTTGTTTGCAGATTTTGCTCTGCTTATTAAACTGCTTTTATCTCAACCCATGAGGTTTTTTTCCTCACTTTCATTCTTCTGATTCTCACCCCCATCCAAACTGGGCTGAGTAAGTGAGAGGCTGCACGGTCCTAGCTGCCAGCTGGGGTTAGACTACAACAGGATGACCTCTTTTAACAAATAACAGTCATGACAGAATACAAGATTGCTCCAGATCTTGCAGGCTTTTTCATCAGCTTATTAAAAACTGTTAAGAGTGTCAGTTCAGATGAATGAGAATTACTGGTTACTCAATGGGAACAGTTTTCTAATAAAAGCAGTTCGTGACTGCATTTGGATTTGCGTACAGATGCCCTGTTAAAAGGTTGTCTGGTTCTTCTTGGTACTTGCTAGTGAAAACCTAGGAATTCTGTGCTAGTAGAAGTGAATTGTCTCTCTTGTTTGGTACTTTGCTTGCAGCCTGTCACCTGTAGAAAGATTGCAAAAAAGTTGTTCAATCAGCTCAGCTTACGGCAATTTAGCAAGCAGGAGCTTTTCCTGTCTTCATTGTATTATGCCACAAAATCTAATTTCAAACCGCATTTCTCTGACTGCTGTGGAATGTGTTTTCCTATGGATGCATGCTCTCTGCCAGCCCAATGCAGTTATTTCAGCTACCCTCATCTTTGTTACGGCCTCCCTGATACCTCAGTGTCCCCACAGCAACCAGGTTAGGGAGAGGGCTCTTCCAGGATTCGGCAATAGTGACAGCCCTGGAAAACCCCACTGCTTCAGAATCTTCCTGCTTCCTGCCACCTTCACCCCCCACCCCCCTCTTTCTTCTAGGCTGTTCTGCTTCTCATTTTCCATTAAAAAGTGCTTTGCTTTGTATAGCAAAGGAGAGCTGCCAGGAGGGGATTCTTACAGCATTGATTTTGGGGGAAAATAGATGGCAAGTGCATTGCCGTCCTGGAGAGGGGAAAATGGTCCTGCCCCAATAATTAATTTTCTCATGAGCCCGAAACAGTTGTCAGTGTCAGTTGTCCCATTTCTGTTGTATCTCTGGTTTATCCTCCCACTCCTCCTGAGTTCTGTCTAGATGCAGTGTTTAGTTTGACCATACTTAGGTTTATTCATACACCCAGACACAAAGAAGAGTTAATCTTTGAGCCAGTGATTAGGTAGGGTGTCAGCAATTAACAAGTGATTACTGGATTAGTGATTAGTTCACTTCCAAGTCAATATCACTTGCAGATCTTAATCATAGTGTCTCAAACAAACTCCCCCCATGACAGCAGTGACAGGGAGAAGAGAAAAAGCTTAATTTCCAGCTGCCCATCAGAGTGACCCCGCAGAGCCAGGGCAGAGGCCCCGCTGCAGGCTTGGACCGATCGGATGCTGAAGTCCACGCGGGAGCAGAAGTGCTTCAGGATACTTCATAGTGCATCTTTCCAGCCTCCGGCTACATACGAGAGAGGCAGCGCCGATCTCTTCGTCTTTAAACAAGGTGGTCCGGAGGTGAGGAAGCAGTGGAAGTTCAGCCTGCGGAGGCTTCCCGGGCCGGGGCTTCCCTGCGGCGGGACGCGACAGCCATCTAGTGGCTGCCGGCCGGGCCGGGCCGGGCCGGGCCGGGCCGGGGGGGCGCAGGGACCGCCCTGCTGCGGGGCTGTCTCACTTCCCTAGGTGTGTACTTGCTAAACTAATTGTCGGACATGGGAATTTTAAACTTTTCCTTCGCCTGTAATCGAGTACTGTTAGTGCAAGGAATTATGTGGCGCAATGACTTGGTCCCGTGTGATATTTTGGTAGAGCAAGCAGTGTGAAACAAAACCGAATCTATTAGTGAAAGGATTTAAGATAGTTGCTAGGTCATTTAAAAAAAAAAATTGTTTATAGGGGAAGCTTTCAAACTTCTGTTCTCAGACTTACATTATTTAGCGTTTCTGTTACTCTGACTATTCTGAGTTTGTCAGGAAAGGAGGAAGATATGAACAGAAGTGAGGATGCTGTTACCAGATTTTTGTTGGTAAGGGCAAAAGAAAAGTTGAGACAATAGTTTTTATAAATCACGTCTGGGGCTCTGACCTCAAATCTATTTTTAGATTAGCCAGAATGTGCCACTGAATCTTATGGGATCTCCTTGGAGATAGTTGTTCCAGATTCCTAGGATTTTATGGATATTCTCTATGTACTACATGGATGCAGTAGTAAACTGTTAAAATGTTAAATATATATATATATATAAACTCAATGCCTTTGCTAATGATATTTCTCAGCATTGCTATGGACCACTGTCTTCCTTGAAAACAAGTAATGTTCCCATTGGAAACAGTGAGAAATAGTGAAAGGAACAATTTGTAGTGAAATTGTCTGAAGTTAAATTTGTCAGCTTCACCTGCTGGGGAAAAAAAAACCCCAAACCAATGCACAAACCCCCCAACCTTAAGCTATGTANTTGCAATTTACTTATATCATTTGATTTGATAGAAAAGTGATCAATTATAAACAAGTTGTTTTTAAATGTTACTTAGATTTTAAGAGAAGGTTTCTATTCTTACTAAAATCGACATGAAAATATACATTGAATTT
Source organism: Pedionomus torquatus (assembly GCA_013398155.1). Lineage (NCBI taxonomy): Eukaryota > Metazoa > Chordata > Aves > Charadriiformes > Pedionomidae > Pedionomus > Pedionomus torquatus. Next base: position 352,228 of record VZRU01005405.1, on the reverse strand, counting down.
TGTAATGTATTAACTTGGATTAACTTCAGTTAACCTAATCTGCAAATTAGTATGGGTGTAGGAGGGTGATTAAGTGAAAAAACCCTCTTGTTGTTAATCTAATAGAACAAAGAGTCTTTTACATTGGAGAGCAACTTATGTATAGAGAAAGATGCTAAAGGCAAACAATGAAGGAAAGCATTAAAGATGTCAGATCTTAATCAGTTTTAAGGAGGACAAAATGTACTCAGCACAGATATATAGCAGTACAAAATCCTATACCCAGTATCCTTCTGCCAGCACTCCAAATTCAAGGAATATTGACACACAACAATCAAAACCAAAAAAGGTACACTAAAATGTTAGCTTGCGAGTTTCACATAGACAAGGCTTGCTGTGTGATTTTGAACCTGACTGAGCATCAGGTGGAAAGTGTGATACTGGGTCGGTGTTAGTCTGTGCTAAGTCAAGGTTAGCAGATGACTACAGATCTCCTCTGTCTCTGCAGCCTCATCAGCTCCAACCTGCACAATCAGAGAAGAACTGGAGGTATGTTTCCTACCACACCTCTGCAGTTTCTGGCCTAGAAAACAAGTTGCTGCTGCTGCTTTTGCATGGGTAAGAGGAACTGTTGGTGTCCTGAAACTGTTCTATGTCCCCTCCTACTAGAAATTTTGGATAACACTGCAAAATTCAAGGCCAGGCTGGATGGGGCTTTGAGCAACCTGGTCTAGTGGGAGGTGTCCCTGCCTATGACAGGGGGGTTGGAACTCGATGATTTTTAAGGTCCCTTCCAACTCTAACCATTCTATGATTCTGTGAATAATTATAACCTGTACCTGAGAAACATAAGACTTCACTGTTCTGACATTCTCTAGGAGGAGAGTAGATGCAATATTCTCTCAGACCCTCTGTGTATGCACTCTTTTAAAACTTATTTATGGAACAGTCCTTGATGTGTACGGCTTCTCTTCCCTGTGTGCTGGAACATGGAAACTTGCACGTGCACAAATACAGGAGGATGAAGGTCATAGAATAAAATTAAAAAGGGGAAGTTTAAGCTGAATACTAGGAAAAATATTAGCCAGTGAAAAGTATTCTGTAGTGAGTCCAACCTCTCCAGAGGAATAGTGGAAGGTCTGTCTGCCGGAGTACTTAAAACTAATGTAAAAGTCAAATAAATATGCAGTAGGAACAGTTTTGCTTTGGCAATGAAATAGAACAGATGGCTCAGCAGATATTATCCATCTCTAACATCTTCGATTTCGTCTGTAAGATGTTAAGTCTCTAGCATATCCTGCACAGGGCTTGTGTCAACTAAAGCTGTATAAGCCATTGCAAAAATATATATCCCTCTGGGTTTTATTTAATTTTCCTTTTAGAACAGCAACAGTGGTTAAAGTACAGGGCGTACATTGAAGATAAGTAGCTGGCTGGGGTTAATGATGCTTGGTTGTATGTTGTGCCATCAGTTTTCATCAGCTGATTGAGAATTGAAAGGGTATGACTTCTGCCTCAGTCACTGTTACTTAAAAGAAAATTATCTTCCTTCCCCTCCTGGACACAATCAGCCCATAAATGTCATATGCTCACTTCAGCCCAAAATTGTCAAGTCAGAGGTTGGACACTGGTTGCAATTTACTTATATCATTTGATTTGATTGAAAAGTGATCAATTATGAACAAGTTGTTTTTAAATGTTACTTAGATTTAACTACCGAGAAAGGTTCTACTCTTACTAAAATCAGGGCAAAAAAGACATTGAATTTTGTAATGGCAATGGGCAATAGCTTAAAAATACTATAATAAACAGTCTTACCACATATTCACAGCATTGTTGTAATGGAATAAATCTCCACTAGACCCTGAATCTTCTGAGGAGCCTCACCCATCAGTCATATCCTTCCGGCTGCAGAGAAAAAGACAGGTTTTACATTGCATCCTTATGGTTACTACATTTATGCTGTTATAGATTAAAAAGGGAGAAGAAGCTCCCCAAAGGTGTGGAGCTGTGTTGCACTTGTGTGCAGTGTTCCTTCTGTGGGAAATTTGCATGTGTCTGCAGCACCAACGTGCACAGACAGATGTGCAGGTGTGCTGCTGATTTGTGTATCATACAGCTTGAAGTATCACAAGAGTCAGTAGAGGGGTTTGCTACTCTGAAGCAGTTGTTAACCTGAAATATTTGATTTTGTTAGTGTTCACTTTTATGGCTAGGTTTTAAAGCTCTACTCCGGAAGCTTACCTAGTACTGGTAGTATGGAATTCTTTTGCTAAATACATGTGTGTTTCATGCATCTTATACTGCTATCATGTGTTATGCAATTACATAATAAAGGCTACCTGGATGTGATGGTAAAGTTGTAAAGCCAAACACTCCAATAAGTCAGGAAGCCCAGAGTATTCCTTGCACCACAGGAGAACCTTGACTTTGACAAGCGACTCCTGGGAAACCCCATCCTGGCTGTTGGAGCCTTATCTGTAGACTGATGTCTTTCATTGCCTGGTATGAAGTGCTGGAATGCGCTCAGTGGGAGAGAATCCTCAGATAATTCAGCTCCCAAAGTCAATTACACTTTTAGTGAACTAGCATTGGATAAGATTTTTGGGAGAATTTAATCAGATTTTGGTGGTGACAAAGTGTGACGAAAGTATACTTCTCAGCTGGACCCACTTCAAAAGTAGACACCTTAGAACTTTCTAGTGGAAGTGACACATTTGCAGTAATGAAAAACAGGTGGGTTTGAGTTTGTTTGCTTGTTTTTTTTCCTTGTTATCCCCCTCTCCCTTCCACCCCCCATCCCTTCCACTGTGCCTAAGTCTGATGCAGACAGCCCTGAGGTAAATGAAGGCAAAATGCTTGAAGTTTGGCAAATGCGAAACAACATGAGAGTTTACAATGAAAAGACAATTGCCAAGCAGTGTTGGCTATATATTTTGTCATTTTCTTTTATGAATCATGGACCTCATCCTCTCCTTTTTTTTTTTTTATTTTTTTTTTTTGTAACAGAAAGCTTCAGTAGTACAGAACAGGACCAAACTTCATGCCAGCATAGCTAGCTGAGTTTTTTTTATACTAATATGTTTTAAAGCAAGTAAAATGTTAAGTGGAAGCTTCTAAAATACGCATGGTAGATGGATTCCTAGCTGCATTTTGCAGCTTTGAAAGCCTCTTGTTTAATACAGATTCCCTTTCGGCGAGCCCGTAAGGCAGAAATGGATTGAGAGCCAAAGCACAGCTCGAATACGTATCTAGATGATTGTAAAAATGAAGAGCATTGTGGTTGAAGCTGATACCAGAGATAAATGTGAATTAGAAGGCTTCTAAGGAGCAGCTTTGGCACTGCATTTAAATTGCCCTTTTAGAAATGCTTTTAACAGTACATGATGAGTGTATGTTTAAGGGAGGAATGTATCTGGGGTAGGAACTGATTAAAAATTAATTTACAATAACAGCATGAAAGGTAGAAGAGGACAGGCTAATGTTTTATTTAAATGGCTTTACCAGCCAGTGTTTCTCTAGTGTAAGTTTTGTTATGAAAGTGAAGCCCATAGGATGCAATTCAGTCAGAGCCTCCATGGGGGGGGTGAAATGTTTCTTTCAGGAAAACAATAATACCAACCCTCACCTCCCCTATCCCTTTATAAATGTAAGACTAGCAAGAACAAAGCATCATGTAAAATAATACAATTAGGAGACAGTTATGTTAATTTTCCATCAGTAAGAAAGAACGAGACAGTGTGGAGTCCTTCACTAGATGAAGCCAAACCAAGCCCAGAAAAAAGTGCTGCATGATGGCCAATGGAGTATTTTTGCATTTTTCATTATGATAATATATACCATCTGAATGCTGAAGATCTACTACCACATATGGACTAACCCAATTAATGTCACTACATATATAGCAAAGCACAAAGAGCAATGTTGTGTATATGCCTTGTAATCCCAAAGTTTGTCTGTGGAAAAATATTTGGGCTCTTTGGCTGGTCTCAATCAACTTACAGGAGGAGATGAGCTAAATCCAGAGCAGGCAAAAGAAGCAGTGGGATTTTCAGAATGCAATCTGGGTGCTAATTAGTGGGTTGTTTCTGTCAGTTTTAACTAACCATGCTTTTTCCTACATGTTGGCAAGAATTCTGGGTCAGGATGATTGTTTAACCCAGATGGATCTGTGTTAAAAAAAGAAGTGGTACTGTAAGAAGATCTTGTGATTATCATCACTAGTAAGTTATTGCAGAACTGCTGGAAAAATGAATGTTTTACTTAGATGTTTGAATCCCCATATGAGTCTTCCCTCAAAAAAAGAAAAAATAAAAAGAAAAAATAAAAATCTAAAGCAACTGATGGAAGTCAAGAAAATAGAAGCAAATGCTTAAAGAAAAATAATATATTTCTGATAACATTGATTATGGGAGGAATGACTTCAAAAGAATGGTAAATGTGGTAATGGAGGCTGGAGGTCTGTAGCATTTTGGCAGGCCGTTTGCTCCCTCACTGTCCTAGGGGGAGGTGGTATAGGGCTGTCTATCCCTGGTTTTGATTAGTAGCATCAGTACCTTTCTGAATTTCTTTTTGTTGAGCCTTCTGTCTTCTTGTGGTCTTCATCTTTAAATTGATCAGTCATTCCTAATGAACCTGTAATGTGTGCATGGCAAGCTCTTGTGAACAAGCTGGTTGGGCTCAGACACATGCAGTGCCTGTAGAAAATTCTAAATAATATTCCGATCAGATTCCTGGCAATTTTATTTTATTTTTTTTTTAAATTTCTGGTGATTTAGGACTTCGTCCACTTGTGTCAGTACTGTATTTCCACTGACACAGACATAGTATGTGTAAAGTGTCTCTGTTAATGTGGCAATCCATATTTTACCAGGTGGATTTCTAACAGTATAATTAATTTTTCATTTAGATAGATTTGTAACAGTATAATTCCCTTGATTTCCACAGAGATACTTATTTGCTCCAGTTTAAATGGGATTAGATTGGACTCCAGCGTTTATATGGTAGAGTGAAGTCAATACTGGACAAATAAGACAAAAGCTTATTTTGACTAGGTACACTTAACAAAATCCAACCCACGTGTTAACTACTAAGTCCGTGATGAAGTTGGTGTTCTCTATGTGGAGGGGGAACCATTTTTGCACTGTGCAGGTATGTATTACATAAATAAAAAATACAAAAAATACATTACAAAAAAAATATTACATAAATAAAAAATACAGTGCTGTATTTTTGCTGTGTGTTTCCAGCAGAGGGCAGAAAAATACACCTTTTTCAACCTCTGTACTATTTGTAAAGAGAAGTCCCACTGTAAAAACATGAGCAGCAAGTTTTAGGTGTTGCAGCAATAAATTATGAATCTGTAAAAAGAAATAAGAACAAAACAAGCTTTTCATATAAAAAGAAAACAAGAGCCAAATTTTGCAACATCAGTTTTTCAGTTGATGCTTTAACATCATCCTTTTCTAACCATGCTCTCTTGATATATTAAGCTGTGAGATCTGCTGTTTTCTTTCCAGTTTTTCCCTCTTTGGTTAGTACCATAATTTTCTAGCATTATATAAATGATACATAAGCTGGGGGAGGGGTGTGGGGAGGGGGAGGTAGGAATTATATCTACTGTCAGTGTTCCCAGTTGTGTAAGGTCTACTCTTTATTTTTCCTTAGCTGCATTTTCTAATTATCCGCAAGTTTCTTACCAGATTTTTTTCAGCTGGTACTGCAGTACTCGTCGCATGACCAGGCACAGCGTATGCTTCTCCCTTGGACACCCATTAGTTCCTTCCTGAAACAAAATCTAAGTAATCTCTGGATCTGAGAATTTCAGTTTGGTTAGTTGTAAGCAATTTGTCTAACCTGTCTTTTCAATGTGTCATCAGACTGACCATATAACAGGTACTGGTGTCTTCCAACATAGAATCTGTGGCTTCTGGGGGAGTGGGAGTATGTCAGTCTAGCAATGAAATGAATTTGCTTCCTGCGAAAAACTGATTCCCCAGCTAGGGAAAGCCCCTCTTCGGGACATGACAGAACAAGTTGTAGCTACAGGAATTTCACAAGCTTGCAATTGTCACTCAGGGAAATTTCAGAGGTTCACTTCAGCCCTGCTGCTTATGTCTCAGTCTGACTCCTTGTCTTTTGTATACAGACCACCTTCATTTTCCTGTCATCTAATGAGAACGTTATGCAACCTTCAATAATTTGCTTTTAGCTTTGAGAAAATATTCTGAAGAAGTGATCACCTGAATAATTTGCTGAATAATTATATTTTCTTATATCCNAAAATATTCTGAAGAAGTGATCACCTGAATAAATTTGCCATTTTCTTATATCTAGGTGTGGCACAAATGCATACATTTGGAGCACTATGATTTTTACTATGTCATTGTGGTTTGCTTCATGTGTCCTGGCAAGGACATGTCCTATCGCTTCTGATACCTCAGTCAATACAAGAATGCCCATGTGATTATTTTGTGTATTTGAAATAGACCTGAATTTCCTGTTAGATTTTAGTTAACAATGTTAAGTATATCACAAAAAGAAGATATGTGACTTACAGCTTTTTAAATGTCTAGATGCAATACAGTTTTATTTTCACTGCATTCCACATCAAGTGGTGTCCAGGGACTCCAGATCAAACTATATTTTATGACATTAAAATAATTCTGCAAGGTGAAAGTATGTCCCAATGGTTAATAGCCATTCTTATAATATTGGTAAATGAGGGATTATTCCCAAAACAAGTGGACTTGCCGTGTTGTTGGCATGATGGTGTCATTATTTATTTAGATCATCACAATGTCTATAAATTCCAGTAACAGACACCTCTGTCTAGATGCAGTCCAGTGAAGAACTACAGTCTAAGTAAATGAATAACTATGTATGCAGCAGAACATCCAATAATAAGAGGATAATAAGAGGCTTTGATACCAATTTAATTATTTTGCTGATTAAGTATATAGTCCAAACTCATGGGCTTTTAAAGTCATGACTTCTCCTCTCTTGGAAAAATGTGGCATATCTAATCAAATAAATACCTTAAAAGATATTTATTCAGCATATAGAGGGAAAGGAAAAGGGCTTGGGCTTTATTTTCCAGAGCCAGTGGTCACACAGGATTGCTATTGGCTAAAAGTCATGTGTGATTATACTCTGTGCTTTGGTCAGAAATAGTATCACTGCAGGCTTCTCAGTTCCCTCTTTTGTTGAGCTCTAACAAGTGGCATCAGTCTGAATAGTCAATGGAGTAATGAGAATCTAACTTTTTTTTTTTTTTTTTAATTTACCCTACTGTTCTGTTTCACATAATTACATACATAATACAAAAACAATTACAGTGTAAAGTACTAGCCCTTTACTGACAATTTTGTCTGTCATGTGCTATTTTTTCCCCAGTGGCTTATGCTCCTGCAGCTGGCAATTACGTTGAATATGAAAGGCCTAAACCCACAGAAGGAAGCTGGAACAGAGGATAGATGCTGGATCTGGCATAGGAGGAGGCTGTTTGGCTGGCTGCAGCTCTAGGCTGCTGTCCAAGGAGAAATTAGACATTAAATGTAAGAAAAGCACTCCCACCCGAACTGCTTCTCTAGCAGTTTTGCTTTACTTTTTCTCGTGGCTCAGTTTAGTGTCATGTCCATCCAGTTCGGTGGCCCGAGAAAGCTTAAAATTGAGTAATTGCATGTTTACAATTCCTAAGGCATTCTCACTGTTTCTGCAGAGACGGGAGATGAGTAAGATGTATTTTGTAAGAGAAGCAGATTCCTTCAGTAAGAAAAATGGAGAATGTTTTTATAGGGCAATAGAACAGTTGGACACTGACTCATAGATGTCAGATAATGTCATGCCTGCATGACAGAGACAGGCTGTTTGCAAGCCACATTTCTTTTTTTCTTCACACAGGACATGTAAGGCTGTTTGGATTATTTTGTTTGGCTTCCAGCAAGGGAAAGGCGATTTCTATGCTAAATGGGTCAGGGTTTTGAACTATTTGGAACAGATGGAGAGAAAATTGGACTGCTGTGATAAGAATGGGAAGTTTCAATGCAGATGGATTAAGAGGTCACCTTTAAACTGCTTTTTCACCCCCCACCTGTGCCCAGCATACAGCTAAACTTTTGCATAATCTATCCTAGTCATAGTCANCCCCTTTTCTGTGAACTTTCCACTCTTGTCATAACCAAGAAATACTGCTCTGCAAGTGGAGGATGAAGGTATTTTAGGAAAAACTATAATGAAAAAAAAAAAAGTTCCGATAAAAGAAAACTTGTCCAAAGTAAATGAGATGATCGTAAACCTGTTTTCCTCTGGAGCTGTTCGGGGAACACAGCTGTTTACCTGGAGTGTTGGGAGGTTTGGTCACTAGTATGCATTCTTTTGAATGACTTACTGACACTGTCATTCTCCAGCTAAAAACGTAAATGTAAAAAGCATAAAGAAAAGTCATAAACACCTTACCTTCTTCTCACTTAATGATGCTCTTTGGCAGCTGTAAAGCCCTTGTGATATCTGCTTTTGTGGTATTAATCTTAATTACCACACTAACTATAGGCTTTTAAAATATTAGCCTCAGCTAAGTGCTAAGAACTGAAGACAACTGGCTGTTGTTTCAATTGCCTTTTCATAACTGATTGTAGACTTTTGGACATTTCCTGTAGCCTTGCAAGATGTCTATTCCTTGTTTGGTTTTTGGGGTCAAGAATATATTTTTTCAACAGTGTTTCCCATACCTGGGGCTTTTCAGTTTTATCCACAACAATTAGTAAATATTTGAATGTTTGTGGAAATTATAGTTTGATTGTCTGGTAAAATTTCAGGGGCGCTTTTTAAAGCTTTTTAGCGTTTCTCAATCTGGATGCCTGGAAAAAGGCCAAACAATAATATCCTCACATATCAGCCTGCACAGTAGCACCAAGACCTACTGTTTCTATGGCAACAAATAGGTTTTTCATTTCCCCCAAATAAGGTTGATGAAGTACAGTAGCCTGTACAACAGATTAGTGGGAAGACGGCAAGCCTTCTGAATCTGAAGGAGTACAGGTACCTGTAAAGCCTCATATTTCTCAGACTTTGGTTATGCTAATGCTGTAGTAGCAAACTGGCTGCAGTGCTGCATGGAGATGACTGAATGAGCTTCAGGTTAGATAGCCCAGGTACACACAGCCATCTACCCAGTGCATAAGGAGCTGCGAGTTTATTTGCTCTGCTGAGACGTGACTTGTGTGTTGGTTTATCTTATTCAAATGCTTCCCACTGAGTTGCAAGTAAGCTGTAGTACAGAAGGGAGTTTTTCTTAAAGAAAAAAAAAGCCGTTTGTTTGTCTCCTTCGTGTCAGCATTCAGTAAGCTTACATATCGCACTAAAAGAAATTAGTTCAGAGTAGAACAAATTTTCACATTTTTCTCATGTTTTCCCATGCTTTTACTCCCACATTTCTAGGAAAGCTTTATACAGCCCATTCCTCTGCTTTTTCTGTATCTCCACTGAATGTTTCTTTTCTAGTCTCATGTAACCAAATTTACACTCAATGCTTTTAACAATTGTGTTTTGAATGGTCAAGTCCTAGGTTGTCTTATCCTTTCAATGCCTTCTCTGCTACCCTTGATCATCACTGTTTCTTTCTCTCTCATCTTTCAAAACTCAGCATTTTTGGTTATCCCTCAATTCTATATCTCAGAATCTTCTCTAGCTGCATCTGCTCTGAATACCAAAGCAGTGACAGCAGCTTGCAGGGAATTCCTGGCTGTCCTTTGCGGGGGCGGGCAGGGGGATAGGCAGCAGTGCTGCTGCTGCGTGCTGATAGTGGGGGCTTTCTGCCCTTCAGGCACCTCTGCTAATATGAGTTCATGGGGCTGCCAGAGTGGTAGCCCTTTGTGACTGTTCGTAGATACCAGGCTCCCTGTAACTGTTTAGAGGAGAAAAAGCAGGCAGTTTGCAGCTCGCCTTCGGCAATGACAGCAGTCAGTGAACATGGGTACATTTACCTTCATTCTTCATCCTGCATCCAGGATAAACACGCTTCTCATGCAGCTGTTGTTGCAGCTTTGCTGCCTGGCTGGACCAAAATGCTGGTAGCTGACAGCAGGAGACAATCTTTTCTTCTGCATTGTTGGTTGAGATTTTGAACTTCGAGGGGAACAAATTGTATTGAAGATTATGCTGAAAAGACTTGTCTTTACCCAGTTATTAGTACTGTGTGCTGTGGACACACACCTGTAAATGTTATTCCATGTGTTATGGAAAGAAGGCCTCTTTTTTTAATCTATTTTGCTTCAGCACTTGGTGTACTGTATTTATTGAAGCCCTTCCAAATTGTAAACTAAATAAAAACCCCCAGCTTTTAAACAAGCACTCTCTTATATTAAAACATGATTACTTTGCTGATGTAAGTCACAGAAGGAGAAAAAGAACCAATAGCATAATGCTACTGAAGGCTTTTCATGGAGGAAAAGACATTAAAATTCCAGCAGGGTGTGAGTTTGAGTCTAGTATATATGATATTTTCGTATATACAAGTTCAAATGTGCCAGCTGTATTCTGTGTCCTGGATTTTGCACCTCATGATGGCGGATATAATAATCAAATGGACTGGAATACACACAGCAAAAAATATTAGTATTCCAGAAGTAATGATGGTCCAGGATTGAAATACTCCCAGGTCCTTCAGGGAGCCCCAGAGTCATGCTAGCATCCTTCTGAAATTCAGGTCAGGTGTTTAGAGATAGAATATGAAATGAAGACAAAAAATGAAGGAGAAGGAGGGGGATTTCAGTATTCTTAATCAAAGTAGATGAATCTTAGATGAAACTGGATATGTGTTTTTTTAGGAAGAAAAATAGTGTTAACAGGCTCCTGAGGTAGACTTTAAGTTTGAAAAACCTTTTTCCCAGCCAAAATTGAACTACCTGGATGAGATAAGAGAAGTTGAATCATAGTATTAGAAGGAAAACTTTCAAAACCTCCAATGTCATTTTGCGGTTTTTCTGATGAAAAGCCTGGAGATGAAGGAGTGTGCAGTCGTAGCCTGGGGATGTGGACAGCAGGTGAAGTAGGGATGTAATACAGACAGGAGCCATGAGTTGAGCACCAGCCAGTGATACTGGAGTTTGCTTTTTTTAACTCTGCCTCAGCTAACTTTCAGAGAAGGGGACAAACGGCACTTATGCATGCTAGGGATGCTACAGGTTGGTTGAAATCTTGAAGACTCATCCAGATCCATTGGCAGGACTAGAACTGTTTCCATAGACTTCCATCATGCTCAGACTCCAGGAGCAAACCAGCAATGTTACAGACCTTATGTATACTCTGTAGTTGCTCCGGAATGGGATGCATACTTGGAGGTATTCTGTGGTCCTTTTGAATGCCCTGTGAGCTGTGTGAATGAGATATTTGTGGCTTGTGTTTTAGGCCACATTTTCTTCTATGTTTTTTGTGGAAATAGATCCATCCATAATGCACACTCCGTGAAGCTCTACTGTATCGATTTGAGCCTGTATTGATTTAAGTGGAGGAATGTATTGTTTGTCAACAACAATGCATTTGCTCTGCTCCTACCAGCCCAATGGCTGTAAGATAAGAGCTGGCCTCGGTATGTACATTTTAAAGTTACAGTTAGATAAACTTAGCTGTTGTGTTGCAAAATAATGATGTTTTGGAGATGAAGACCACTTATTCATGTTACTTATTTCTCTCTCACTCAGGAATGAAGTCTAGTTGCTTTTAGGTACAAGGGAAGAAACAAATGTTCTTTAGTAGAATTAATTTGAAAAGGTATTAACAAGGAGATGTCCTTTGCTGAAATGTCAGCAAATTTCAGGGAGATATTTCAGGACAGGAGGATTGCTAGGGAAAGAAATTGTTAGGAAAAATGTACCAGGTGTTTAAAGAACTGTGTGTGCTAGTAACCATAATATACTTTTTTTTTTTATTTATTTATTTGCTTTCTGCTCAGAAACTTACAAAAAAAATCAAAGCAATTATCCTGGCTGTGAGCTAGAACTGTAAACCTCATGAATACAAAATATGTAGATAATCCGAATGCATTTGCAGTCATGGTTTGTGCAAGCAGATAGGCCATTTCTTTGAGCCTCTTGAGGAAATTTGCAAGTGCTGTGGCACAGTTTGACCTTGCCAATATTTTATACCAAAACAAGGAAAGCTGTAATTAGGAGATGCAGACTTAAAAGGGAAAGGTCAGATAATCCACTAAAAACACTATTTAATGTACAGTTCTCTGAGCACAAATGCTGTTGTATGAGAAGTACTGTTGATTAAATCTGTGTATTAAATCCCTGCTAATACCGTGGCACTTAATGGATTACAATGGAAAATCATAAGCAGGAAAAACCACAGGAAGAACAGTGTGAATCTTTAATTATGCAAGCAGTAAAAGGATCAGCTGTTTTTTCCTAATCAAAATTACTAGCAGCTAGAGAAAATGTGAGTTCTTGTTTTATATGAAAGTAATTCAACTTGCCTTTAAAAAATATTTCCTGCTAGTGAGCAGTGCATGACACCAATATTCAGCAAGCCAGTGTCTGCGGGGATAGGGCAAACACTGCTACCCAGCAATGCCTGCCAGAGACTTGGCTGGGGGAGCCTGTTGCAGTTTCTCTCCACCACAGGTGGTGTTAGTAAGTACTGGCGTGATATGGATGCCTGCTTCGGCACCCACTAACAGTTCTGACATACTCTTTGTTACTTAATAAATTGGTAATGACCCAGTCAGATCTGAGCTGACAGGTTAGGATTTGAGCCAGTCTGTTGGAGTCACTGTCGTATTCTGGGAATGCCTTTGGAGTTTGCAACTCAACTCATGATCAGGGAGACAAGGAAGGGCACAGAAAAATCTGTAGCACACTTAGTCATTCTGTTTGCTTGAATGGTACGTGGTCCCTTGAAGCCTGCTGTGTTGTGACACAGATTAAAGCAAGGCTTAGCTGCACTGTAAGCCTGATGGAGGGTCGTCGAGCTGTACATCCTCAGTATATGCCCCATGGTATATTTAGTCCTGTGCTTATAAATAAATTTGAGACAAAACCTCCTTGAAATGTATGGCTGCCCCTCAAGGGCTTCTACTGAACCCCTAGTGGTGCAGGAGATGATGTGACTTTCCTCATTGTGGAGTTTGTGGCCTTTTGCTAAACATGACCCAGATCAAAAGTACGTTTTTATAAGGAGCCGTAGCCATTACCTCCTCTACACTGACCCTATGTCGCCATCAGTCTTCAGGCAGGTTAGAAACACCATGAACATTTGTTCTCCAAGACACTTACCCAGGAAAAAGCTGTGATTTCATTATGACAGGGATCCTCAGTCCTGTCTCTGGGAATTTTACTCTTAGAATACTACTGCTAGGCTCTGCACCAGAATTACTGCATGAATTCTGAAACTTCTTCCATCTTGCCTTACTATTGCATGTGTATTATTTTGCAAGTGAAACGTGTCAACTTCTCCAAGTTCTTTTGCATTATGTGGCAAGTGGGTTTTGCAACATGGCGACTTCCTGTACTCAGAGCTCATCATGGCTTAGCTGATACTGTAATTAGGTATAAAGCTCTTCAGCTGCATCCTACAGATGGTAAGGTCTTCATAACAAAGTTCTTGTTTTCCCAGTTGCATGAGTCTCAGAATTTCATCAACAGCAAGAATAGGTGATGAGAGCCTTGTGTCCAGTGGTAAAGGCCTATAAAATGTGTGGTGATACAGATGAACCGAGCACTGATTCTTTAGAAATATGGATGAAGAATACTCAATGAAGTGAAAATTTCAGTGGCTGTGTAAACCACTGCTTTCTCTTTTTGTTGATGGGTTGGTCTCTTTCTGGCCGCATCACAGCATCAATTGGGTTATTCTTAGGAAACAGAATAGGTTTGGATTTGCACTGGCTACTTAAAGAACAAAAGACTTGTATATAGTTTTAGGTGCTTTTTTACTGTGTGGTGCTTTGGAGCAAAGTCTTTTTTCTTCCTGCCTTGGCTTTAAGTTTTGATGAGAATAGAAAGACACGTGGCACAGTTTATCCACCAAATGCATTTAGAGGTATTGTTTAGCACTGATGTAAACTTCAGGGATACTGAAAGCAAGCTAAACTTTAACTATAATTGAATTTTAACATTTTCTCTCCAAGAGATTGCATCTTGTCAAAAATCTAATCCGTTATGCTTGCACAGTAGCATAGCAACCCTTTCTACAAACAGGAAAAAGTGATGAAGACAAATGAACCAAAGCTGCTGTTCTCTTCCGTGTTGCCAGCCCTCACTTTTTATCACGCTGGCAGCAGCAGAGGCAAACAGCAGAACTAATGCCCAGTTTGTAAGGGCATCCTTTTAAAAGGTGAAGATTCATTCCACAGGACTGAAGTAACAGCCCATAGGAATGGACCCTCCAGTCTCTTGGAAAGTTTGTGAACCCTAGATAATATCCCAAGGAAATCCTCCACACTTGAGATTTGTAGGGAAACTTGAAACCAGGTAAATTACATGTGGGGTTTCATTGTTCAAAATTCTTGCAGGGCTATGCTTATTAGCATATCTTTTCCTTATAACTTTGTAATGGTTTGGGCTCTTATATTGGTCTGTAGAAAAGACTAAGGGGCAAAGGCTCACATTTTTATCTGTGGCCATCAAATGTATGTTTGTTTGTTTGTTTTTATTTATTTTAACTTACATCACATAATATAACAGTTGATTTCCAGCCTTTTCCTATTTTCTTTACATCTATTCCTTTGTTCTACTTGGCATTCTAGAAGGTCACACAAAGAGCTCTGACAATCTTGGATGCCTCCCAAGCACCACCATTCCATTTTTCAACATCTCAGAGGCTTTCTCTTGATGTTACTCAGCGTTTCACAGCCAAACATTCTGTAACTGCTGCTGCAGGGTGATTTTAATCCCTGCAACAGATGTGCCTGTTTAAGCCATATCATGGATCTGCATTGTTGAGGAATCCATTTTTAGCGGCGCCTCAATATCTCTTTGTGTGTGTGTTAAAAGGGGGATCACCGCTTTGCTGGGAATGCTCTAAAAGATATAGATGTGGTCTTTGTCGGTCCTTTGCCCAGGTTAACAAGCTCTGTTGACTGCCACTAGAATATATTCATAAACTCCAGAAGTGAGAACTTGAGTATACAGTTGTTTTGAACATAAACTGACAAGAAAAAAATAGTCCTAGCATGGTTTCGGAGAAATGCCTACTATTGTCTTAACACTTTTAATTCTGACATTGACAAAAGAGTCATATAGTAATTATCCAATTTTAATTTTTAAATCAAATTATAGGGGACAGGGAAGTAATGGATTTGTTCATGCACTAGCAGTTATCTTCTGTTTACCACTGCTCAGAATATCCTTGAGTCATTTGTTATGTCTGTCCTCCAACTGTGTTAAAACAGGCACAACATTGCACTGAATTTTGGATGCAGACAATTTGGTTGCTTTGTGCTAATTCAAGATACGAGTATCATCAAGCAAAAATACAACTGGCCAACAACATGTGTGAAATTAAGAAAGAAATAAATGGTAGTTTCAGTCAGAAGTATGCTGGTAATAAATGCTGTCTATTAGAAAGGGCTATGCAGACTATAAAAATATGTTCACCAAATACTATAAATTTGAAGAAAAGAAATTGATTTAAACATACAACCAAAAAGAACTCCATTTGTGACACATCACTTTCAAACACAACAGTATTTTGCAGATAAATAAAGATCTACCTTCAGTAATAAGCCAAAAGCACTAAAGATGGACTGTTGGAAATGTGTTAGAGTTTTCAGACTTACTACTGGTTTCCTAACCAGGAATTAAAAACACCTTTTAAATTATTATTTCATCATTTGACTTCATTAGAAAATCATACATGAATTACATATCAATTGATCTTAAATTACAAGCACTTGTTTATAAGATGTTCTAAAACTGATGAGCTATAAAAAAGTCTGCACACTGTGTCATTTACAAAACACTGGGAAATAAAGTGTTACTCTGAGTTAATTGCTCCAGATTCCACAGATTTTAAATGCTGAGTGGTGCTAATACACGTATAGCTTAGAGTGCGCCTTCCTAATGTTGAAAAAGTTTGTCCACTGTGGAGACGAAAAAACAGGAAGAAAATTAATTTTAAAAGGTCAGACTATATTATGCTTAAATCAAACCAAATTATGCAGGGGATTAAGGATAGACTTTTTCTGCTAAGAGAGTTTTGGAATTGGTTTTGAAATTATTCCTCCTTTTTTCTTTGCTGTGGTAGCTCACCATTTACAGTCTCTCCAAATGTCTCCAACAGCAGGATTCAGAAAATACACAAGACTTAAGAAGGTGACCTTTTTTCTCAGGCTCTAGTGAGGTATCTTGGGTCACTGTTACAAATACTTTTTTTTTTTTTTTTTTTTTTCTTATAAAAAGGGCAGAAATCACTATGTATTGGATAGTGCTCATGTCACACTTGTCTTTTTTTAAATTTTTATTTTTAAATTTAAACCAGGTGAAAATAATTTGCTGACAGCCAAGCCCCACAAGTACAAGGAAAAACACTGTAATGGAGAAGCTGCCTGGACAGAAGATTGTGTAAAAAAACTGAGCCACCTGAACATATATGAAAGGTGTGTTTATTAGAGATACCTGCCAGTAGGAATTTTCTCTGAATTGTATTGGCTTCTCTGGTTGCTGTGAAGTAATTGCCTTCACAGAGACCTAATTGATTCTGGAAGAGATTGATTCTTTGGTTGAGGCAAGTTGCGTTATTTTTTCTTTTTCCATTTATACGTTAGCATGATCCTAGCTGCATTCTGAATGTCTTGTAGATAAAAATTTCACCTAATTTGTACAATATGTTAAGTAGTCGTGTAAGAATGAGTCCAATGGAAACCTGTCCTGTTTAGATAGAGTCAATTCATTTTGCTTTCACTTTTTACTGAGAGCTGGGCCATTTTCAGCAAAATTCTTTCCACTCAAATACTGGGGGGGAGAGAAAACCCCATAAATATTAACAGAGCTCCTAAATTATTATGGAGAGATGATTTAGGCAGACTGAGAGATAGAAGTGATTTCATTTGCCCCATTTTCACCGAAGATTAATTTTTTTTCGTTTCCTGTAAAGATGCCATGATGAATGGGAGCACTGATAACAGATTAAGATTTAATCCTCACTGTTTTTCAGGGTGAGTGGTGTGCTTCTCCAGATAGTGAGCTTCAACAAAACAGCATTCTAGTCATTTCAAGGAACCCCCTGTCAGGTGTCTGGAAGGACTGATATTTTTAATGGCCCTGGTGAGCCTCACCTGGTGCCTTTCAGCCCTGCCCATGAGCACTATTTAAAAACTCAGCCCTTGGTCATCTGTTTCTTTTTGAACAATGCTGTAGGGGTGCTGGTCTCCAGGGTGGCTGCAGCTGTGCTTGTCTGTGTTCATGGACCCTGCTGATGCAGACTCTGGCTCAGGTGTGGGCTGAGTGGCCGACCTGCCCTATCATGACAGGTCTGCCTGGTAGTCTCCTGTGGGTTGACTATCAAGCTTGGCCTCAGAATCTGCCTCTTCATTGTGAATGTACTTGATGAATGGGGATGATGGTTAAAACTAGCTGCTGTCTCTGGAGCTGCTCTGTTCACGTTGTCAGGTACGTGGAATGGGCTCTGCTGTAATCCCCTATTCCCCACTCCAGCTAGGCTCACACCTTTGTCTGTAGACCTAGTCTCTCCTAATACTTTGCTAGTTCAAATGCATGTAGAACCACATTTATTAGAAATCAAGGCCTCAGGAAAGTAGTGCTTCATTTCTTTCAGGAGCACAAAGAAAACAGTTAGTATGCCTAAATTGCAAAAGAGGGCTGCAGGTTATTAATGAAAGAAAGTTTTTCTGCTATGTCTGTATCTTAAAACTGCAAAAATTTTAGGAGTAAAAAAGGTCTATAAATCCAATTGTTTTAAAGCCAGTTTGGTAGCTGTCTTGGATTTAGGGTATTTTATTTCTCGTATTGGAGCAAAAAGTTTCTTCTAGTCTTTCCTAAACCTAGTATCTGTTTCTAATTTGATTTTCAGAATGCTTATAACTCATGACTCTGTATAGCTAAAACTAGTAATATATCCAAATATAATTCAAATCACTAGAGGCTGTAATATGCCTTAATTCATCTAAGTCTCCTTGGTTTAATACATCGTGAAGCCTAAGAGAAAAATACAACTGCATGACTTCGTAACTCTAGTACAAACCAAATTCAAGACAGATTTACTGAAGCAAAGGATCCACAACACAAATATGATTTGGCTATAAAATCAGAAGGTATTTGGATGCAGGGCTTCAATTTGGTTTATTACAAAGATGTTGAAAGATGTATAAATTTAGTCAGGAAAGACATTAACTGTGACTGAAGACAGTTGTGTGTGAGTGTAAATATTTAATTTTTTTAACAAGTGTGCTTGTGTTTACCCATGTGACTTCCTGCTAGAATTTAGGCTTATACTGAACAGGGCTTGAACTAGAAGCTAACCTGACCTGAAAGAGTGGCTATGAGAAGATACACTCCAGAAAATACCAGGAGTCCTTGAGGACAATGAAGCAATGAAAAAACTTGTCGTTTATTTTTGTAGCTTATGCTAAGTCTGGTGAGATTTAGTCGTCCTAGACTTGCAGCTAAGATCAAAGGGAACCTTTAAAATGTTGGCACAGGGCAGAGGAAAGATTGAGCAATTTGCTAGGAGCTGCCCCAGGAGCCTGTCAGAGGGCTGATGGGAGTGAAATGATAAATGCGAATGACTTCCAGTGAAGCAAGCAAGCTCTCTGTGCCCATGACTGAGGTGGAGATAACTGGGTTGAGTAAGACTTACTAGTACTTTCAAGGAAAGATTAAAGTTTAAGAAAGAGTTGGTGTGCAGAATATGAATAAATGCTACAGGAACGAGTGCAAGTATAATTTGGGTTTAAGGCTTAGTTGAACTGACTAGTAAAGCATCTTTATCTCGGGGTAATTTCCCCTGTGTGAGGGCTTTTCAGTAATCACTCTACTAGAATTGCATTTCTCTATTTGTACAATGAGTATTTACATGTTTCCACTGTCTGTCTTGTTTTATTATTTTTTAAATGGCTCTGACTTCTGTCCAGAGAGCCATTTCTGTACAAGTAAAGAGGTAACTTGTCACCCACAAGAGGGTGGTGGAGTTTCTTTCCTGTAGTTTTGTTTTTTTTTAGATTGGATTAGGCTGGTATTTGTCAGGAAAGATGTATTTATAGTTGATTATTTCTCAAAGTCCGCCTCCAACACTGTGATGCTAGATAAATTTGAAGGTAGAGCTACAGATACAAAATCCTTGTTTTGTTGGCTTAAATAACAATATAATAATTCATTTCAGCCAGAACTGTCCCTGACACAAGATTTGGCTCGATCTCTAAGTGCAGTTCTATGTGTTGTCCATGCATGAAGAAAGAGTGTAGGCTTCTGAAACTTGGAACTTGGCAGCCTGTTACATACTGAATTCTTCTGGCTTGTGCAGACAGATAGCAATACATGTGGCCACAAACAAACCAACCAACCCCAAACCTACTACAGTCAGTATTTCTTTTCAGATAGTAGAGCTTTCTATACTAAGGGATTGGTATTCTTTATTGACATCCCATGGTGTCTTACCTTTCTCCCGATCTTTGTGGGTTATGCTATTCTCCCCCATATCCAGTAAGGTGTTGTATTTGTATATGGTGGAATCTCATTAATTCATATGATTCCACCTTGGTTATCCCCTGAGTGCTAGCTCTGCCTTTTTGATTGGCTCATTGCTCCTGTTTTCAGCGTGACTGAAGCAGTGCGATGCAAGACTGGCCAAGGCAAATATGTGTAGATACAGAGAGTTGTGGATGTCCACAGAGCGATGGCTATGCTTTTCCAAGGCAATCCCTTTGCAAGCAATACACAACAATTTTTGTAGCAGCCCTGGCAGTTGTCCCACCACAACAGGAGGTGAGATGGGAGGAGAGACAGTGTTATCCAGCTGTCCTCCTCATCATGGTATTGTGTCTGGATTCATGAAACAAGCCTCACATCATGTTGGAGGATTTTTCAGCAGATGTTTAGCTCTGCAAAACTACTGCAAACCAGTAGTGGTTGCAGAACGCTAGATCATCAAGAAGGTTTGCTAGAGATATATTTGTACTGCAGCCAAATGCTTACCCAGCTGCTCACACGCTCCCCTTCCTCAACAGGACAAGGTAAGAAAGTAGGATGAAAAAGCTTGTTGGTTAAGATAAAAACCAGATCATTTCCTAATTACCATCATGGGGAAAAAACAGATTCAAATTGGGGAATATTAATTTATTTATTGCCAATTAGAGTAGATTTGGTTGGTGAGAAATACAGGAAGTTAAAATAGCACACTGAGTGATGTGGGGAAAATAGGGGGTTGCAGCCAGTCCACAACAGCTCCTCTCTGCTCCTCCTCCTCGCTCTTCTCCCTGCTCCTGTCTAGGTATGGGCTGCAGTTTCCTTCAGGGCACCATCTCCACCTACTCCAGCATAAGGTCTTTCATGGGCTGCGGGGAAGATCTGCTCCAGTGGCTGGAGCACCTCCTTCTCTGACCTTGGTGGCTGTAGGATTTTTCCCATGCTTTCTGCCTCGCTGTCAGGCACTGTTGTTTTGCCCTTTCTTAACTGATTTTCATTGGGTCACCACCATCTTGGCTGAGGGGTTCAGCTGCTCTGTAGGAGGCAGCCCCAGCCTCTCCTTGCAGAGACCACCCCTCCAGCCCCCAGCTGCCAGTGTGTTGCCACAGACACCTGGTTGGGACAAGATGTCTGATAACTCACACCAGAAGCTCATTGAGCTGAGGCTGCCCAGAGGTGTTTGGAGTGTTGGGAAATGCCACCACGCCGAGACCTGCCTCAGCTCATGGCTGTGATGGCTGGCTGACTCAGGTGGTCAGTGTCATGGGTGAGCTCCACCACTCATGTGAGTTGTTGGCTTGTAAATGTTGGGAGCTATTTGGAGTTTAGTAAGTTATTACCTGTTGTTGTGACAGTCAGCAAAGCTCCCTCTTTTGAGCACTAAAAGGAAAGTCCTTCTTGATCAAAGGCTTGTTTCTTTGTCAGGGAAGGCTCGTGATGCTGGGGTCCAGCATGGTCTTGTGTAGGGGTTTGTTGCCCTGGCCACTGTGAGTGTAAGTGTTGGTCGTCTGGGAGACTCTGATATAGTCCGTCATTAGTCTTATTCATTTGCTGCCAGTTTTGATCATAGAACGAAAACATGTGAGTATCTGAGCTGCTGCAGAAAAAGTGTGTGCTGGGGGCTTGGCAAAGTATAATTTCGGCCTGTGAAAATAATTAGGGGACTAAGGTCCACCGAGGCTAGGGCTCTCACAGGAGATGCTGAGACAGCCTTGTCAAAACTATTGTGGCTGTGAACACTTTACGTGGAGCTGATCTTAGTGATTTTTTGGAGTTGTGGCTATGGTAGGGGGTATTTTTAATGCTTTATGAATTTATTTGCCTCATCCCTGAAAGTGTTTAAGGCCAGGCTGGATGGGGCTTTGAGCAATCCGCTGTAGCGTGAGCAGTACTGCCTGTGGCAGGGGGCTTGGAACTTGATGATCCTTAAGGTCCCTTCCAACTCTAATGATTCTAAGGTTTAATGAAAACATCTGGAATGTTTCACAAAAGTATGAGGAAATAATATTTCTTGAGTTTTCTCATGCAAACATAAATGGTTTTGTTATGTATGAAAATTATATTTTCCCATTTGGTGTGTGAGCTATTTTCTGCATGAAAAGCTTGTGTGTGACTTTATTAGACTCTTGAGTTCAACTTTTTCATACTATATTTGTAGTGCAATAAAATATTATTGAAGTTGCAGAGATAATGGGGAGGTAATTGGGTGAGCTCTTAATGGATATTTTTCATGAACTTAAAGAAATATTTTAGTCAAAACAGCTTCTTTAGTGTTGTCTTAAATACAGTTTTAATAAATATTTGAGTTTTGCCTTTCTAATGTTTCCACAGAGTATCCAAGATAGTTAATGAATTGTCAAGGATGATGTCATAGGATGATCTGTAAATGTCTTTTAATTAATTTCCACACTGTGGAATTTTGTGTTTGATAACTCCAGCCCACAAGTATGGATTCATTTATCTACACAAATACACTAAAGGTTATTAGTATTTGGTTTTTAGTTTTATTGAAAGGAATTATTATACTTTTGGGATAAAAGTGCAAATGTTTGAGTCCAATCAACAACAGCTGAAGTGATAGAAGTTGGAAATAAACAGTACAGGGTTCACATTTAGTTATGCATATTCTGGAATATGCTGATGCTTGGAAAAAATATATGCATTTATATTTGGTCTTGAAGTTTCCACTGTGTAACTGTCTTCAGCTTGGCCTTCTGCAGAGAATCTAGGACAGCCGTAGCAGTCAGCACCAACATGTGGCTGGAGGCACCAGAGGTGCTTTGAGCAGTGCTGGGGCCTCAGGCTTTCAGGAGGCAGGAACTCATTGGGGCTGGCTGCTTCCAATGCTAGAGGGCTGCAGCAAGCCGTTCTTGGAGAAGCAGAGTCCTGCTGCCCGGAGCATGGTCCTGAGCCAAGTGGTCTTTTTGCTTATGAGCTCCTTCTTGCTGTTATTTTCTGCCAAGTCCTGGCTCATAGTAAGGCTCTCTGCAGTGAGCTGTTGAGCAGTCAGGCTGATGGTTGTGTGGCTGCAGTGGGGTCCTGCTGAGTCACTTCAATGCCTTCTTGGCAGCTCCAAAGGTTTCCTTCTTGCTGAGCTGTCTGGCCCTCAGACTTTTGGGCGGTCTTCAGTCTCATTTCTTCCCTCTCTCTCTCAGCTTCCCCTGCAGATCCTTGCCCAGCTTTTGAAGCTCTGGAAGGCAAAACACTGCATCATTCAACACAGGATCCACAAGAGAACTGAAAGCACCATATGGTTGTTACTCTGTCCAACTTCCATCACAGAAAGAAAAAAAGTATTTTTATATTTGAATTATCATCATTATGGACTTTTCCAGTGTTGAGACTGGAGACCTTGTTTTTTAATACCCCTTCTCTTGCAACTTGTATTTGAAATAAAATTTACCCCTTGTGTCTTCATACGGTGTGCATGTTCAGGGTAGTCTGGCATTGAGATGGGTAGCAGGGCTGTGGGAGGGTTTAAATGGGAGAACAATGGTGGGAAGGACTCGGTAGTTTGCATTAACAGGGTTGGTAATAGTGTAGACACCTATCTTGAAGGATTTATTATGTTTTTTTGTGCCCAGGAAGCTTGGGAGAATGTTTGTTCAGATGTCAAAAAAGAGCACAAAAAGATACAGAATTAAATAATTTTCCAGACTAGTTCCCCTGAGGTACAGGAGAGCAGAGCTGTCTAGTCAAGAGCAAACGGCAGGACTGTTCTACTGTGTAATGTTACCACCATTACAAAACAGTTTCTTAAAACTCAATTTTATGTCTTTGGCACATATAGTAAAATACAGTTCTGCAAGAAATGCTTGAAACAAGAGAGGGCAAGTGTTCTCGGCCTGTTGCTCCTGCTATGCTGATGCTTTTGTGAATTCTTATGTGAATGCAAATCACTACTATGTCATGTTCTCCCAAAAGAATCTCTCCTGCCTGTTAACGTTGTGTAACCTGAAATATCCTGTTAAAATTCTATGAAACACTTGTTAAAATGATAGGATGAACTGCTGTGGCCTGTGCTTCATATTGAGGTAGGGTGCAGTGCTATGAAATGCTCCCTCCCCTCTGCCCCAATGTGCAGTGGAACCTGTCTCAATAAAATGTTTCCTAGCATTTAGGCTGCCTCTGGCTCATGTGTTAATCTGAGAATTGGAGAAGCCATTGAGATCTTCCCACTCCCTGTCTGTTTGGGAGGCTCAGTGTCCTCAATGACCAATGTACTGTGCCTCTCTGCTGGGAGAGTATTCTGTCCCGTGCCCTGTAATATTGACAAGTAGCTTCATCGCTGCCAGAAATCTGTCTTCTGATTTCTTTTGAATCGGATTTCTTTTCTTTTCTTGGCTGTCTTGGAAGTGTCCTTCAGTTCTTTGATCTGCAGGACCTCCTTTCTGTGACCCCTTTAAGTCACTCCGTTAGCAGTAGTTTGGAACGTGTCTCTGTTGATATTTTTCTGAAAGGCTTCTCTTTTCAGTCCCACAGGGTAAGAAAAGCAGGGTTTCAGCCTGGCTCCAACTGAACTGCAGTGTTGTGGTGATGATTGTGGGTACGAGTGATTGCAAGTGGATTTCTCCCACCTGTGTCAATATGACTATGGAGGGGGGCAGCCAGCCTAGAGGTACATACATGGCAAAGTTTGTTGTAGTATGATGTGGGGTACAACGTGGTGGTAGATGTAAGTCATAGCTGATAAGTCTGTGGCCATTTTATAAGCAAAGAGTTTAGTGCACTCTCACAATAATTTGGGAGATAATCTGCCTGAAGAAATACATTTACACATAATTCAGTGGAATTACATTGAGATATATGTAAACTTTCTTTCCTCCTTTGACCTCAGTAAACTCTTTGAATTATAGCCAAGTCAGCCTTGATGCCAGAAAGTGACCTCTGTTTTTTTGTGTTTCTGCAATTGGGAACAGCATGTGGAGTGTGTACTACAGAATTTGTAGAAGAGATGTATTTTGTCTTTTTGATGTGGCTTTCATGTATGCTGTTGTCATTGAAGTAGTCTCAAGAGGGGTTGTGTTGGTGCTTGTGTATGCTGTAAAGGAGAAATGGAATGCAGGTTTCTTCTGTTTGTCTTTTTCAGAGAGGATAATTATGCTTGTTTAGATTCACACAAGAAGAGGGAAGCATTTTGTTGGGAGACACCTTAGGCTAGTTCAGATAAGAGCCAATGACAATAGCTTATCTGTTTGTTTATTGCTGAGTCAGTGGGTTGGCTGTTTCCAAGGTCATACTAACATTATAAGCTAGAGGATTTGTGCTGCTTTATTGGTGGTTAAGTATTGACTACTTCACGGTTCATTTTCAACAACAAAGAATTTTTGCCATTAAAATAATTTGTGGGAAAAATCTGAAAACCCAAACCACAAACAACTTCACGTTTCTGGCACCCATTACATTCTGTTCATAATCCTCACTCAGAGTTTTGCAGACTTTTCCCATAACCAGAAATTGCATTTGCTACGTAGATTGCTTCTGAAAACCCAAGGATGAGCTTTTCATATACTGCAAAGCCATACCTTGTAATGAAAGGATACAAATAGCTGTATAAAATAGAATTGTAGATAATGGAATGCTAAATCCTTGAACAACTTGGGAACTCATTGAAAGTTTCAAAGTGTTTCCACAAACACTGAATAGGTCAAAAAGAAATGGAAAACCAAAGAGTGTGGCTGTATTCTTAGTTACTGATGTCAAGAAGCCTCTCCATTATTTGTTGTTTTGCCTTTCTCTAAATGTGAAAGTGTGTGTCATCTTTCCAGTGCAGTAGCAATGACTGCCTATTGAGAACAGTACTGAAATACTGTATCTTGTTTTGCTGTGAATGAGGAGGGGAAAAAGCTTTTCATTACAAGGGTTGTTATTTAATAGAGAATAGAGCTGTTCAAATTATTTATTGAATATTAATTAAGAAAGCATTTTTAGTTAATATACCATTTGCCAACCAGTCCCAGCTTTTGTAAATCTTCTCGTAACACAGTAGTCGTTACTGAATAAATCTTTTAACAGGTAACTTCTAGACTGCTGTTTGTGCAGGAACTCAGAGTGCCTGAGTCACTTGGTTTTTCATGAAGTATGGTTTGTCAGCTAAGAAGTATAGGATTGGACTTCTAAATGTGCTTACTGGTTTTCAGTGCCTCAGTGCTTGCTGGAACTTCTGCTTTTTACAGTGGTGTGGTTGCATGTTGTCCTGTCCTCTACCCCAAAACTCCCATGCTAGCTAGGTAGTTCTGACAGGTGAATATCCATCTTTTTGATGAAATGTAATAAAGGTTACTGCTTGGCAAAACCTCAAAACTTATTTTGCAATGTCATTGTTTGAAGTGATGACTGGATATATGTTGCATCATTTCCTCTGCATTCATGGAATATGAGGAATAGAAATGGTTTTCCTAAAAGGATTTTAGTTTTATGTCATATCTCAAACTTGGTCCACATTGTGCTAGAAATACTCGTGTGTTGGAAAGCTGTGTAAAATTCAGGGAGTGCTCCTGTTTTCACAAGTGGCGCAGTCCAGCATGTCTGTCATGCTTCATTGTATCAAATGAAAATTAACTGTATGCTAAACTTTAAAGAGATTTGGATATTGCTTTTTTTGCCACTTTTCATTGAAAGCTACAACATTACATGATTTCTGAGGAAGGGAAGTTTTGGAGTTGAGGAGGAGAGTGGTGTTTGGAGCTGGTTATTCCTACGGTAGCTTGATAGGCTTAGCAGGCTAAATTGCTTTGCAAATTGTATGGCCTATGGGATGTAAATTAAGAGATCCTGGTCTGGACTAACTCTGATATTTGGTAATCTAAGATGCTCTTAGAATCTCCCACATAAACGGATTCTACCAGCTTCGTAAATCCAATTTTCTAATGCTTCACTGCTCCTGCAATTGAAAGCAAAATTTTTTCTTTTTTTTTCCTTAAAATAGAAGCCATAGTCTTTGGTGGTGTGGGTTTTTTTTTTTGTTGTTGTTTTGTTTGTTCATTTGTTTTTTGGTGTGTGTGTGTTTGTTTGTCTTTTTGTGTTTTATTTTGTTAAGGAAGCTGTAGAAAGCTGACTGGCCTAAAGGCTTACTCCTTGCCCAGTGCCCTAGTGAGTAGCTGCTATTCTGTGATCTGCAACAGCTGGATATGTGAAGTGATTTGAGGATGGCTGATAAATACAGAGTGTTGGCTTTTAAAAGAAACCCATCACATGCTCTGGGTATCACAAGCAGGAGCACCGGGAAAGAAATGCTTGATTGTCATGTAAAATCAGCAATCACTTGTTTGAGTTCTGTATATTTAAGTCTTAATGAGAAAATGACTGTATGTTAAATCACATAAATCCAGTAAGTGAGAATATTATAATTTGAGGATTATATTTGAAATGGGTGTCTGTTTTTCAATTATGGAGATGCTACCTGAAGTTAAATATGCTTTAGCAGACAACTGTTCTTTTACTGTGGTATTTTCATTAGTTGAGTTACTGTTTCTTTGATGATGGCAGCTGGCAGATATTTTGTTGTCATTAACAGCTGCAGGATATGGAGACCTATATATTTCTCACTCAATAAGAATTTAACCTATGGAATCCTTAAAATTCTTGTACCCGTGCCTCAGTTTGCACCATCACTTACATCAAAGTCTCAGATCCGACAATGGGATAGATCCTTATGGTGAAATCTGAAGTGGCGTGTAGAAGTGATTAATACACGCTTGGTAACAATAGCTTTCTGCACAGTCCAGAGTGATTTATTTATAGCTTTGTGCCAAAAAGCAGAAAAACAGTGATATATTTATCAGACTCTGCCTTGAGTTCCAAGGCATGTTGCATTGAGTGGGTAGTATAAAGCACTATGCAAAAATACTGTGGTTGTCCAAAATGATGCTACATGCCTGTATTTAGAGAACTGAATCCTGTTTTCTATGTCTGAAGTCAGGAAAGCTGCTTAATAGGTGGAAGGATTGCAAATTTGAGTGTTGTAGAATGGGATCCTATAAATAAGTAGGGAGCAATATCAGGTAGGCAGTAGGCTGATAATTTGGATAGGCTTAAATATGTTCCCTGTGATAATAGTCTTGAAAACTGTGACGAGTAGTTACAAAAAGATTCCCCTATTGCTTAATGAAAATTGTGATTTCTGAATTGTGAAAATTTTTATTCTGTTTTCCTCTGCTTTCCTAAGACATCTTGAAAACTTTACTTGTCATTGAGCATCTATTAGTAAGAGGTATTCAATGAAATAGTTGAACAAGCAGTTCCTAAACAACAATTTACACTATTTCAGGAAGCTGTTTAGAAATAAAACCTGTTGATGCAGTCTGTAGTTCTGTTTGGGTAGAGTACATATTTCTATTACTTTCCACTAGCATGGTAGCGAGCAATTTAACAGAACTATTAAGCCTTGAGGGTGGCAGAGCACTGGAACAGGTTGCCCAGAGAGGTGGAGGAGTCTCTATCTTTGGAGACATTCAAAACGTGTCTTGACAAGTTCTGTGCAACCTGCTCTAGGTGGACCTGCTTTGGCAGGAGGGTGGATTAAATGTTCTCTAGAGGTCCCTTCCAGGCCCCTATCATTCTGTGATTTTGCATTAATAATGGGGTAAGGCAGAGCTTTATGACTGCTAGTGGTATAACTGTTAGTATTATGATGCTGTAGCAGTTAACTAACACTGTAGTTGGCATTTTGGAAGTAGAAAGGGGGTTGAATCCATCATTGTAAAGTCATGATTTTTTAATTCTTTGCTAAATATTGAATAGATCTAAATACCAACTCCACACTTATGTGAAAAGTCTGCATTTAGTCACCTAGCTGCATTTCAAGTTCTCATTTTTCTTGTGTAAGTAGCAAAATAGGGTTTATGGATCCAGACAGTGGAATATAGGTTATTTCTACTTGCGAATGGGTTTGCTAAAACCTTTTTATGAAGGTATTCCATAATACCTTCTTTGTAGCTATTTTTAGTTTTTTGTCTTATTTTTGAGAGAACCACTTCTGCTTGAGGATAAATCAAAAATGACATGTCAAGGTTTTTAGTCATTTTCCACCTCTTGGTGTTTGTAGATGAATTTCTGTAGAAGCCAGTGCAGCTAATTCCTATGAAATTTCACAGAACTTGCCTGCTTATGTCCAAGTTGCATTTAGATCTTCAACCAGAGAAAAATCAGTGTGCTTGTTTTGAGTTCAGTGAATATATAGATTTATACCAAGTTAAGAGTAAATTTAGGCAGCCTAATCTTTTCAATAGCTTTAGTATTTTTATAAGAAAATCCCTGTTGGATATTAGTTCTTGTAATCATTCAGCAGTCTGAATGTTTTTTCTTTGGCTGGAACTTCCTCTCTCACATGCTTATCAGAAACTTTTTTTCAGTCAAACATTCGGCTTCCTGGATTTGTCACAGATGAAGTCCTTCCATAAGATAGAAAGAAGCAAGCTTTACTTTTGAGCCCTCTCTGCCGCACCTTAAGCACCTTGCTGGGTTGGTGACACTACTTTGTCCATGAGGGTGTGGACAGCGTTTCCCAGCAGAGCAAATCAAAGAGTAGTGCCTGTGTTGAACATCATATGGCTGCAAGTTGTATACTCCCACATAGTTTTAATGCCATGAGATTTATAGATCCCAAGAAACATCCCTTTGGCAACTGCTAATATGGAGATATAATCTAGTACATGCATTTTCCTTAAAATTTGGGCTGCCACACACCTGTTTTTTCCTGGATGTGACTGCTTATTCTATGGTGGTGGATTTTAAAGATGGTGTAGATTTGCGTAGAGTTTCTGGATGTCTGGAACCCTAACAATTTGGATGCTCCCAGCATATACACACACTGGGATTTTCAAACCAGTAGCAGTCCTCAAGTGCTACTGCACTTGGTGTGGTGTGCCATGCTTGATAGCCACACGCAGAAAACCAGATGCAGGTTTCCTATAAATGTTTCTTTACTTAAGATCTGTTGAAGGCAGAATGCCTGTCAGACATTTGGATGCAGGATTTTACTGCAGATAGCAAAAGCAGAGGAATTGACACCATGAGTCTGAGCAGCTCTCCATAGACAACTACCAGTTAGGGATCCTGTGATGTTTCCTTGGATTTTGAGCTAAGTGAGTTTTTAACCTAAACAATTATCTTTTCTTAGCCTCTAGCCATTCCTAATTAATCTTCTTAGGAATGTGTCTTTAAATGCTACTTATTTTTTCAGCGTTTCTTGTGATCACTTTTTTTGTTTTCCTAATTCTGTGCAATGTAATCATATATTAAAAATACAAATTAAGTTTTCTAGTTGGCAAACTAGAAAAGGGTCTGAAGGGATAGACAAGCTGGTTTTTAGAGTTTTTTCTTGAATGGATTTTGGTGTCTGATCAAATGTAGCTTTGTGTGTGTGACTGTAAGCTTCTTAATATGGCCCAATATCCCAGAACTAGGTCTTAAGGTTTGACATCCTTGGTGTTTTTAATATGGCTGAAAAATCTGTTAAAGCGTCCTAAAAACCTTTTGGTGCAGTGTTTTATTAAGGAAATAGATCTGTCTTTCAGGAAGAAATCAATGGTACTGTCTCTGAAATAAAAATATGTGTCTTCTTGGTTTAGACCTTCTTTTTTTAATATGAAGTCTCATCTCTACTTTCCCATCACATTTGTCTTTAAAACTGTTAATTGCATTGACCTTTTGCTGGGCAAATGGCTAAATGGATTGCAGCAATTGTAAGCCCTTCTGTGCTGCTTTTTGGTGTTTTCATTATGTTCATAAAGCCATCAGATTATATGGTGCTGTTCTGAAAGCAGTTCACATCCAGTCTTTCAGCTGAGCACTGTTACCATTCCTATTAAAATATTATTGAATCTTGAAGTGCTACTGATTTAGTCAGAAACATCTGTGTGTCAGTCACTTGTCATTTATAGCATCCTTATGGGTGCTTTTGTGTTTGAGTGGTTTGTTAGTTTCATGTGACAGAGAAAATAGCTGTCCTTGTAACTAAGGATAGTGACTGCCAGTCCTTGTGTATAAGTGAAAGTTCAAGAGTGAGTACCTTATGTTTCTATTTCATATCCTCCTAAATTAATATTGCCACCAATAGCTCTCATTTCAAAGCATTGTACACCTTATACCTGCTTTAGAAGTTTATTTATTATTAGTGTGCTAGCCTACTGATTACTTTTCTTCCTCCTGACTGTATTTTGTTCAGGATATGAGTTAAAAGCATTTCAGGGTTCTAGGATGCTTCTTAAATGGTTTACTTGTTTGCTACGAATCCTGGTAAGAGATGTCCAATAGACTTCTTTTTCTGGAAGAGTTTTCAAGTATAGGCTCACAACTGCTGTGAGGGCACAGAATCTAGTGCAACAGCTCAAACCTTTCCTTTTTGCCATGAAGTTACTTCTTTTGCAATGGATTTCTTAAAATCAATCGGGAGACAAAATTTCATTCCTGTAAAAGACCCCTTAAATTTTGTTTTGGAATCTGAACAAAGTGGAAACTTCTGTTTCTGAAAAAACTGAATTTCTGGAATCACTTGTTTTGGAATAATGTATGATGTATGATTGGGTTATAGTTGCCAGGCATTGAGTTCAGTTCACATTCTGTTGTAGCAGACTGAGGCTTTGACTTCAGATGCTTTAACCTTGAGCATCGTTGTTATCTGAGGTAGGGAAGCTTTCTTGAATTGTGGCAAAATGTCAATTCAGAAGGTGTAGAATTCTGCAGGCTGTGTTCAAGTGAATGCTAGAGCTCATCTGGGATGCCCTGGAGCTAAGAAGGTGGAAAAGGAACCTTCTCTCAGCTGTAGCACACAGAGCAGAGCACAGCAGGACTATTTCAAGTGTTCAGTAGTGGTGAGGGAATGCAGACTTTGTTCTAGCTGTACACTAAGGCTGCTTTGTAACTGCTGCAATGGTTGTGTACTCCTTGTGCCTGCTAGAATACAGTGTTAGAGTGATGGCCTTGACCAAACACACAATCAGCTGGATTGGATGTTTTGGACGGTATAAACTCCTGCATAAGAAGAGATTTCCATACACCACTCTGGGCTTTCTATCTACACGATGCCTGAATTCATGTATTGTATCTGGGGATCCTGAGGCCTGCTTTTGTGTCAGGCAGACTTAGGAAGGCCAAACCTTAAGTTGCACTAGAGGTCATGTAGGGATTGTGGTGTCTTGTATTTTGAACTTTATACTTTAAGCATTCAAAAAGTGTCGGTGGTGTATCTCCCTGTGAGAGTGACAGACTTGGTGTCCATCTCCTTGTCATGATCTAGGTTCCAGAGTCAGTACCTCTGTCACCTGGAGGAGCCTGGCTCTCCCTGGACCCTGTGATTTCCATTTTAGTCAGTTTCTCCTTAGCATTATTTTTCCTTTTGTCATTTTGGATAGTATTGCATCTAATGCCTTCAGAGGGGTGTTCATATGGATGTGCAGGTAAACTGTCTCTTCCACATCTAATTTCTTGACTAAATAGTATTAATTACACTCAGTTTCTATAGCTAGGACAGTTTCCAGGAGGTAACACAGTTGTTGCAGCAGTCCCGTGGTGCTCCTGTTAACACAGTGCATAAAACAAGCTTAATCTTGTGATTTGAACAATACTGATGCTTGGGAAGTGATAGAAAATAGTGTCTCCTAGTCTTCTCAAGGCATTTCAAAGATAGTTTAATGTCCTTTTGTGTTTTCCTTTACCTTTCTTATTTGAAGTATATACATAAACCTGTACTGGATTTATATTCCACACTGCTATTCTATAGTTTTAAAAAGATACTTGAATTTGATCATACAGTTTATGTTTGTTAACTGGATGCGATTATAGAATCAGATGATACCAACTTTGCCCAAAACTGGCTGAAGATGATAGGACATAAGGAGTAGATACAGTAAGTGATGGGTTTTGTAAGCTCTGTTTACAAACAAACAAACAAATCTGCTTTTTACAATAAACTGGTGCCTTTTTCCAGAAAATGTCATCCTTGACATCTTGGCTGTCAAGTTAAACAGGAGTTGAAAGGAAGCTGTTAGGTTTATGTCCACAAGTTCCCATCTAGTTTCCCTACTAGTTTCTTTTAATAAAAGGAAATCAACAATTCAGGTGATAACAATCTTTGTAGGAATTATACATACGTAATTCTTTGGGAATTGAAGGAAGAAAAAAAAATTAAGTCACAATAGCTGTGACTGTTGTCTTTCAGTAAAAAAAAAAAAAGGGAGAAAAAAGCCCTGAAGCTGGCTCCTGTGGAGATAATTGAAGCTGAAACATTTCTTGTGCTCTTGAGAAGAGCTGTAGAAAGGAAATCGTATGAAAAGAACAAAGGGGGAAATGTCATGTGTCAGCCCTCCCCATTTTCTTCTTGGCTGCATGCCCAGTCTCTAAACTCTTAATAAGCTTTGCCATAGCAACCATCTCAGTGAGGTGTTTTCCAGTCCAGAGTGTACCTCTTGCTGCAGGTTGAGGGAGCAGAGATCTTGGAACCGTTTGTCTGTAATCTTATACTTCACTAAACATGAGCCTTTGAAATAAGTGGATGACCAGAAAGGTTTAAAAAAACCCCATAAATATATATATATAAAATCAGCTTTCAAAAAAAGGAATAGACACAACTCTGCAATAAAATTGCTTTATGCTTTTTTCCTTTGGAAAAAACTAAGGAGATACCATGCTTGGAAGGGCATGGAAACAAGACTAAGCTGGGAGCTCTCTGATATTCCCTACTGAAGAGAATTGCAGCAAAGGATCCTTGAGAACAAGAGGTCGAGTAACACAAGAGTGATACAAATTCAGTAAGAATACAGCTGGTACCAAAAAATCTAAAGCTATTTAGGCCTATGAATTTTCCATGGACGGAGTGTTGTATAATCTCAAACCTGGATTCTTGCTTTGAAACTCTCTATAAAACCTGGGAAGTCAACCTTTGAAGAGGCAAGGATACAGCTCGCTACTTACAAATGATTTCATGCTGAGGCCCTGATCCTGTAGAATTACTCCTTTTGCTGGCATGTCGATTAATTGAGAGAAAGCATTATAAATCAATGAGTCCAGCATCAGATGTTCTGGAATTTTGTAGTAACAAGTATAAGGGTCCTGAAAGTTTATTTGTACGACACTGTTTTGGTCACAAATCCGAAACATAGCACCATACTAGTTATTGTGAGGAAAATCCCTGTATCCCAGCTAAAACCAGTTCAGTATTTAGCTCTGTCCCAGCTAAAATCGGCACAGTCCTCTTTTCTCGTGTGTTGTGCTTCCCCACCCTGCCACCCCCCCATGCCAGTTGAGTCATTGTATTTATTCAAGGAAATATTTAGTGAATTGAATTAGCCAACTAAATGATTTTTTTAAAAAAGTAGCCTTTTTACCTCAAGAGCCATCTCCTTGTATGGTTTATAATATTCTCTCATGGACAGTTGTTCTTTCATAAATGAGGGAGGACTAAGGTGGATATAAGTAAGAAGATGTAAGGGATTGTGTATGCTGATGCTGCTACTTGAAAATACAATACTCAAACTATTCCTCACAATTTTAGATCTAATAGGAATGAATCCTGTCTTGAAGGGGAGTGCAGGAGCACAAGCTGTAAATGAAAAGAATAGGATTTTTTTTGAGGAGAAAATGTATTCAGTGTTTGCAGTGGAAGATGAATGCATATTTTATTGAGCAAGTACATATTGACATAAAACAGCAATTTTATATTAATTTTGAAGTATGTGTCCTTGGTAAGAGAAAATTGATTTTCAACCTTTCAGTACACATTTAGAAATCCTCTTATGGTAACCATACTTTAGAAATTGGTGTCCTACACTTCTATAACTTATAAAGTAGGATACAGTTGAGTCCAGGTACATGGTTTATACATCTGTATGGTATTATTTCATTCAATATTCAGTCTTTTTAATTGTTCACAATTAAGATTTCATAGAGTCATAGAATCATAGAATGGTTAGAGTTGGAAGGGACCTTGAAGATCATTGAGTTCCAACCCCCCTGCCATGGGCAGGGACACCTCCCACTAGACCAGTTTGCTCAAAGCCCCATCCAGCCTGGCCTTAAATACTTCCAGGGATGGGGCATCCACAACTTCTCTGGGCAGCCAGTTCCAGTGCCTCACCACTCTCACAGGAAAGAATTTCTTCCTAATATCCAATCTAAATCTCCCTTCTTCCAGTTTAAAACCATTACCCCTTGTGCTATCACTACACTTCCTGACAAAGAGTCCCTCTCCTGCTCTCTTGCAGGCTCCCTTCAGATACTGGAAGGCTGCTAGAAGGTCTCCCTGGAGCTTTCTCTTCTCCAGGCTGAACAGCCCCAGCTCTCTCAGCCTGCCCTCATAGGAGAGGTGCTCTATCCTTCTAATCATCTTCGTGGCCCTCCGCTGGAGGAGTGCATGAGCACTTATACAACCTGGTGGTGAACTAGAACAGAGGTTTTGCTTTGAGTGATCCTGGCATTATTGTATGCCTGAGGCAGTACATAGACACTGCACAGTCTGGATCAGGCAGTGATGACTGCTTTCAGTTGCTTCTATTTGGATGAAGGAAGGTTCTCTGCTTGTAAGCTGCGGTCCTCCTATGGATGCTTAGCAGCAGCATTAAGGTCTGAATAGGAAGCATGTGATAATGTTATACACTAAGCATCCAGTTGTATGAACCTGAAATCTTCTGGCATTACCTGTACCTTTGGTTTCCAGCAGTGAACCATATTGTGTGGAGGCTAAGTGTGGTGTGTTACCCTTCCTGTAACCACAACACTTTCCTCTCAACTGCATAAGGCTGTATATTCCAGGGACAAGATCTGCCTGGCATAAGCAGTACTTTGTTCAGTGTGGCTCATGGATCACCTCAATCTATTTTTTGGTTAAACTACTTTGTGAAAAGACTGTTCACATCTTGTAGTTTGACAAAATTTCCCAAACTAAGTGAATCAATGAATTGTTGCTCTACTTTTATAGTGGATTTGCTTTTAAAATGTAAAAATGTGAGTTATTCCTCAGTCCTTGTTGTGTATGGCTAAGACAGCCTGAGGAGTTCTAGGACACTGGTAGACTGCTTTTTAATGAGGGGTGAGATTACTTCACTTATAAAAATCAATCTTTACTGTAAATTAAATTTCTCTCCATGCATTTGGAAACCATGCTTTTGTGTGTGTGTGTGTGTGTGTGTGGTGTGTTTTTTGGTTGGTTTGGTTTTTTTGTTTTTGTTTTTGTTTTCCCCTGTCATATTTAGAATTAACACAAACAGTCATTTTCCTCTATCTGAACTCAGAATGCTGTATGTCTGTTGCTGAATATTTCCAGTTCTGCCATGGAACAATAAGCTTTTTAATATTTAACATTTAGAAGGGAATATTCCTATTGATGATACTTATTTACCTAAAAATCAGGTCAGTTGTAAGAGTTCTGGATATGGACATGGGAAATCTGGGTCTCCTGAGCTCTGTCATGCGCTTGCAGTGTGTCCAAAAGTGCTAATGCATTATGCCTGTTTGAGACTCAGTGCTCACAAGTGTAAAACAAATAATAGTAGTTTTCTACTTGTTAATCACGTTATCTACAGCTAAATAATGCTGTATAGAAGCTAGGCATACTGGCATGACTCATTACATTAAACACTTATTCAACCCTAAAGCTATTTTGTTCTGTAATATGCTTGCTTTCTAAGAACCCGTGACTGACTAAAGTTATTTTGAGTTAAAATGAACATCGATTGTCATGATCAACACTTCTTGAAAATGCTGGTTTGCATCTTTATCTTGATCCTTGATCTTGCTCTGATCTTGATCTTGCACTGATACCATCTCTTGACTGAAATCTGCCAGCTGGGGGAGATTTTGACTTGCTCATGGCCAAGAAATAGAACAGCTATATCTGTTGGAGGGCAGACGTACTCACCCATGCCCTGCTGTATCTTGTTTCTGATGTCACATCCTAACTTCTGCCAGACAGTGTCACATCTCCCAGCCAACACTCCATTCCTTTGGGAAGGAAGCCAAGCATTGGAGCAGGAAAATGATGGGAAATGAGGGATGTACCTCAGAGCTTACTACTTTGTAGCATAGAGACAGCTTATATGTGACCACTTAAACCCATTTTATTAAGCTCATATACTCACAGACATTGTAGTCACCCTATCAACTCTTTCAGTTGAAGTAGCTTGTAGAGGTGTTGGTGGGGATGAGGGCTTCATGCATTCAGCAAATGCAATTAAACAGGTGCTATTTATAACCAATAGTTCAGGCTCTGACCTTTCCAGGTAGCAGCTCCAAATCAGAGCTCAAGCTTCTTCAAAATTATAGTAGAATTTAATGCAAATAAAAACCCCACCCAAAACTAACCCAAACCTGATGCTTGTTACCTCTGTATGGTTATAAAAGGTATAATACTACACAAAAGCATTAAGAAAAATACTCACTGCATTTTTAAAACTGTTCTCATTTCTGACATGTAAAGTTTTGTTCGTATTTTACTAGTTTCTTTGCAAGTCTGAGCTAATTCCCTCCAGGAGACTCAAAGACACGTATTCACTGTGACAAAGCATAATATAATTGGTGTGGCTATAACAGAATGAGACAGTACTAAAGCCAGTAAACCTGGATTGAAGGCAGAGCTTAGCTTGGTTGCAGTAGAGTAGTATAAGGCTTTATGATGCTCCACTACACAAAATATATGTCCCAACTAGTGCTTCTGCTAGTTTAGATATCTCTGCGTTGCCCTTCATTTTGAGATACAGACATGCCTGGCAAAATGTGATAGTCTGAGGAGTTATTTTTAGTTAAATATATATTTCAGTCCGTGACGTAGATAGTTCTAGCAAGGAGCACTAAAATTTCATATTTTGGTGCTACTTTCTGTGTGGACAAAAAACTATTATTTGTCATTTTAACATGTAAACTTCTATTGGTATTTTAGAATTAGAGTAAAAAAAACAAACAACAAACCCGACAAACAGTTGAGATTTTATAGTTACTCCAGGGCTGACTGAAGGACATGGAGAAGGCGGCCAAATGGGGACTGGAAGCAATATTTTCTTTAGATGAGATAACTCCCCTCTAGACTTTTTTATTTTTATTAAAAAAAAAAATAAAGTTCTATGGTCTCGAGTTAGCCAAACAGGCCCATGCCAAAGCATCTGATTAAGCAGTTTATTTTTTCAAAAGCTACTGAGGCCTATAAGAGTAGAAGATTCTCACCGCTTCAGAAATTTCAGCTGTTTATTTCAAGTCCTCAGTGCAAATGGAGATGCCTAGCTTTACAGCCTACGCTTGAAAATACTGATCTCACTTATTAAATATAAATACTTTTTTCTTGTGGCTCAGGCAGCAACTGACAGTGAGAGCCTTCAGCTGCTCTGACAGCCCAATGGAGTCGGTTTCCACAACTGCACAAAGCAAGCCATGCTGCATTCTCTGCTGCTCTGGGTCTGTAGCCCTGTGAACTGCAAAGGTGGTATAAAGATACGCAAGTCAAATAAAAGCAGCAGGAAGTCCTTTCATCTAGGATCTGTGCTTATTTCCCCCCTCACCTACTTGGTAAATTAATTTACTCTTTTTGACAGACCTAATTCTGTTAGGTCCAACCTTCCTGTGCAAGTAGAATGCTGTGTTGAAACTATCAGAGGAGATAAATGCTGCTGTGGCAACCATATTAAATTTAAAGGCCAAAGATGTGGTAATTTATTTCTAGCTTCACCTGTCCTGAGTGTTGAGTACGTAACAGTGAGTACTCCCTTGTGTATTCTGGTGGGGTCACTTTTATGACAACTCATCAGTTGGTGCAATTGAGTAAGAGCAGGGTGTTCAATGAGCGTGTCTAAAGTCGGCCTCTCTGAGACAATAGCAAGAGGCTGAGAGAACAATCGAGCAGTGCAGATTTTGAGGTTCTGTAATGAGTGGTGAGGGAAACAGAGTTGTTGACTGTGAGGAGAAGGCTTATGAAACTGCCAACAGATTAGAAAATTACTAAAATTTGAGGGCTGAGAGAGTGACTTGTACACAAGATTATAAAAAGAAGTAGTAGTTGTACTCAATTTCAAGGCAATGTGGAATGAAATAAGGCTGTAAATTGGCTCCTAACTGGGTGGCATTGCTGTGTATAACTAGCTCCTGCTGTTGAATCATTTATAGTTACACGTTTACAAATTGTATTGATGTTGTTTGTGCACTGTATGCACTCTGGATATGTGGTGATATGAAATCTGTGCACTGTCACAACAAATGGAAGTGTTTTGAGACTATCCTTAAAGTTGCTTGGAAGTAAATACAGTGCTTTTGTAGATCTTCGTAGATATACATCTCTATGGTACTATTGGTGTCTGCAGCTGCATTTTCAAGTATTGGTACATTGGCCTCAAAAGTGCCAAATTAAAAATAAAGTTCCTTGTATGAATTTGTTGGAAGACCTAATGTGATCTTGAACATCTATATTAACATGTTAACTCATCCTATAATACAGTTTCACACAGAGTATTTTAAAATGTCTCTCTAGTGAAGAAAATATAAGATAATTTTAGTTTAAAATGTCAATAATAATTTGTATCATTTGTCACCAGTATTCATATGTATAATTTCTGGCAACTATGTAGTAGAACTTTCTTTCACAGTAGCTTTTAGAGATGCAGCTAGTGATTGCAAATTGTAGTTATTTCACTCTGGTGTGTTCCTCAGTTATAAATGGTGTCTTTTCTCCAAATACAGTGATAAAGCATTGAGAGTCACGGTGCATCAGATCTATTATTTAGATAATTTTGTCTGCCAGAGAAGAAGAAAAAGATTCATCAGATACTGCAGATAATATTATATATGATTCTACCCTTGCTGCTGATGCATTTCCTGATTACAGTTAACATCACTTCTGTGATGACCCTAGTTTTGGCTTGGAAGATTGTTCCCTACCTCTGTACTGTTCCAGTCTTGTTATTTATATATACACTGAGCCCAGTGATTCAGGTGTGCTGATGCAGGGAGGAGCAGGGGACAAAAATTGTCATCCTGTGTTGCTACTGATGGCAAAAATTCTATATCACATCAGAACTTGAAAAGGTATTTTTAAGTTAGACAAGAGGAGAATAAAGGTATCCATGCTTAAAAAATTCAAATGTTGGGCATCCTGATGACAGAAGAGCATGTTTTTCAGTATTTCCTTGATATCTTGGTAATACCTTGATAGTCAAAGATGTTGTCTGCCAATTAGGTTGCACATCAGGAATCACAAACTTGGTGTTGCTTGATCCACTACATATCAAGTGAGGCAGAACGTCAAGGTTTATTGATGTTTTGTTTTGGTGAGGTTTGTTTTTTTTTGGTGTGTGTTGAACTTGTGTAGCTATTTGTGTACTTTCCTTTGTTTTCTTGCAACAAACCAGAGGGAATTGTGACAAAAGCCTCCTAGCATCTAACATTTACAATCCTCTCTGCAGTTTTGGTAAGAGGATTAATAGAAATCTGTAGCAAAGTGCCAGGAAGACATAGTAACTCCCACGACTGTCTGTAGAGGCAGATCACCTCGTAAATGCTTATCATTGTATACAGTGCATTTTAATAAGCTATCTAGTTTGCACAAAGTAGCCTAACAACAGTAAATTGGACTTATTCATTGCTTGTTGGTAAAGAAGGCCCCTTGTTCCTAGTCATTCTCTATTATATCCCTAAATAGGCTGTATTCCTTTCACTTGCTCAATAACTATTTGATGCCTTTTGAATAATAAAAGGCTTGCTCCTTGGCTGGTGATGTCTGGAGGAGTACTGCGGTCTGTCTGGGAAAAGGACAAGGAAGCCTAGGGAGTGGGGTGCAAATCACTAAGTATGCTTACTGTTTCAGTGTGAAAAATAGTTTCAGAAAAGTTCATTTGAATATTACTTGTCTTTTATGCTTTGGAGCTTGTGGGAAAATGTATCAATTTCCTTCTAGTTCCAGTTTCTCTTTTCACCAAAGAAAGAAGACAAAATTAGCTTTTGAGCCTGGATGGCTTTCCTAACTGTCATCTCTCAAGTATTTATTGTTAACTAATGTGCAGTGGTTAGAATGGATTTCCAGTGTTATTGTGAATGGCACACATTATTTGGGCCATGATGGCGTATTTTGCATCAGCGTTGGCTTTTACTCTGTAGCTGCATTCTGTCATTTCATACATGCTGCATATTCTATCAAGCTCGTAGAGCAGCTCTTTGCTATGCATGACCTGCTCTGTAGTGTGACTGACTGATAACTGCAGCATTTTAAATGTAGCACTGCATTATTAGACCTGCTGCCAGGCCCTTTGGTTGTATGTTAGATGTATTTCTTGCCACTGAAACTTTAGATGGATGGAAAGTAATTTTATAGGGTCGTTGCAAACTAGTATGATGTAAAGTGCTGGGATCCATCACATTTCAGGCAGTAACTACCAAACCTAGCTACAGGTATAGAGGTGTGTGTTGATACTAAAACCCCAGGGAAGTGTATTCCCCATGGTATTGGGCATGAAATCACTTCAGCTTTTCTCTTTGCAGCTAGATGCATCCTTTATAGCAGAGTGACTTTTTTTTTTTTTTTTAAATATACCTTAATGTGAGGCAGGTAAGATGCAGTTGGGGAATATAGGATGGCTATATTCCCAGTCTGTGACAAAAGCATGCAGTGGTGTAGATTTCATTTGGAATTCAGTCTATTTTGCAATTCCTGAAGGAATGAGCTTCTACAAAGGCAGCTTTATGAGCCTTTATGACAAGGACTGGACTTAGACCTGATTTATGAGCCTTTATGATAAGGACTGGATTAGACCTGATTTAGTGCCTGCTAGAAGATCCAAATGATGTTGAAAATGCATTGTTGCTGTACTAGGACACCTTAAGCCAAAAAAAAGTATGGTCTCTTTCTACTGAAGAAACTGCCTCTTTCCTTTGAGATACTACCTCATCTGACATCACCAGAGTCTGAGTTCCATGAAATATAAAAGAAAGGGAATGTCTAGTAATACATTCCATATACTGAAATATGTCTGTCTTTTCCAGTTGGAAGTAGCAAGTCTGATACTCAGGGCATGATTGTTTAGAAGGGCTTCTGAAGTTAAATGTCATAGTTTACTGATGCACCAAGGAAGACAAATGTTAAGGGAAGAACTATTTCATTACAGGAAGTATAGCAAATATGTGTTTCTCTCTTGCTAAGCTGTTTCTTTTCTGGTATATGCAAGTATTTTAAGAAATATTTATGATAGTTGACTTTGAAGAATGGAACTACTAACTCAGATTTCACTAAGGATGGTGTTTTGGAGTATGATGACCTTTTTGGATATGATTGCCAAGGCATGCAAGTTGAGGACAACATAACATTTGTTTAGTAACATCTTTAACTTCATTGTCCCAGCTTATGTAGGTAACCAAATAAGACAAGAAAAGATAGACTAAATACCATGTGAAAAGCTTTGTGGTTAGTGGTGAGAGGTTCTAAGTAATTTTTCTGACTGTATATAATTGCAGAAAAGGAACTGAGTATGTGTCACATGAAACATGTAACACTCATTGAAGCAGTGAAAGCTACCATGATTCACCATTTGTTTTATGGTCACTGTATACTGCTTTCCCAGTAATCCTACCATCAGCCTAAGTAGTCCTCATCTCTCTCTCAGGCAAAGTAGTTTTTTCTAACATCAAACAATATAGTAGATGGATTTTTCTAGAAATAAAGTGGACAAAGGAGATCTGTAGGTTAAATTGGCAATATGCTGACGCAGAGACACAGAGGTGATTCTTGCTTAATTTCTCTATCATGACTTTTTTTCTAGCCCTTCACTCACTACCTTCTAATGCAAAATAATAAGTTTTGAAAGGCAGACTTAAAAAATGGCACAATGGTGCTGTACAGTATTTTATAGTCACTGATAAAGGAAGGGGCCAATAAGTAAATAGCAGAAAGTAGGAGATCACATGGAAATAGAAGCTATAAATGTACACGGAGAGTCTACTTGTAGTAAATGAGGCATGTTGCCTAAACCTTGAATTGCATAGGATGAAATTCTTTGATTTATGCAACTTCATTTGTTACACTGGTACATAAGTGAATCTTGCACATTCTAAAGACAGATGTTAAGGGTATATGTCATGTGATATACTCAGAAGTAGTGCTCTCATCTTTCTATTAGGAGCTTTCTGGAAAATTGGTCAATACCAAAGTGAAAATACAAAGTGGAACAGCAGTAGAGGACCTGTGAGCACAGGAGATTGTGAGAGAGGCAAATGCTCGAATATCAGATTTGACCTGCTTGCTCTGGATGGCATGTTCTTGAATAGGATGGGAAATAATAACACTGACAATAAATAGTTCAGTAGTTCAGTCCTATGTTCCCTGGAAATATGGGTAGTTCTATAAGAAGTTATTGTCAAAGACTGAGATTCAGAAGCAGTTTGGATGCTTTGATTACTAAGCATCCAGTATCACATATTTGAAGTCTGTTTTATTTTTATTTTTAGGAGTGCCAAATGCAGATATGTCTTTTGGGTTTTTTTTTGTGTGTGGTTTTTTTTTTTTTCCTAATTTGTGATCCATGGTAAATTTTGAATCTCCAGCTACTATTCATCTTGCTTTGCTTCAAGAACAATTTTCATGCTAAAATGGTACTCCAGTTCATGCTATTTTTCATTACAAGCTCTTTGAATGCTAAGTGTTGCAATGCAAAATAATTATAGTAATTTGAGAAGTCTTGTTTCTTAGTATGTGGAACAATGGCCTTCTCAACTGCCTGATGGTGGCTGGGAAAATGAATTAATTAATGAATCTATTTAAAAAATATTTTTATAGAATGTGTCTGACCATGAAAGAAAAAATACGAAACAAATCTCACTTCTTTTTAGACAATGTCTACATATTTTTTTTCTTCAGTGAGAAGTAATTCAGTTTGTAGTTGGTTACTAGGTGACAGATGTTGTACAAATATAGAACAAAGATGTGATCCCTGTTCCAAAGACTATAATCTGTGTATAAACAGGCAGTGGGTGGGTACAGCAGACATGGGAAAACGGAACAATGAGATGAGAGTGCTCGGCATCAGGAGGATCAGAGCACAACAGCTGCCTGTGCGTTGTTCAGGTTTTAGATGGGTATCATGGCAAATGGCCGTTTGGGGAGATTTGGAAGAGCATAAAGAGTCGTTGTGGAGAATCATCATTTACTGTGTTAATTATGCTGCAAAAACATTAACAATTCAAATACAAGTTTAATGTTGTTTTCTCAGAAAAAATATTTGTCTTGCTTTTCTCTTTGGTGGTTTGAAGTAGAGCTTTATGGAATGACCTACAAGATTAACCATCAGTCCCTTAATTCTAGCAACTATTTACGTAGGATTGGAGTATGCTTCTAATATAATCATGTAATTTGCAATTCTTACCTGCAGCTGTTTATAGCGTTTATCTTTCTGAACTGTGGAGTCATATCTTACTATGATCTGTTATGCAAAGTTTGTGTTCCTGAATTAATATACAATAATCTAGTTAATATATAATGGGATTAAAGAATATCATATGATGTTTAGTTATTCAGTTATGGCCAAAAGTTATGCTTAATTACTTATTGCATGTTGTCTTTTCACACCAAAATTCCATGACTTGTTCTTGGAGGTTACATCCTCTTACCTGTTTTGTCACACTTCCTCCTTTCTCTTGCCATTAGACCTCCATTCCATTCCTTGCTGTC
The DNA here is from genome assembly GCA_013398155.1 of Pedionomus torquatus. Taxonomy (NCBI): domain Eukaryota; kingdom Metazoa; phylum Chordata; class Aves; order Charadriiformes; family Pedionomidae; genus Pedionomus; species Pedionomus torquatus. Next base: position 307,984 of record VZRU01005405.1, on the reverse strand, counting down.
TCGAATTTCAGTTTCTCTGTGAACACTAGCCATACTTTGCATTTCTACTGAGCTAGTAAAGTACTTACAGCCTTTATTTTATTTTATATTTATATCTAGAAAGTTTTCTATTCTCTATACTAAGTATTTTGACCTCTTTACTAATATTTAAACACTTTCCAAAACAGCTACACAACTTGGTAGTGATGCCTTTCAGTACTAATAAGACCTTTTAGCTTTGGATTTCTGTACAGGTAGATAAAATAAACGTGGAAAAAGCAAGCTATGCAAGGGGAAAAAAAGGAAATAGTTTGTTACTGCCTCACAGTTGGATTCATGTTGTCTTAGAGTTGCAATAAGTTTACAGTCTTATTTTTCCATGTCACATAATCAGTGACCACTCAACACAGCTAAAGCTGCCTATTGCAAGATACTCAGCATTGAAGTCCCAGAATCATGAATTGTTGGATGTTGAGAGAGTATTCGGGGCAGTATTATTGCACATTTACTCCATTTTTATGCTTTTTCTGGATATGTGCTGTTTGCTATTCTTGTAGATGAGATACGACTAATTGAATTTCTATTTAGATCCACAGAAGCCATGCTTGTTTTCTTAATGAGTGTACACTGACAAGAGCAGAAGTGCATTTTACAGAGCTGTGGAAATACAGAAATGGATGGACCTTTCCTGCACAGAACTTACTTTTAATTCGAGAGTTTTAGGGCTGCCCTCTCACTTTTTGCTAAGCAGTACTTTTTTTTCTTTGCCAAATCTAATTATAAATAATTAAGCAAATGTATTAAATGAGGGAAAACAGGGGAAACTAAAGGTTTCTTTGGGTTTAAATCCTTCTTTCAAAGCTCAAGGGATCTGGTGTTAGTGGTGACCTCTACAGTACTCCAGGGGAGTCCTAATTATTCTAAACTTCAGTTTCTCATCTGTAAAATGTGCATAATATTATTTCCTTCCTCACTTCTTTTGTTTATTGAAAACTTCTCAGATAACACGGCTTATTTTATTAGCTGTGGTTTCAACTGGAGCCTGGAAGTTCAGGTTTAATATAAGCAGTCACAATGAAAGCCAAGTACTTCTGCTGTAGTCTAGGGCATACGCCACAACCTGTGTAAAGCAAAGGAGCCTAAGTGCATGTTTTCAGTCCCATCCTTAATTTAAACAGGTATTTTTACAAACATTGAACAATATGCTGTAATTCTAATGCTAAGGAATGTTTTCCTGTGAGAAAATCCATGTATTCAGTTCAGCTCAATGGAAGCTTTATTTGAATAAAGACTTCAGCACCAAGTCCAAAGGGACATTTACCAAGAAAAAGGATTACTGGCATAGACAAAAGTTGCACGATCAGTGCCCTGCAATTAAAGGTCGTCAGAATTTATAATTGAAATGGAGCAATAGTTTTAATTCTTCTGCGCTTTTGCTACTGATCCTAAACTTTAATTTCCTCAAAGTAAGCTTATGGTGGTGTTTATTTAACATGTGCTCACAGTCACTGCACAATGTCTTCTTTTTGGCCAGACTGCAAATGCTAACAGACAGCAAACAGTAAAGAACGAGTGACAGCTTTTTACAAGTCTAACAGCTGTAAGAAAGAAATAAGAGCTCGTAAACTTCTCTAAGTACTCATTTACACACGCTTTTAGCCTGTGTGGGAAAGGTTTTTGTATTCTTTCTTTCCTTACCTGTGTGCATTTATATTTGAAAAAGGAATTCACACTGAATGCAGTTCCAGGATTATAAATGTATTCACAGTTTTGTGCACAATTGGATAGATCACTATTTGACATGACATTAAATTATTTTTACTGAGAGCAACAGCTGAAGCAGATTGCTACTTCGCTGTGATTACTGAGAAGTTTTAAGTTTTTGTTTTATAATAGTCAATACTTAGAGGCTGGCAAGGTCTCTACCAGCCCTTTGTCCGTAAAATAAAATAGAAATCATATAATGCCTAAAAGGCTTTTTTTTTTTTTTTCCTTTTTGTTACAGAGTTTCATTAAATATTCTTGTCTCCTTTATTCTGGGTGGGCACATTTTATAATGCATTTACGGTGATAATAGCACATATTTGTATTCCAGTCAGTACCTACAGTACACTCTGTTGCTCTGGTGCAGCTGAGGATACTGCAGAGGAATTATCAGGGCATTGGGCTGTCAGAAAACCTGGCTGGGGATGTTGCAGAAGAAAAAGCTGCAGTCTACTAGGGATTTTTGGTTCTGAGGTATTGTTCGGGAGAGCAGTGAACAGGGTCTTAAGAGAGCTCGGCTTCTGATGTGCAACATAAATAAGCAAAACAACTGGGAGAATGAAAGTGAAGGTATCAGCTGGGAGACATTTCTTCCTTCAGTTTTCCCGGCTATGTCCCCTGTCAGCAGTGCTACTTAACAGAAGCGGGATGTTTTTCCAAAGGTGGGAGGAGAAGTGTGTCATGTGAAGACAGAGGGAGCTTACTAATGTGGAAGAAGCTGTCAAGCTTCATAGATTTAAATATCTGCTCCCAGTTCTGGTTAACCTTCTACACGTATACATTTATAATAGCTGTGCAGCACATGCAAACAATGACTTTGTGAATCTCATGCTAGATTCATACATAAACATCATGTCTTCTAGAAGAATTGTTTTCCCTTGGAAAATATAATTCATTGGATCTTTATGCTTGATGTTATTCAAATTCAATGTAATGCTACAGTTTCTTCACAGGACAAAAATGCCTAACCCTCAAAGGGTGAGGGATGTAGCCTCTGCTTGAGGCAAACATGTCATTGATAGCAGTATGTACACACATCAAGGGTGCAGAAGAATAGATCCCTGAAATGCTGGTTTATATTTGTGTGACCCACAGAATGCCTGACTTGTTTTTCAAAATGGAATAGATTACAAGCTGTACTTATCTGGAGAGGAAAAAACCACCACACCCACATCCTCTCCTGAAAGCAGTGCTATTAGTTGAAAAGGGGAGCAAGAATTGGGGTTCAAAAAAGTTTGTTCAACAAAAATTAATTTACCAACTATGTCTTCTACAGTTTGGAATCCAGCTAGTCTTCAGTACTATGTGTGTAGTCCTTTAGTTTATTAGGCTATCAAAGGAAAAAAAAAAAATCTGTCGTGTTTTGTCATGCTATGAAGGCATTCACTGGGATGAACATTCGACCTTTGACTGGGCTCCACGGTGTGGGAAAAAACTCGTGAACTTTGGCATAGGATCTTCTGCCTTTCAGTGGGAAGAGCTGTAGCGTGATGATAGATGTTTGTTCTCAATATTTTGAAAAGGAGTTATTGTGAGAACTGTACCCCTTGCCATTCANGGTTCGTTTTACCTCAAACCAGGACACTTGCCATTCGTAAGAAACTAAGGAAAAGCTTTTGTTTTGCAATGCTGACAGCTTCGTCAACTACTGTACTCTCAGGGAAAGTTGGTTGGTTGGTTGTTGTCGTTTTATTTTTTTTATTTTAAACCGAAATCCCAGTTTTTAACAGTATTTGGGTATTTAAGCTTCTGCGGGACTGTTTTCTATTTTCCGTGGGGCTAGTGCACCCAAGTACCTTTTACAAACTTGGATCCAAGCACTTTTATGTTTCTTCAAGCATCTGAATACCTTTACAGATAGGGTTTAAAATGCCTGGTTAACTCTGTTCTGTTCCCGTCTTTAAGGGTGGAAGCACTGCAAGCTACTGGAGTGTGTGCTTATGAAGACCATTGTGGCTGTCTCATCACAGATGCCCTAGAGCCCAACTGAAAGCTTACTGAAGTCGATGGAAAGAATCTCTTTAACCTTGTAAGCATTTTATTTAGCCCATGAGCTCAACAGGCCGGTAGCTGTCACTTTATTTTATGTTTGTACAGTTCTGGGCACCACAAGACAATTCTCCATTGATCTCTGGGCACTGTCACAGCATTATACAGTTAAGAATATACTTATTAACTTTTTTATTAATTATTTATCGTATCTCATTTCAGTTGTGTTGCCACTGTGCTGTACTTGTGTGCTAACAATTTAGAGGAACAGGCAGTTGAGAGGTTCAGCTTTCCGTTTCCACTTACTCTGGTGATTTTTACAACAGCAGCAAAATACTTCACCTTTTGGTACCTCAGTTTCTCTGTTGTAGTAAGGACAAATGTTGCTTTCCTCACTAAGTGCTGTTCAAAATAAATAGCTGTACACTGGGTTGGTTTAACATACAAAACTGTGGCTGAGATTTTGATGTGCTGCCAGAAAGTAAAGTCCCTCCCACTGGCTCAGCTGCATCCTGACAATGTGATTAGGCTGTAAAGCCAATAGGCACACATACACGCACAATCCAAATCTCTTTGAAGTATTGAGGCCTAGGCCTTCCTCGTAAGCTAGTCAGACTTTGGATGAATTTTTGCCTGTCACATCTTACGCATCTTATTCTGGATACTGTGAGTATCCACAGCATTGAAAACATCCATATGCTGAACCCTGCATAAATAGGCAGGCAATGCAAAAAGCTTGCACTTCACTGCTGCAGAATCTTTACAGTGCTCAGCATCTATTTGTAACTGATTCTGAAAAAAATCCCGTATTATGCATAGTAAAAATGTTCCTGTAATACCTTCAAAAAAAGAAAAAAGCTCAAAATACTGGAAAACCTTAACATGTACCTTCAAATAACGCTCTGCTCAGAAAGGGAAAAGATGGGGAATCTGAAAGACTTCCTCAAATCTCCCAAGAAGGGTGTGATATAGTTCTAAATAGTTGGAGTTTTATGATACTTGGGGTCTGCTAGAAGTGGTTTTTTTGGATACTAGAGTTGGCAAGGGGGTTAAACAGACTGGACAGAATGTCACACTGAGGTAGGTAAACTGTTTCTAAGATGTGGATGGTTGTTTCCTGGTCTAATTCCCCTTCCTACTTGTGGGAGTATTTCTATGCTCCTAGTGTCCTGTTTTGTGTGTTGACTACTACATTTCTAGATATCTTTTTCTTTGTCACTGCCACATTAAACATCTGACTTTTCTAAATAAATTTAAGCTTAAGGACGGAACTTGTTACTTACTGCATTCTCTAAACTGGACTTAAACAGGCACAATAATAAAAAGCAGCTATCTTTAGATTCCTTAAATATACAGTGATATTAAAAGTTGAGTTAGATTTTTGCTGCTTATCAAAGAAAATGGAACTTATGTTAAATTACCTTTTGTTACTTTTGCCTCTCATTTTATATTTATGAATACCTTGTCATAACTGAAAAATGGGTAAATGATCATGTTCTGCCTTCTGTTGCCTTCATCCAACTTCTGCAGATAATGATTTTCTTGGGGCAAGAAAGGTCAAAGCTTTTAAGTAAAAGTGAATGATAAAAAATATCTGAATATAGTTCTATTTCTCTAACAGTAGCAAGACATAATGTTGGTGGATCTGGCAAATAAAAGCACGCACAAACCTAATGCGATGCCCACTGTTATTTAGTTTGGGGGCTTTTGTTTTGTTTTGTTTGATTTCTTTTTTTTTTTTTTTCCCTTCCTTGCTATAAAATTCCCCAAACTCCAGCAGGTGGCAGTGAGCAACAGTGAAATTTGGGCACTGCAAAAGTGAAGAAAAATTTCAAACACTGAAACTGAAAGGGTACTGGATTCATTTAGGAACTAAATGACACAGATGTGGCAGGTATGTGAAGGCATCTAAACAAATGAAACACATCTTTCACAGACTGGTAGCTTCTAAGTCAGCCTTAGAAGGTGACATCTTGATCCCTACATCGCCCTTTGTAGCTTCTCAGCTGGGCAGCTGCTATAGCTTTATGCTGTGATGCAGTACTGTGCAGACAAGGGTTGTTTGCTTTACAGTATAGAAAACAAGTCACTGTCTTAGATTAATAGAAATGCAGAATGTGTTTTTGAATAGCTTATTTTACATCTAAGTCTTTTTTTTCATGGAAGGCATAATGAATTGAAGTGGGATAAGCAATTTAAATCATTACAGCTGTCAACCAGTGAGTGCTGCTGCACATGATTTGTTTCAGTGCCTCTTGCAGGTTACTGCTGGGGTGCTAGTCATTACACTTCATTTTGTGAACTACTCAAGTGGTGAAAACGTATAAAGGAAAAGGTTACTGGGCAGAATGGGAGCAGAGCTTCTAGTTCCATAGATGTGAGGAAAGAGCTCAGAGAAAAAGCAAAGTTGTATGCTGATCAAGCAGTTGTGCACAGAGGTAGACATTGAGCCTGTGTTTAATTATATGACGTTGATCTTAATTATAAGACCTAAATGCATCCTGCTGTCCCTGGTATAGTTTACCTTGCTCTGAAGGGAGGAAGTGAATACTTCCTGAAATAAGCAAAATAGAACCCAAAACCCCAGTTAAGTTTACTGAGTTTGTAATTCATTTACCTACCAGCTCAAATACAAAAATGTAATTCTTGGGTGCTACTGCCAAAACCTGACATCTGTGAGTATAGAGGATCATTCTTGTTTTTGCCTTTCTCTACCTTGGGCATCTGGCCTTCCATTGGAGTGAAGAGGACTTTTGTGTCTGAGGTGTTCTGCAATGTCACTAATTTTTAATTATCCACACAAACTCATTGGATGAGATTACTGCAAGGAGAGACAAACTGCCTTGCAGCCGCAGAGGGCTGAGAGGGTCCCTCCTGCCTGATTGTAGTTGGACTAATCTGTCCTTCAGAAAAAGGAGGTGGGATTTCTGTTCCTTTTGTCCAGATCTTTCTTAAAACTATCATCAGTGTGTCTGTCATTGAGAATGTGCTAGTTAGCTTGTGCCATAAAATAAACCTGTCCTTGGCTAGAGTTCTAGTATGTTTTGAACCACACTTGTCCTGGAAGAATGGGTAGCTTTAGGAATTAAAGGCAAGCTCTAAAAGGTAAAGGAACATGCTTCCTTTTCCATCAGATTTAGAGGGGAAATGGTGGATAAGGTACAGATAAGACATGTTTAGCATCTGCTGTATGTCACATGGTGGAAGAAAGGCTGCTGAATAATGATGCTGTTGGGAGAAAAGTGATGTCCAGAAATCATGTCAACATAAGGTGGCAGCCATGGCTGGATGTCCTTTGAAGGCGTGGTATGGTGTGACTGAACTACATCAGCATAGTCTAAAGCTTCCTGAGGTGAAGGGAGTAATATTATTTACTTTGCTTCTCAAAAACCCCTAATTTCTTTAGGTGATTTTTTGTCTGTCTGTTTTGTGTGGAGTGTTATTATTTATTTGTTAAATCCATCACTTCAACAATATATATTTCAGACGGTTTAAAGAGATTTGTAGCTTCTGGTCTCCTGTGCTTGGTGGAAAATTTCTGCTTCCTGTGATGAAATGAGGAACCAAATGTTAAGTTAGAACAGTTTTTTTATAGTTACAAACGTTGTCCTTCGCCTAGAGAAAGATTTGAGAAGTGACTTGAGGTGACTATTTTGATTAAATAGAAGTAAAAATATCTTTTGGTTGGAAAAAAAAAGAGAAATAAAGAAAGGTTTTCCCCTTTGGCATGGTTAAAGCATATTTCATTTTCAGGTTTTACTCATTTTTTCATTTATGCATGCAAAGGGTAAATTTCATTCTTAAAATGAAACAAAAAACTTCTGTCTTTATTTGAACAAAACCTTTCAAATTGACCCAATTCTATTTTTTTTTTAAATTTTTTTTAACACTTAAAAAAGCGCTGGGATATCTTATTTCAGTTCAATTTAAGATAGTGTGCTTTGGATCTGTTATTTAGCTATGAGTATGAGACAGAATAAACATGAAAGACGAAATACCTACCCAAACAGTCTAACTTATTACTTAGCAGTGCATTTGTTTTATTCAGGTTAATTTATTATTGAGAAAGATATCATTACTGTGCAGAGTATTAAACAATATAGACAGTGTATTTATTGGCACCCTAAGGAGATGGCTATGCATGTTAGAGAATTGCAGTCCAGCTGCTTCCAAATGTAATTCAAGCAGTTAGTCCTAAGCGTGTAACCAGCGTTGGGCAGCTACCAGAGAATTTAATATGCTAGTAGTACCAGAAGTTCTTGCATTCTTTCAGTAGGTATACACACCTTTACTAACATGATTGATTGCCAGTGCCTTGGAGAAAAATAAAATCCTCCCTTTTCAGCTACTTTTAATAGTCTAATTATACACCAAGAGCAGTGGGAACCCCTCCTTTCCCTGCTGTTTATCAGCAGAATCCGTGCCTTTGGGGAGGACTAAGTAGAAATTAAGTGCAAGGAAATGGTCACTTAATTTCTGTACAATCCTCCTTCCCTAGTCCTACCCAGATATCCTGACATGCTGGATATCCAAAGCGTCATGTCACAAGTAAATCCTCAGTTAGTGCTCAGGGAAGACTGTATGTCACACAGTAGTTTACTTATTAAGTAGTCACTGAAATGAGAACTGAAATCCAGGTCTGCACACTACTACGTTAACAGCTAGATAATAAAATCCCCTATTTTACCTGCTGTTCTCCCAGTCTTCCCCCTGACCAAATAGTACATGAATTTGAAGACATTCAAGGTGGAATATGGCTGCTCTCAGTTGCTCCAATTGCTCTTGTGAGGGACATGTGGCTGCATTGGGTCAGACCAAGGTTTTCTCAAATCTGTTGTTGTGTCCCTGCCACACCTGCTGCCTAAGAAGACATGTATGGTGCTTTCTCAAGTGCTCTCTCCAATTTTTCAGACATCTCTGCAGTTCTCCAAGGAGGGAAAAGAAAGCTGAGTCTTCTTTAGTGTAAGCCTCTCTTCCAGTTGTGCTTGCTATTTATATCTTGCTTGACTCCAGCTGAGGATACTCCCAGCAATGGCAAATGGAGGTCATCAGTTGGATGAGACTCCCATGTTATTTCTCTCCTTGAGGTCTCCGGTGGTCTAGCCCTTGTTTAGATAGCAGGCTTAAATGATAAGTGTGTAAGTTCTTAGCTAGACCTACTTAATTATCCAGGTTTGAGGAATGCATCATTGCTTTGCAGAGTATTCAAAAGCACCCAAAATGAGTTTGGTGGCACTGTGAGCTAATATGATTATGGGATAAGAAGATGCCAGTGCCTTAGCTCAGTTAATTCCAGATGCTGCTGCTTCTGTTGCCAGAGAGGCAGCTGCCTCAGCGACCTCTCCTGCTGCCAGTATTGCATCCTCTTGAGTGATGGATTGAAAGGTGCACTCTGTATCTTCACATGTCAAAACAAACAAATAGGTTTCAATCTTTGAATGCAGCAGCCAGTCTGATTGTAAAGAGAAAGCTGAATTGTAAGAGATGATTTATGCCACTAAGGTCATCACAGTGAAGCAGAACTGAATATTCTTTTCATAAACTTGAGTACTGTAAAAAGGACAATGAAGAAATCTATTTAGACAGAGCCAAGCTCCTCTCTTACACCTGTGTGATTCTGGCAGGGCACCAATGAAATGAACACCTCACTCTGTGTGTGCTAATCCAACATGGAAAAGAATTTTGGACTGTATTACACAGAGAGGGACAGCAATATGTGAACTTCAGACACAGGCAAGCCGTGCTTGAAATTTTTAAAGGGATTCGCACCTTTGGATGCTGTTGGGGGCTTTATTGCCAAGTTGCTATAGATTTAAAGAAAACCCAAACCACTAACCCCAACATTTTATTGTTAGATATACTGTCCTCTGTAACAAATAGCTGATTTCTTCAGTCATATGCAAGAGTTGTTCTCGCTGCAGTGAGCTGGAATTTTCCTCTGGACTTTATTGGTAGTCCCCCATAGCTCTTACCTCTTGGGAGCTAGTGATATTACGCAGGTGGTATTTTGGGCTTTTGAGAAAGTAGAAGAGTAAACTTTTTTAACCTCGCTGGTCAGTGGGATGGCATGTGAGGAGACTGCAAGGTAATGAATTCTGTGAGAAGGACTAAATCAAAAGAAAAATGTAGATCTGGGTAGGAAATAGATATTGTTTACATTCTGAAAGAAAAGAGAATTGACACATTTTAAAAATTTCTAATTGAAAGTTGAAAATTTTTTTTTAGATGGATTCAAAGCTTCCATTTTCAGAAAAACTGGAAACAATTATTTTCTTTGTAAGCTTAATAAAATGTTTTATACAGCAGCTATACAGGACAGGTAGTTTCTAAATGGGTGGCGGACACTGTTGAAAAGGTCAATTTAAGTTTTCTTCCAAAGTGAAATTAATTATTTTTTTTTAAAGATGCTTTCATTTTTGACTATAATGTCCATCTTCTGTCACTCTAATTTCATCTGTCTGACCTGTCTGACCCACAGTAGTCAGTAAATGGAAACATAAGCATTCTTCCTACAGGGCAGAAGTTCATAGAGTTGGATCTGCTGTATTCAATTTCTGATGTGCCAGAAACTTAAAAGTAGCTTGACTGTCTGTTGCAGTAAGTTACTTGTCCTCCAAGCTCTCTCAGTGTGTTAGTTTTGCACTTGTTTTGCACTAACAAGCCGCACAAACCTCTCTCAGCTTACCCAAACTTCCCATGTTTTCCAAAATTTTTCACTGATTGCAGTCTTGTACTTAAGAAAACCACTTCATTTTGGTCTGGATGGAGGCAGTTACTGTTAGCTCATCTGCTTTGATGCTCTACATGGGGCACTTTTGTGTCATTACTATATATTTATTACATTATTTTATATCTATATATAAATTATATAGATATAATGTACATATATATGCATGCAAATTACAAATTATTATAAATGTATCTGTATTACAATGTATCATAGCTTATTACTTCTGCTGAGGTCTCTGGTAACCCCTCCTGTGCATTCCACTTAACTCCACGCATCCGTGTGCTAGCAATAGAAAGCTGAGCAGGTGGAATCCTGCACAATATTTAAAAGTTCATCATATAGACTCAAGTATTTTGAAAAGAAAAAATATGAAGGAAAAATTAGCACTGAATTCTGGCAGTATAGTTCAGTAAACTCCTAGTTATCAAACCCCTATATTTTCAGCATGTTATACTTACGAGAACGAGAATTATTATTTTAACAGCTTCATGAATTAATATTTGGAAAACATGGGACATTTAAATAATATTAGACAAAAGACTTTTTTTTTTTGGACATGGTAATGGAAACTGTGTGTTTTGGTGGATTTAATCTTGAGACTGTTTGCAAGTGGAGATAAATTACATGAGTAATTTTAGAATTTTAGACACACTGATCATTGAGGAAGCCAAAGAGATTCTGTACCTGCTGTAGCCTTTCTTATGGTGCCCTTGTGAGCAGCTGCCATGTCCACATGAGGGAGACACAGATGCTTTAATATTTGAAGGGTTTTAGATGGTTTATTCTAATTATAAGAGCTTTAAGTATCAGAATGTGTTTGGAGGTGTCTCTGCTTTTTCTAGTGTTTGAGAAATAGATAGAGGGGGTAGGAATGACCTTTAGCAGGTGTACTAATTTAAAAGATGCTTGGATTCCAGTCCAGTGACAAATTACACATCGAGCAATGATGTCAGAGTTTGAGGGTATGGGCTCCCAGCTCATACCACTTGACAGCTTGACTTGCTCCCTAAGGAGGTCTGTACTTTAGATGCAAACTGACTTGGGTCAATGAAGGGAGAAGACAGAGCTCTGATGCCACAATGTATTCTCTCCTCATTTTTGTTCCTTTCCTTGGGAATGTCTGAAGCAAAGGTTCTTTCAGTAATGATTGATATATGACCACATGTTTATGTGACCAAAATAAAAATTTACTATTTTCTGCTTAGTTGAGAAAACAGCAAAGTATTAAATTTGTTAAGATCCTTACTACATTTTTGCTGAGCTGAAACTTGGACCTTTCTTATTTAATGCTATGAATGCAAAGTAGAATGTTTTTTTTTTAATTCTCATAAACAAAGTACTTGTACTAACTCGTCTTTATTGCTGTTTCACAATTTATATATTATCCTTTGTTTGTTTGTATATAGTCCTTAGTTTGAAAATTAAAAAGTGAAAGACTTGAGGTCACAGATAATACAAACTGCTCTTTAGAGATGTAGCTGTGTGGTTTATTTAATTTATCTTTTAAGAACATGGGAGTCAGTATGTAAGTGACCAGTCTTTCTGGAGCTAGCTGCAGTAGCTGTAGTCTCTCTGAGGCACTGCTGAATTAGCTGTTTGGTGCTACAATTACAAATATTGTAAAATGAACACCTAAGAAAGAATTTCATTACTTAAGCAATCTCATGTTAAATGCTTTTTGAATGGCCTAATAAGAAGCTGATTTGACTCAGTTATGTGAAGAAATCTGTAGCACATCGCAAGATCCACTATACTATTATTTAACTAGAGAAGTAATTTAGGGTTTAGAAGGTGAGGGGGGTAGGGTGAGAAAGTGCTGAATATCAGAAAAGGAAGATGGTAAATCTCATTGGATTTTGTATTCTGTATCTCACTGTTTTGGTTCAACTTGTACTCTCTTAAAAAGAATAGGTTTGCTGCAGATGCGACTGTTCTGGTAATTAACATTTCAGTGTGATATGAAGAGTTTAGTCAAATGCAGGAGGATGGATGCCAGTCAAACTTGGCTTTTTTGGTTTGCTGACATCTTACTGTAAGTGACACTTCCATCAGCTCATTTATTGCACCGCTACTTCTGTAAGTGATTGTCAACAAGGAGATTATACCAGGATGTTTATAGCAACAAGGTGAGTCAGGGTTTTTCAGCCTTCTTCCTTTTTTGGAGGAACGGCTGACAATCAGTCCTGTCCACTATCCGATTGATGGCTGCTCTGCAACCATCTCCTGTCACTTTTGAACTGATGTGGCCCCTTGATGGTTAGAGGCTTGAGTAACTGACAGTACTAACTCTCTAGTGGGGTTTGTTTATGTACTCACAGATATGCTGTCCATTGACTGGTTTTAGGAGTAATTTCATATCTCCAGTTTGAATTGCTCAGCTGCTTTTTTGCCGGAGGCTTCCCCCCTCCGCCCCCCCCGTAGTTAATTATAGGATTATAATTGCCAATTAAGTGATAAGCTACAAAAGAACTTGTATTCCTGAACTACTGGCGCATGTATTCACTGTATTGTGCAGCACAAGCAGCATAGGAAGTGACACAGGAATGCTTACGACTGTTTTTCATATGACCTAATTTTTTTCCATTACATANCCGGAGGCTTCCCCTCCCCCCCCCCCGTAGTTAATTATAGGATTATAATTGCCAATTAAGTGATAAGCTACAAAAGAACTTGTATTCCTGAACTACTGGCGCATGTATTCACTGTATTGTGTAGCACAAGCAGCATAGGAAGTGACACAGGAATGCTTACGACTGTTTTTCATATGACCTAATTTTTTTCCATTACATAGTGTGAATTAAAAAAAGACAGAAGATGTGAAATGGAGGTGGGATTTCTTCATGGACCATGCAATTAAAAATTGTAACAGAAATAGGAAGAAGAAAAAAAAAATTTTTTTTTCCAAATTTCCTTCTTCTTCCTGCTCTCTGAGTGAGTCCTTCCTTAGTCCTTCCCCCCTGATCTCTGAGTGAGTCCTTAGTTTCAGTGTGGGTCATCTTATACTCAGTTCTATTCAAAATGCTCTTTTAAAGTGGAGATGCCATATTCTTAAGTTAGCTTATAGTGGTGAGATGTGAAAGTAGTTGAGACATTGTCTTTGAGTCATTCTTTGTACTCTTGGAAACTGTTGCTGCAGCTCAGCTGAGATGTTCTGGAACAAACTAAAATTACAAACATTGTCTGGTATCAAAACTAAAGCGTAACATAACTGAAATGTTAATTCTGTGGTGTTTGGTGTGTGGTTTTTTTTTTTTTTTTTTTTTTCCTCAGAGGCAACAGAGCAATTTAATTGGCATTCTGCATTGGAGGAACATGGCAGTTCTTGATTATATTTGTAGCACGAGGTGCAAAAATAGCTTTCCTGTCCTTTAAACCATTTAGACTTGAAAATGTGTGTTAATGTGTGCTGATCATAAAGAGATGTTTTAGCTTGACAGAAAATGGTCAGGGAAAATCTACATATGAGAAGCTCAGTATGAGTTACATACATACGCACACACACTGCATAATGAGAAGGGGGTGAGGAGAAGCTACTTTGTCATACACAGAAGTAGGAAAATAGGCATGCAGCTTTTGCCAAGGTGGAGTACTTCAGTTGTTTGTGCTTTGTTATTGAGCAAAATCAATCCTAACAAAGTTAAGTTCTTGTAGGAATATGACCATGGTAATGTGATAATAAAGTCACATCCTGATTTAGCAATCAGCCTTCAAAGGCAGGATACTAGACTAAATATGCTGTTCATTCTGTGCAGACTGAATAAATGTCAAGAATTTATTGTTAACCTAAGTACGATGTTAGCCATCTAATCAAAGAATGATTACTAATCCAGTCACAACACTAACAGTTAATATCCAGATTGTTTATTACAGCTCACTTGCAATGATAATATAGATATGCAAACTTTCTGTTATCTCTCCACATTGTTGATATTAACATTTGTACCCATGCTGCTTTGTCTCTTAGGTTTCATGAGCTAATTTTCCTTGAAAGGAAGAGGAGGTAGTTTTACAATGAGTTGTCAGCATCCTGAGCCTTTTGCTGAGAGAAATGTGATGGTTAGTTCCTCCCTGATTTTGCATCTTTGTGATTGTCAACACAGTCTGCTCGCTTGGTTTTCCTCTATTGATTCATAATTGACGTTATGTCCAAGATCTATTATTTATATTAAGTTTTACATATGCTGGATATTTGTTCTTTATTTACTCCTAAAACAGGTTTTACCCAGCTCCCAAACTTGCATACATATAGTGACTGTAAATCAATCTTTTATGATTTTTTTTGGTATTTCTGTGGTCTCTGTTATCGCCCTGTCCCTGCTATTGCTATTTCAAGGGTTCTGTTGCAATTTTCTGCCTGTATTTTTGCGGCCACTGTTACATCTGTTTTTCTTAGATGTCACTTAGTCTGTGGTTAACTGGTATTTTGTTAGCACAGGCTAGTTCTGTGTTTCAGTTCTCAGGTCACTTAAAGTTCAGTCTAAAAATAAGCGATCCACTAGAAGACACACATGTACACTGACACATAGAGGCACAGTACTCTGATAACTCCTTGCTACCACTAACTTCCAGTTATGGCAATATCACTGGTATGTTATAGAAACTGCAACAATTAGAGATTATATAAAATTAAAGATAGTTGCTAGGTAATAAGGATTATTATTTTAGTATATTACTATGATTACACATTTAGAAAGTAAGATATTAAAGAAGAAAATTCACATCTGAGGTTGTGTATCTGTGGAATATTATTGAAGGTGATATGCATGGTTTTGCCATGTCAACCTTCTTTCTCTATGCTGCCTTAAGAAAAGTAAAATAAAATAACCCCTTTGATTTTAGCAATAAATTTTAACTCTGCTTCTTGGCTTAATTTCTGGTAAACCTGTGATTCTGTAGTACTTTTATTGTGACTGGCCAGAAAGAAGCCTTGTAGAAGTAACTCTTAACATCAACAGGATAACATGCTTCTGCACAAACCACAAATTTAATACTTTCACAGGACAAACGTGTCCTGCAATTATGACGTCTATTGAAAAGAACACTCACTTGGGATCTTGGGGGAATGCAGGGTAAAATCCACAGTCTGACTCAGGCTGACCAGGGACTTTATCTCCTGTAGCTCTTTGCAGTGACAGAATGCATCTCGTCAAGGAAAAGAGAATACTTTCCTAAGATTTGATAAACAAATATTTTACCATGAGATTCCTAGCCTTGTCTAGCTTTTTTTTATTTTTGCTTTTGAATTCAGTTGAATTCCTGTTAAAGGTGATGCAAAAACATTCACAAGGTTCTGAGAAGGCTTGAGCAAGCAGATGGATTTCAAAGATCATAAACATGTACCTTTATTAAATGGGACACAAAGCTTTATAGGCTCTTGGGTCTTTACTAAACAATACTGTTTCAGTGCTAAACAATACTGTTTCAGGCAGGCAGAATAATACTTTCTGCATTAGAATAGTTAAATCTGAGTGTGAAAAGCTCAGCACCATTTCCGTACTATGGGATGATGAAGTGGTATAATTCCTATTAGAATAAATATTCCTTATCACCAGGTTCTGAGACCTGGATTTTAAATCAATATACTGCTGGAACTGAGAGAGCAAGGCAGACTTGTGCATTTTAATGTCCAGAGGAACTGGTTTTGGAAGACAGTGTTGATGCAATTTATTAAAACAGATTAGCATAAACACAATTCTACAATAAGAATGAAAGAGAAATCACAAGTGAAAAAAATAGATCTGTTTTTATATTCTGCCTACTTTCGTCTTGGCTGACAGTATTGGGTGTGGGGTTTTTTTTGTGTGGGTTTTTTTTTTGGTTTTGTTAGATCAGTCATGTATTCACTAATCATACAAACCACATGCTTCCTGAGCAGGTGTTGTATGCTTTGGCTTAAGGGCCAAACTGACTTGTCTTCTGGACAAGGAACTTAGGACCTGGGATCTTACCCTGTGTCTTTTTATATCTACACAAATCCCAGGTGAATTTGCAACAACTAAGGAATGTTCTCCATCAGATCAGGAAGGATGTTGTCCATCCACTAATACAGATAGACATTATTGCAAAAAAGGCCAGTTACTGGAGAACCAGAACCCTTTCTTGTAACCTACAATGTTGAAACCGTAGCTCTGGCTAACAAATGGAAGGCTGTAGCCACAATTCCCATCATGAGATAATATCAAAATTACTTGAATCTCATTTCAAGCATGCTGGTAAGGAAAACAGTAGCGTGTAAAGGTTACAGGCAACTGCAAGATTATATAATCTTTATTCTAATGATCACATCTTATTTCAGTCACTGTGCATGGGACAAGCCTATATGCCCAAATATGTATCTGGTATTGCAGTCAATGTGAAATTCAAGTCCTTTTATTTGTCTTTTTATAAGAAGAGAACTTTAATTTTGCTATTGATTGTGGTTTACATGTACATGCTCTACTTATGAATAGTGTTGGATTAATAGTTGTGTATTCACATGTTTCAGTTCTGCAAAGCAAGGATTCCCATTGCAGCTTCACCCCATGCCATTGGTATTATGAGCAATAAGCAGTAAGAGCTTCTTGCATTTGATTTCCTGCTGTAGGATACTGCACCACTGTGGGAGTAATAGATTTCAAAGGCAACAGGAAACATTGTGATGATCTTGTATGATGCAGGCCACAGTTTTAAAAACTGATAAATCACATAGGGAGAAAAAAAACCCTAAGGGTCCCAGTTCTAGCCCTGGTCTTGCTCAGTTGATGCACTAGGTCACTTACAGTGAGTTCATGGCCCTTACTAAAAAAAAATCCTTATGCTTTCTTCCTGATTCTGCATTGCTGCCATATCAAGGCACATGAAGGGTAATATTCTCAGTATATAAAGGGATGAAATAAATAGATACTTGATTAGTTTGTCACTTTCAAGTTTCCTATTTCAAGTCAGGTTTTGCCTTTAACTTGATTCTGGACTTTTGTTTTTTTATTCTAGCAATAGACTAATGACATAAAAGAATAGTTTGTTGGTGTCTGCTGTTGGATGTCACACAGATTGCTTTGGGAAAGGAGAAGGTCCCAATTCTTACAATGATTTGTTAAAATACTAAAACCTTTAGTGACTAGTGCTGGTAAGAAACACTTTATGTATATTATGGAAAAAAATACTTTTTAAAGCTGTACCTTCATCCAAACAGAAAAAACCTAGCAACTTCCTTCCCCCTGCTCCCCAAACCAGAAAACAAAATACCCCAGAAAGTCCATGTTTGATTGTTTGATTTTGTTTTTGTTTTTGTTTTTTTTTTTAACTGATGATAGAAAGTATTAGGAAAAAAAAAAGAGTGCCTTATCAGATTTTGCAGAGAACTTTCAGAGGTAAGAAGTCAGATGCTTAGAGCAAATCAGCATAGGCATCACTGACATTAAAAGAGTATTTGCTTTACTCTGTCT
Organism: Pedionomus torquatus; assembly: GCA_013398155.1. Lineage (NCBI taxonomy): Eukaryota > Metazoa > Chordata > Aves > Charadriiformes > Pedionomidae > Pedionomus > Pedionomus torquatus. Next base: position 290,098 of record VZRU01005405.1, on the reverse strand, counting down.
TCATGTGATAGGCCCCATGGGGATATGCCTTGGCATAAGCTGCTGAGACCAAGATGCATATGTATGGGATTCATATCTATTGATACCAACAAATTCACAGGATCAAAAAATGGTTAGAGTTGGAAGGGACCTTAAAGATCATCAAGTTCCAACCCCCCTGCTGTAGGCATGGGCACTTCACACTAGACCAGGTTGCTCAAAGCCCCATCCAGCCTGGCCTTGAACACTTCCAGGGATGTGGCTTCCACAACTTCTCTGTGTAACCCGTTCCAGTGTCTCACCACCCTCACAATAAAGAAGTTCTAGTATCTAATCTAAATCTCCCCTCTTCCAATGTAAAACTATTACCCCTTGTCCTGTCACCACACTTCCTGACAAAGAGTCCCTCTCCTGCTCTCCTGTAGGCTCCCTTCAGATATACTGGGAGGCTGCTATGAGGTCTTCCCAGAGCCTTCTTCAGGCTGAACAACCCCAGCTCTCCCAACCTGTCTTCATAGCAGAGGTGCTTCACCACTCTGATCATCTCTGTGGCCCTTGGCTGGACCTCTCCCAACTGTTTGATGTCCTATGTTGAGGACTCCAGAGCTGGACAGTGCTCCTGGTGGGGTCTCACGAGTGCAGAACAGAGGGGGAGAATCACCTCCCATTACCTGCTGGCCATGCTTTTTTTGATGCAGCCCAGGATATGGATGGCTTTCTGGGCTGCCAGCACGCACTGCCAGCTCATGTTGAGCTGCTCATCCATGAGCAGTCCCAAGTCTTTCTCCTCAGGGCTGTTTTCCAGCCATTCTCTGCCTAACCTGTATTTGTGTCTGGGATTGCTGTGTCCCATGGGCAGGACCCTGCACTTGGTGTGGCTGAACTTCATGCCATTTGCACTAGCCCACCTCTCAAGCCTGTCCTTATCCCTCTGGATGGCATCTCTTCCCTCCAGTGTGTCAACGTGCCGCTGAGCTTGGTGTCATTGGCAGACTTTCTGAGGGTGCATTCAATCCCACTGTCCATGTCTCCAACAGAGATGTTAAATAGCACTAGTCCCAGTACTGGTCCCTGAGGAACATCACTTGTCATTGACCGCCACTTGGACTTTGAGCAATTGACCACAACCCTTTCAGTGCGGCTGTTCAGCCAGTTCCTTATCCACTGAGTGGTCCATCCAATTTTGAGACCAGACTGTTGTGCGGGACTATCAAAGTTAATTAATCACTGATGTCCTTCTTTGGTGTGAGCATCACACCAGTTACTTCAAAGCTTGCACAGAGGTGTGTTGATTGTGGTGGGTATCTGGCATGGGCAGAGGACCCCACTTAAGTGGAGCTTGGTGTAGAAAAGGGACCTAACCTTACACAATGCAATCTGTCTCAACAGTAATTTTGTTGCAGACTTGACACGAATGATCATCATGTCTTGGAATCAGGGACAAGTGTGTTTATTAAAGGTAACTAATGTTTGTAAATAGTGTACAATATTGTCAACAGGACAGCATTTATCAGCCAGACATTTTGTGAGCAAACTGTGCTGTGTAACAAATCTAGAAGGGATTCACTGCAGCAGGGAAACAGATGGCCATAACCTAGTTGGCTTGTAATACTGTGAAATGAAGGGTGTGTTTTGGTGGAACAAACAACAGGGGAGAGAAACAGTAAGAGATGTAGCAAGCGTTGACTGTATTTGAATGATAATCGGTTGGGTTTGGGTCACTTTTATCTCATTGTTATGGTTTGGGCTGGACTGGCCATGGAATAATAGTGTTCATAGTTCATGAGCAAGAATGATTTTGGTAGGAAGTTTTTGTTCTAAAGCATAGAAATGTAAAGCAGTTGAGGCATCTACAGCTGCCACAAAACAGTAAAAAGGCATTATGTCATTGGCATGAATTGTGAGTAAATTTATTGTATGGTTATAGACTAGTGAGATGTTTTTTGGCTGAAAATATCTCAGTACCCAAAAAGAAAACTGCACAAAAAGGTTCTATTTTGGTGAGAATTATTTTTTATCAGTAACTTATTTTTTTATTTCTTCAGTTTTCAAATAAAATGCTATTTTAAAATGTAATTTAATTTTATTCCCTCATTCATTAGCAAGATCTCCAAGTTTTAGAAATGACCAAGTGAAGTATTTCGGTTGTTCCTTAAAATGTGTGCTTTGTTTTGTTACTAACATACAAGAAATAACATTTTTTTTCATCACTGAGTGAAAAGTATTTTACATGTCAAATTCTTAGAACATTGGGAAAAAGTTTACTGCTTATTCCTGTTAATTCATTAAAGTCTGAAATCCAGAATGGTGCTATTATTTGACAAATGTGTTAATTTACCAATGAATATACGAACAATCTTTACCTGCCCTGCTTAAGAAAAATTAACCTTGTGGCTGAATTACTCTAAAAGTGTTTAAAATGTAATTTGGAGATCAGTAACACTCTGAATACTAAGCAGGGTGCCTTCAATGCAGCAATTGTTGGTAGTTAAAGATTGTGGATGCCTGAAAAATTCCATATAGAGTTTGGGAACAGATTTCTTTTTTTTTTCTTTTCTTTTCTGTCCGTTTCAAAATAGAATGTCGTTGCATTGTAGATCAGAGTTAAATTGACAGCTAAATTGATGAACTGCAAAACTGACATCTTACTATTTGCTGTTATTCCTGAATGTATCTTGTCTGTCTGACCAAAGTTAAATATCCTCTCATGGCTTTTGCCATTAATTGCATTTCTAAGAATGCCAGTATTTTATTTTTATGGCTCTGAGGCTCAAGATTAAACAGAAAAAGGAGATGCTGGATATTATTGATGAGCATAGGATTAGCTTCCTGCTAAATCTGTTTTATTCAGGCGTTTTTTGTTGCTGTTATTAGTCCTGCTAAGCTTTTGGAGTCACTTATTCTGAGTCACAGAATGTTGTAATTTACTACCATTAATCAATGTTACACCTTATTATATATGTGGGGTCTGAACAATATAAAGGGGTAATGAGGCATGATGTTTACTTTGTTACATTTTGTAGGAATTCTCATCTCTGGGAGAAATGAACTGCAACTTCTCTTGGGGGCTACTTATTAATTCATTTCACTGAATATGCTTTTTTGTTTTAACCTCCCTTAGGAGAAAGCTGCTTTTTTTTCTTTTTTTTTTTTTTTCCCCCCCTTTGGTCAATTGAGTATGGCACAAGGGTAATAACAAGTCTAATGGATGCTGTAAACCACCACTTTTTAATGCATAATGTAATTGAATCAGAATATAGTGTCTACACTGATGGAGTCCCTGGTGCTTTAACAACTAAAATTATGATTAGAAAGATCCAGATAATGCTGACTTCTCATACATTAAGCCCCTATTATACAATTTTCCTTCTACAGCACATTCACTTTTACTTTTGAATTATGCAGTGCCATCTTAAACAGTTTAATATTACACTAGAATCAGATTCAAAGCTTCAAGAGGGCTGTATCATTTTTGTGGAAATACATACAGAATAAATTTGTAGTGGTGCTGTATGACTAATACTTTCTCCAAACAGCTCTCATATCAAATTCTCTATTTAAAATTGCATTCTTTGGCAGAAAGTTTATTGGAAAGGCAATACTTCTCTGTTAGGCAGCCGTTCCTGAGTAGAATGTAGAACAGAAACTAGCCTGGTGTTCTGTGCTGAGTGTGAGTGAGAGGAGCTCTTGCAGCTTTAGAGATTGGCTGGGCTCTTTATCTAAAAACTAAAATCTGAAGACTCTTTCTAAACAGAAGTGGTTGGAGAAGGTGCTCTTAAGGCTCCATAGATCATCTAACCAGTGAGCTGCGTGTGAAATATGCTGTGCTTTCACACTTACAGAGAAAATTCCTATATTACTGTTAGCTGACAAGATGCCAAAATTCTAAATTATGTTAGTTTTGCCTGAGTTGGTTGAAGTATTAATTTTCAAAATGGCTGAAAATATAACAATTCTATTTATTATTTCCATGAATGATGCTCAGATGAACTTGTTACTGCAGTACTGGATAAACGCAAGGCCATGCAGGTGGTGCAATCGCTGATGCTGAGTGGGAGCTGCCCTAGGGGCTCCTCTGCTATAATTAGCTGGCTAAGCTTACCCTGCAGCCAAGGGCTGTGCATAACAGAGGCCTGACGGCCAAGCTGTATGTGTAGTATAGCACATCACAAGCTTATGTCCATCTGGGTTACCTGAGGTGAACATTTAAGTCCTTGATTTCCAGTGGGTTTCTGGTTAGGGTCACTACAAGAGGTCATGCTTCAAAAGACAGTAGCCAGAACAGCACAAACTGTGTAGGTAAAGTTATCTCTGGCTTGCATAAATTAGAGAGAACTGCATGTCAAAGGACAGAAAATATCTGGGAACGGTCTACTGAAAACAGGCCTCTCTCTCAGTTCAAAGCCTTATGTAATTAAAATTATTTCTGTTCTCTTAGAATAGAAGATATGCCTCTTCATTCTTAAGGCTGTCAGAGAAACTGTAGAATGATGGAAATGAAGTATGGGCCCACACCGACTGACTTTGAAATCGGCAAACTGGGGTTTTGTTGGCACTATAGCTTGAGGGAGGTTGAAGGGTTTGGATTGGCAGAGTAGAAGTACTGTAGGTTGAAGAGCATCAGACTACAGAAGCAGGGTTTAGCCTTCAGGTGGCAGCAAAACTGTGAGAGTCTTCACCTGCCAGAGTGTGTGAGTTTACAATGACTTCCGTTATGAAAAACCAGTTGCCCCTGAGAAGGTGGACTTAAATTAGTACCACTCGGTGTTACATATACATTGCAAATTGAAATTTGCTATATTTGATCTTAAAACTTTGGGGTTCTCATCTAGCGTTTATTCAAGAAATTGCTTTCATCATCTCAGCAGATAGATCCAAGCTTCAGTGAACCAAGCATGTATCTTGAAGTGAAAGCCACCAAAAAATGCACGAACATTTTAGATGGCTGAGAATATGAAAGAAAAGTGGTAAGGCAAATGCTATTAAGTGTAGCTGATAGCTTAATAGTTCTTCATGTCCTAGTGCTACTGAACTTCTTCATATCTGATAGGTATGTCCTAGTAATGAAATCTGCCTGTTTGCACACTAAGAACACTTTAATCGAGTCTGTCAACCAAGTAAGATTTTTCTGATGATCTTGGAAAGTCCTAAGGATCCTCTGTACTCATAAGAAAAATAGAAAGTTTTGCTAAGCCCAGAATTTGACAAAAATTGAGGCTGGCAGAAACTGTAATTTATCTGACTAAAGTGTCTTGAGAATGTGAAGGCCATACTTGCTCTGCATCTGAGCCTCTGTGAATTTTTTCTTTTCTAAAAGAATGATGTAAAGCAAATCATGATTCAATGTAGATGCGTACTCTACTTTGCCTGAGATTAGCAATCAGCTGACAATTTCCAGATCTGAGTGAAAAGGGTAAATATTAAGTATGCTTTCGTATTAATAGAGATCCAGAAGTTTGTGGTATAACCCTATAATTCTAATTGTGCTACATGTCACAGAAATACAGGATGGAACATAAAATACTCCCTTTCTTCAATAGAGCAATGTTTTTTGAATGAGAGTCTTTTCATTTTAACCGATTTGAATGACTGCAGAAGACCCATGCCAAAACCCATCAGCTGAATAGCATGGCAAATGCTCTGATAAATTGCTCTTGCTAGCAATAGTTTTGTAACTTTAAATAAGTATTAACTGAATGACAATCTTAATTCTTCAAGTACTAGCTAAAAATAAAGATTTTTAACTACATTGCACATTCATTATGTAAAAACCTAGGATTTCAGTAATGATGTGTGTGTACAAATAGATTGAAATCACTGCTTAGTACATTTGGGACTGTAAATCCCTCTCCATGGACTCCAACACCAGCATCACATAGCAAGACATTGTTGTCTCTGTTTTGATTTCTATGGGATTGTTATATATTATATTGGGAGGTTGTTTGTTTTTTTGGTTTTTTTTTTGCTGTGCAGTGTTTATCCTAAATGATTCCCATTGTAAAATCTTGTTCATTCTTGTTTCTCAGCAGCTGTTCTTCCCTTGTAGTAATGAATTTCCCTGAAGTCAGCTGTCATGAGCATAAGTTTTATCTACAAAGAAATGCATATACGCTTGGTGAGATTGCTTGTGGCTTTTTAGGCCTCTTGCAAGTCTTAAATTGTGAATTAAACGCAGGTGGGAAACATGAAGACATATATTACTTCACATTCATGAAAGACATGCAACCTCACGTTTGTGCTGCAATTCTTGTTCAAGCCTTATGAACCCAACTAAGACCCAACATGGTCTTTATGTACTGATCTCTTGGAAGCTTCTTTTTTTCCTAATAGCTCTTACTTGAGACATGATGATCAGCCTGTGGGATCTTGTGCTTTCAATCATTTCTAGTGATGTTAGACTTCTCCTAATAACCAAGTAGATCAGCCAGGCCACAGGATATTTGTAAAGATGGTAGAAGTGTCTTGGATCATTATCAGTGTTACCTGAGAACCAAATTCTACTTCCATGTTATGTATAAAAATAATAATAAGTAGCCACACTTATGTGTTCTCCTATTACTCAAAGAAATTGGGGAAAAGCCTTATATGAGAGCCTTTATATAAATAAAGCTTTAAATAAAGCTATTCCATTCAGAAGATGACCAGTATTAGGTCCTGTTTGTTTCCATGTTTCATGCTCTTCTTACTTGGTTGGCCGTTATTCAGCAGTGACATCTGTAACCAAAACCTGCAATAGTTAATGAGAATGACCTGTGTCAACTCTAGCTCCATTTGGGTGAAGATCTTTCAATGTGTTAGGAACTGATGTGCTTACATGCCAGAACTGGAATGAACATGACAAAACAGGCATTCTTAAGTTTATTTGGGAAAGTTCAAGCCCTGTAAAAATGCTAGTGAAGGAGAAGATAAGGGTTGCTTGAATTAGCTTTTGTTTTCCTTAGTGAATAATTTCTTTCTTGAGAGTAAAGTTAAACTAAAGGCCTAATCCAGTTTCTACTAAAGCCAACAAAAAACTTCTGGCTGACATCAGGTTGATGCTAATGGTAAAGGTTTAAAAAAAAAAAGCCAAAGCAACTAACAGCCAAGCCCCAGTGAAAAAAGATGGGGGCCAGTGAAAGAGATGGAGACAGAAGTGGGGTGCTGTGTGAGCTGATTCAGGCAGGGTGCAGGAACAACCACAGATTAAAGGCAAAGCACAAATTTAGTCTCAATATCTCATGGATTGAGGAATCTCTGAAGCAGCACCCGGGAAGAGGCAGGCAAGCAGGGGGCGCAGGCACTGCAGAGTGAGGGAGTCCTTACTAGCAGGGAGGGTCCTTGTTAGCAAGGGAGTGAGAGAGTGAGAGCTCGCATTTGCTGTTCTAGCCTGTATTTCAAGGATTCTGGCAGGCAGAGTTTTCTGGTGTGCTTAGATCTCTTCAACAGTAAGGCAAGAGTCTTAGGCGTGTTCGATAAGGTGTGCCTGAATCCTTCCCAGGCTTGTGTTATCTAAGTGAAGATGTTATACTTGTTAAGCACACAGAACTAAACAACAATTAGTGTATATATATAAAACATATATAAAATATATGTTTTCTAGCACCCCACATGCGAATCACTTGAGTGTGTTTACAGTCCTCCTTGCCAGTCTTCCACTACTTTCCCACATGTGCAAAGAATGGAGAATATTGCACTAAAGGGTAATCTGTGAGAGCTGCAAGGTAGATCCTGCCCCAGCCTGCAATGCCATGAAGATTTGGCAGTAGAACACATCAGGCTTGTCTACATGAGAGTTTGAATACCAAACATGAGAGTTTGGTAAGTTCCTGTCTTGGGTGCTGGGTGGGAGAAAATGGGAACCATCTCTAAAGTTCTACTGGTTTTCTTTCTCTTTTCCTGAAAGAAAGAACAGGGTGCGAATTTGTAGAGAGCTAATCTGTAGGCTCTTTACTGGATGGACATGACTATTTTTTTCCTCTGCTTCTGGTGGAGATCCCTGAGTGTACCTGTCTTTTCAGATACTACCCCATAGAATGTGTAATGTGTATCTCTTCCTGTGGTATGACTTGTGTGAGTTAAAATAGGGGAAGGAACAAAAATTGTAGTTAAAAAGGAATACACTAAATTGTATGGCATCACAGTTGCCTGGAATTGTGCCCGTGCATGTCAATGTGCACATTGCCTGTATTGCTTGTTGCTTTTAAATGTTTTGAGTAATGTTTATCTAAAAGGAAATAGCTGAGGGAAGCACAGCCAGGATATTTTATTAGATTCTGCAGTGTTCCCTGCTGTGTTGATTTTCTTGTCCCCAGAGACTGTACAGCCGTATCCGACTTCATTCGCACCAGAGGGATGCATTTTTGTACATTCTTCCCTGACTGCAGTAGTCATGTGAAGTCGGTATATATACTCAGTCATGTGGGGAAAAATAGGAAGAAAAGAGTGAGGAAAACCCAAGATGCTTGTATGCATGATGCATGCTCTTTGTTTGTCTCTGAAGTTCCTTGGAGCACTCGTGTGAATGCTTGAGTTTATTTTGCTGTAGGACTCAATGAGCCCAAAGTTCCACTTTGCAGTAAACCGAGAAACAAAGTCACCTTAAAAGTTCTGTTCAGCAACACTGGGGTTTCTTCACATCCACAACACTGCTCAGGAAGCAAACTGACATTTATAAGTCAACAAAAAGTACAGAAAAAACTTAATGTTCTTGATGATTGTCTTTAGAAAGTTAATACTCTCCTTTTTTTTTCTTTTTTTCTTTTTTTCTATTTTTAATTGTGTTGGTTTTGATTAGTAATATAACTCTGTAACATTCCTATTAACAGTGCTGTGATTTTGACTCATTAGCAACGAGGTATCTGATGATGGCCTTGCTTAGATGATATAGTAAAAAAAATAAAGGAGAAACAAAGAAATAGGAAAAATAATCAACTCTGTCAATCATTTCAAATCATAAGCCATCTCGGGAGATGGCAAGTAAGTAGGGTGGGTTATAAATGCTATCTATGAATAAATTAATCAGGTGATCTTTAACCAGTTGACTTATGTTCTTATTATTTTGTAATTATAGTAATGGAGACGTATCTGAAATGGTGTAAGACTATCCTTCATCACCTACTTTTTATTAAGCATATGAGTAGCACCTTTGAAGTTGGCAGGGTTACTCACATACATTGTTAAGCAACTGTTTAAATATTTTGGTGGGCTGTAGCTACAGATTTTAAACTCAGGCTCTAGAAGTGATGATTCTGTGTGCAGGAATACTAAATCACAGGTATGATTGTTTACACGTCTCCTCTTATTTGAATAATGAAGTTTCTTATTAATGACTCACCAGTAAACTTTTAACAGCTAATGTTCATGGTGATGACTAGTGATAGAAATTCTTAATATTTCAAAGTCTTTCAAAATGTGAAACTTTTTGTCCTAGTACAAAACTTTTAGCTTCTGAGTCAGGCACTCCTCTCTCTGAAAATCTTAGTTTAAAGTTTTCAGATTTGCTGGCCAACAGCCAGATTGACTCTGATTCATTGAATGGTTAGAGCTTGTCTCCGTTCTACCTGAGCTGCAGGTTCTTTCACTGGGATACCTCTTTTGCTTTGCCATTTATTGCCTCTGTGTCTGGAGCTCACATACCTTTGTTTAGCATGATTGTTGGTTGTGAAATTCAGTCCCTATTTGTATGAGAACTGTAGAAGAATCATGCAATTTTCACTAGAAAACTAAATTGTTTGGCTTGACATTATATTCTATCACATTCATTTTTAAAGTTGATTTGTTCAGTGGCCTTACACGAAGGCTGCTTTATAATGTAAATATGATTTGATTGAAAGTTCTTTAGAAGCCAGATGTATTTGGTAGTGATCTCGAAGTCACGCATCCTGACGTTAAATCACAGAAGATGTAAAAGGAAAACTGCTATGCTGGCTTGGGAAAATCTTCCATGGGTACAAAAACTACAGTAGAGAATTAGAATATATCTATTCATTTGCAACATATTAAGAAGGACATCATATGCTTTCTTCAACATTTTAATTAAGAAAGACTATGATGATCTATATTGTCTAACTTCAGCAACCAGTTTTTTTTTCACATAAAGCTGTGCTACTATCAAGTAGAAGTGATTGCAGGTTGGAGAGAATGTAAAATGACACTTTTCCCTTTTTTTCTCTTCTGTATTTACCTGAAAGTGTATTCTTTACCACACAAGCTGATTAAAGAGGGTTAAAAAATTAGAAGTAATTGAATAATAAGAAACTGTAAAGGAAATAAAATAGCTGGTTTCATTTTCAGGCTCTGCAGTGTCATCAGCCTGAACCTCATGACGCTTATGCTCAGTGTGTGTGATCAGCACATAATGTATCAGTAAGTAACTTACTGAGGAGCAGGATGGTGTAAGAAGTTACTGTCCTGCCTGAAAAATCATGTTAGTGGTATTAGTGGTGTTACTGGAAGACTATTAGGTCTGCGAATGTAATGCATACCCATATTCAAATGTAATGTGTACCCATATTCAAATGCTGGCAGTAAGGGAAACATAAGAAAATAAACTATTTTAACATATGATGCAGGCAATGATCTACTGGGGAAAACAAAATCATCTTTGGATGATTCTTCTACACTTCTGCTATTAAGCTATTAGGAGAGGCAAATGCTGAGAAGGAGCAATATCACTATGTGGCAAGTTGCTTTGACAATCCCAAGTTATGAACTTCCTCCTAGGGAATGTTAGTTATTCCTTTTCTCATCAACAACAGGTTTAAGGTGGGAAGGAAAACATTATTATGTTCTACAGATAATTAAGGCATAAAAATGAGAAACTTTTAGTCTTGTGCTTAACTGATCCAGAGCTCCAGGGTACTGGAGTCCCATGGGAGTTTGAATGCACAATTATCTATCAGACAACGCATAGCAGCAGCATGCAACATCAGTCTCCACTTTTTACTTCTAATATGTCATCTAATCCGTTTACTAAGAAAGCAGGTTTTTTTTGTTTCTCTCAAGAGGTTAAGGCCTAAAGCAAGGAATTAATATATTATAACACATGCATTGCATTATTTGGTCCCTAGAGGATTAATTGTCAGAAATCAATTATGTTGAAGAATGCTTCAGAATTTGAAAAGAAACCAGACTTAAAGTGTAAGAAACATTTTCTTTGGAAAAGAAAAAGGCAGGAGAGACAAGCATTGAGAGAGGCTCTGAGGCAAAAAAGCAAAATACTATAAATAGAAAAAAGGAAGGTCACCGGGTAGGAATGCTTATCCTCAAGAAGAGAGAAGATAAGAGACTTTATAGTCAAAGCATGAAGCTTCCAGAGTCATGTATAGATCAGCTGATCAGTTCCTATGCTGTATCTCAACTTTTCTCGTGTAATTTACTTTGGATTCTAGTTGTTTCTCTGCCCTCTCCTTTCCCTCCCTGCTTCAGTTTTACCCTCTCAGCAAGAGAAAGTTTTTTCACCTTTTTTTTTTTTTTTTTTTTTTCCCCAAGTGTAGCTCTTGATTACTTCTGCTTTGTAACAATGTAGAGATAAAGTTCCCGAGTGTTGTAATGTTGTTTTTTAGGAACAGTAGAAGAAAATGGAGATGTCAGGGGTTTTTTTGTAAGACTATTTGTCAAATGGAAGATTTCTTTCTCAGAAAGATGGACAGTTGAATACACTTTTAAAAATAAAACAAATTCTTTGGGGACAGTAAATGCTTTCTGTGGTGCTCAGAAAATGGGATTTTGGTGCTCAGAAAATGGGATTTGGGAATAAAGTTTTTTGAAAGCCTTGTGCTCATATTTTAGCTTCTGTAGAAAACTATGTCTGCTTGTGACATCTGTAAAAAAATATTTTTATGGAACTGCTTAGGTGTGAGCAGATTTAAAGAGAAAATTGTGAAGCAAAGAACATCTAGCTTTGAGTTGCATAGTATGAACACATTGTGGTGTTGGATCATGTAATGGGCATGCTTCCTCTGCCTTGGGTTATCTCCCTTGGGGTGGGCAGAGTAAAATTGAGGTCGTCGTCCTTTTCATGTGGGAAGGGAAAGATTAATAAAGATAATGGCTTGAAAGAGATGAGGAAAAAAATCCCATATTCATGAAAAAAAGCAAGTGAAAATGATTTTTTTTTTTTAAATTAAATTGAGAGCAAAATAACCTTCCCAACTACTTTCTTTAGAAAGTTGTGATGTATGTGTAATTGTTGGGACTGCTGTATCTAGTGGATGCTTAACTCTCATCCAGTCCTACTCAGCTGCCCATGTAATGCTGTTGCAGTCTGTTCACCTATGATAGCAGAAAATACAGGCTAGCTGGAGTTTGCTTCTTTCATTTGATTTTGAAGTGCGTAGCACTGTATGTGCAGTTTATGGATGTTGCTAGTAAAACATATAAATAATTCATTGCACCTAAAGAAAGATTCTGAAACAAAGATACATGAGAAAAAGGAGACACTTGAAAGCAGCAATAAGATAAGAAATAAGTTATCTTACAGCAGAATAGATGACATCAATGGAGGCAGTGAGTTTTTTGCACTAGAGCCAAACTGAGTATAAATTGGTTTTATTCGCTTCATTATTTTTTTTATTGCACTGACAAAAATGCTAGGAAGGTATTTCCTAGTGATAAAATAGCTGGGCACTGTCAGGAATGTTAACAGTTTCTCTAGCAAATCAGGCAGTTACTCCTACTGAGGTTCATGAAAGTAGAAGGGTTGGAAAAAAACCCATACAACCATTATTTTATAAGCCCTTGTATAGGAGAGAAGAAAGTTTCAGCAATGAGTCCACACAGTAATGTGAAAGAAACAGTCATTTTGGGTTCTTGAAGTGCCATCCCTTCATCTGAATGGTTGGCCCTTTTTATTCTTGAATATTTATCTTTCAAAAACAAAAGCAAGTCTAAAGATGTATGCTGCCTTGTTCATAATGCAGTGAACCCAGAAGAACTGAATTCAAAGTTAAATGTGCTGCTTAAAGTCATGCATTTGTGTCAAAAGCCTGTTGGCTATCCATGGGAAAAATGTTCAGTTGTATTGTTAAATAAGAAGCCCTTCTTCCTTTCTAGATATTGTTGAGAACAGCTTTGACAAAATTCTTTCTGGACAAATGGAAGAATTGTGTTATGTGGCCATGACTCTGCAGAATACAGTAATGTACCATGGGTGTGGTGCAACTGGGCTGTATCTACAACATTTGAATAATTATGATTTTATTCTTGTAGCTTATGAACTATGTACATAGTTTCTAAAATAAACATTGAATATATCAACTTTGCTTCTAAAGATGTTAAGCAGATTACAAGCTGGAGGTTATAAATCTGAATTAAAAAATGAAAGATGTTTAAGATACAATTTTGAAAAGAAAGCCTTTTATTCTGTGGGGTACCACCCCTTTCTCCCTTTTGCAATTTCTCCATTGCAGAGGATTTCTCTTGGGAAAGCCAGAGTCATGCTTTACAGGTTTTCAGCTCTTGTATTTGTTATTTTCTTATTCCTAATGAAGACATGAGTGTGCTTTGGCTACTGCAGTAAACCTTCCATTTGATTGAAACAGATGTGTGAGAGTGTGGTTCTGGATTCAGAAGTAGAGTGAGGTCAGATTTTTGGGTAGAATTTGCATCTGTTGTTGATTCGTACGCTTACTGTTAGAAATTGTTGATCTGCTCAGACTAGTTATAGTATCAATTTAGTTTAAATATTTTTGTTTGCTTGAAAATGGCTATTGATTTCTAGGGATCTATTTGTAATTTACAGGCACTTGCCAGACAGCTCAGCCAATACATTTCCATCATTAGGTTGTTTGGGAGCTGCTCATTTTGAATTTTCATGGTGTGTGATCAGTCACCTAACTTGCACATTATTCCTTCTGTTTCATTTTTCAGCAGCAAGCTTTTAAAAAGCAGGTAAATAAATGGAGGGAGGTTTATAACACATGCACAGAATACATTTTGATGTAAGCCTCAGACCTTCTCCGATATCACCTATGAAAACTTTTGGGTTCAATATTTCTATGAATAAATCTGGGATGGAGAGCCATAACTAGCAGAGCAAATATTATTTAAAAAAAAAAAAAAAAAAAAGCTGCTTATATTTCAAAAACTCCTGTAACTCACCTGAGGAATTGCTTTGCCCACACAAATCAAATGTTCAAGGGGCTGGAACACCTCTGCTATGAGGACAGGCTGAGAGAGCTGGGCTTGTTCAGCCTGGAGAAGAGGAGGCTCCATGGAGACCTAATTGCAGCCTTCCAGTACCTGAAGGGGGCCTACAGGAAGGCTGGGGAGGGTCTGTTCACAAAGGCCTGCAATGATAAGATGAGGGGTAATGGCTTTAAGTTGGGAGAAAAGCAGATTTAGATTGGATATTAGAAACAAATTCTTCGCTATGAGGGTGGTTGAGCACTGAACAGGTTTCCCAGGGAGGGGTTTGAGGCCCCTTCCTTGGAGATATTCAAGGTGAGGCTTGATGAGGCCCTGGGCAACCTGGTCTAGTTGGGGGTGTCCCTGCAACTGCAGGGAGGTCAGATTAGATGACCTTTGGAGGTCCCTTCCAGCCTGGATGATTCTATGATTCTAAGGGGCTGAATGGTGATGCTTACTATGTCTGTCTGTATTTAGTTCTGTATTTCAGTATTCCCTATTAATTTGTTTATTGTAATAGCTGCAGCCTATAATGACTGAAACTGCTGGACTGCCTGGAGTCTTCCTTTGTGGTTAATGAGGGCTGCCACAAAGTTCTTAGTCCTGCTTCCCAAGCATTTGGTGTCAGTTCACTTATTACTTGTGAACTCATTGGGAAGTGAAAAAGAGTTTGCTTTTTTAGGCAGTCCAGTTTGTGAGATGTCCTGATATTGCTATGGTAGTAAATAGATAAAATAGTGTGTAACTTGCAACAAAATCTCTGTCCTAAAAGTGTCTAACTTCACTCTTTTGCTTGAAAACAAATGTGTTGGCATATGCAAATGTGTTGGCATATGCGTGTTCGTCAACGTTCATTTATAGGTGAGCTTTTAATAAAATAGATGAAAGGTGAACCATCAAACTGTTCTAAATATGGAGTGTGTAGATTATACTAGCTAGAATAATGATCTATTCCTGTATTATTTCTTTTTAGTAAGATATTTGTACTTGAAACAGCATAGTTCACCAAAACATGTAGCTCATTAGAATTCATATTTTTAGCTCCTGTATCAGCGTAGATCTGCCCTACAGACAGTCAGAATGTGGGTTAATGGATGTTAGATTTTTCTTTGCCTGATTCTCTCTAAAATTTCGGCATTGTAAAATGCCTGTCAGAAATAAAATAAAATAATCTATAGAATTGCACTTTTACCTCTTTTTTTTTTTTTTTTTTTTTTTCTTTCTGTACTTTATATTTTTGGTTTCTTTATTACCCCCTCCATATCATGCTTTTTCATCCTTTTTTTCCCTCTCATCTGTATCTTTTTATCTCTCCTTGTCTTGTTCCTTTCTTTTTTTTGAACAAATATATCTTTCTTCTCAGTCCTTCCCTTCCTGAATGGATATGCCCTCCTTTCTGCACTGTTCTGCTGTTTTGTTTTTTCTCCACAAAAAGACCTGTAGGCAGGGATCTGGCAGGACTTAATGTCGGCTCATGCTTGACATTTTGGGGTTGGTGGGTTCCGGTGGTTTGTTTTGTTTTGTTTTGGTTTTTTTTTAATACCTACTGGCAGTGATGTATTGAAATGATGATGAAAAGTCACCTTCACATTTTTACATTCTGTGCTGCCCATGGTAGGAAATACCACTGCTTCCCCTCTGTGGTGTTAGTTTGATTTACAAAAAACTGTGACCTGCGGCTATCTATATAAATCTGCATCATTATATTCATGTGAGAATGTTGTTGTTATAAATCCTTTGTAAAATCTGTTAAAGAAATGGTTATATACTTATGTAGAAACACTGAATTTGTCAGATAATACACAAAAGAATGAACCTGTCAGTTCATTGCAAGATTTTTTTGGATGAGTTGGGTCTTAAATCTAATAACAAGAGAGCAAAGTTTGGTAGAATTGCTACTGTGCTGCCAATTATTATTACTAACAGGATATGGAAGTCTTAACGTCCTAGAAGTGAAATGGTAGACTGTACTATCTTTCTCAGAATGTAAGAGAAGTAATTGCCACTCTTTGTTAAAAATATTAGAGCTTTTTAGAAATGAGGGTGGTTCCTTTCTTCATAATGTTGCTAAGGCTCCATGAATAGTGGTAAAAGGCCACCTTAGAAATCCTACTGGGGCACAGTATTGAGCAGAGCTGAAAAGTGGGTTGAGATCATGGATGATTTTTTATCTGAGACGCTTGATATGTGAATATCTGTATCATATTAGTGATGCCATTATGTATTTAGATATTTTTTTAAACATGGTCTTCAATATAGCATAGTCAATTCCGTTTTCAAGGCTTCTGTTTTGCTGCTTGAAAATTTAAAGACGTACACAAACTGTGCTGAAGAGTCTCTTGTGAGAATTTTGTGGTTGTATGATATTTGATTTTTTTGTCTCTAGGTTATCTTTTCAAATCGACAGCAGGAAAGGATTCTAATTATGGTTTTCTCAGATTTGTTTGTCCTGATTCTGAATTGTTCCTGTAAATGCTGTTGCCCACTGAGGATGTTCAGTATGCTGAACTTTGTGTCGGTTAAGTTGCCTAACAGTGCTGTGATGCAAATGGCTGATGCAGACGACAAAACCCCAGCAAGATTGAGTAAACCCCAGTTAACTCAGTACAGTCTTGTACTTGTCTGAAACCAGGCTAGAAATGTGGCAGGAACCTATTAGCTGCAGATTAGGAAAAGGTTTTTTTGTGTCAAGTGGATGCTATGGAGAAAAAAACCTTAGGCTGGCTTAGAAACTGCAATTGCCACATCATTCCCAGGGTTGGCACAGGTGGAGGGTATTGCTTTATGCTGATGAAATCTGGACATTTCACAGAACTACAAACACGGTAAGCAGTAAACGTGGTAGTCCCACAGATCCTCAGAGAATTTCTAGTATTTAACTGAAACCTGCTCAGCAAACAGGAAGCAAAATCCCATTTCTTACTAAATTAATTATATTCTTGCAGCAGGGGGAATCACAGTCAAAACAACATCAGGACTTTCTTGAAAAAGAATAAATGAGAATAAATAATGTACTCATTAATATGTTATGTAGGAAACTGGATGTACGTTTCTAACAGTCAGAGAAATTAGGTCCTGAAACATAAAATGGCATTGCTTTACAAATGCGACTATGACTGTTGCAAGCTGTAGCAGTATACAGAACTTAATGCATCGTTTAGCCCTACATGGGAATAGTTTTGGGACAGGGTGTAACAAATGTGCAAAGGCATGATAATAAATGGGGTTGCTTAAATACTCTAACCATTGTTTATGTGAAAATTGGGAATAAGCAAAGTTCTGCAGTCTCAAGTCTGTAGTAGTTGTCATGCAGCATTTTTTCCCACTACTGTATGCCTTGTCAAAAGAAACTGATGAAATCTCCTTGGGGGTACTGAAATCAGTGCTGGGAGGTGCTCCCTGTGCAGTGGATCGCTGACTGTACCTGAAACTCAGTAAACAGCTATTGCTCATTTTACTGACATTTCTTCTTTCTTTAGGGAGACGCAGAGGGAAAGCAAAGGAAAGCCCTTAGTTATTAAAAAAAAGAAAAAAAAGTTTTGAAGGCTCAGCAGTTTTGTCCAAAGGTAATATTCTATAAGATTTTATTATTTATTAGTTTGCTGTCGAGTTCTTCTACTAAAGTGGTTTCTTTGCTTGCAAGGTTGAAGATTACGAAAGGGGACTTCAAGGGCCGTCACAGGACAATAAAGTTAATAAAGTAGGCTCTTGAGCATACACAAGTGGGTCAGTGCATCTTCCAGATGTTAGAACTTAGTATTTTACTTGCATTAGCTCTAAATTAGTACAATTCTGCTGGCTTTGTTGGCATTTCCCGAGAGTTTCTGTGAATAACAGAGTTGGATTAAATCTTGTGTGGTTTCACATGCAAATTGTGATACTAATTACTTATAGAACTGCAATACCTTTGCTTGTATTTTTGAGCAAGGTTTGGGGTGGTTGTTTTTTTTGTTGTTGTTGTTATTTGTTTGTTTGTGGGTTTTATTTTTGTTTGGTTGTTTTGTTTTTTTTTCCTCCTCACAGCTACTGAAGTAAATCTACAGTGCCATAGCTGGACTGTTGTTACTATAGATTGTATAAATAGAATCATCCCTTCCAGTGTCTGAAGGATACTGATCTGATACTACAGGAGAGCTGTAGTAGCTGCAGAAGCTGCAGAAGAAATGCAGTAGCAACCTGGTTTCATACAGAGCTCTGGAAATCTTTATGAAAATACTTTATGTTCATAGGCAGCATCTCCTTTCTGCTGAGTTGAGCAGTGTAACTGCAGACACCAGATGTGGTGCCTTGGCTGTTCTTCCTTTTTTCATTCTTCACAAAATTTGTCCTGGTGTCATGGAAAGGGTGAAGACCTATTCACACCCAAATGTAGGAACTATGATTTTGGGAGTGCATGATGTAACTATAAAAAGAAGAGATCTTTTCTGCTACTCTCTTACACCTCCATAAAAGCAGGGTACAACCTAATTTACACTAAACAAGTAGTCAATAAGATCAGTGATATGTTGTGAAATGCAGGTGATGAGGAAATATACAGGAAAATAATTGTCAGGTAGTATAATTTTCCTCTGTTGTAAATTGTTTTGTTTTCCCTTGTTCAATGAATTTTTGTTTTCCATCTGTTCAGGCACATCTTGTGAAAGTATAGTGGTGAATTCACCACTTCTCAAACATTTGCTTGCCTTTTAATGTAAGGCTGGTTGAATGGTTTGTAAATAACAATAAATGCATTTATCCTGAAGATGGTAATAAACTGCAGGAGCTGTTTTGCTCTGTGTTGTCAAGTTCAACATGCCTTGCACTTTCTGCATGCGGCCATGCTACTGCTCTGTGGTATTTGCTGCGTTACTGGTCTGCTCACATGCAGCAGGTATGGGATGCATTGTGCTGACTGTGTCAAGTTACAGAGCAAAAGTTTTGCCCAGGTCTCTGGGACACTATGTGTGTATCAGTTCGTATGTCCATGCACAGAGCTATTGGAAAGTCCCTGCTTGTATTCACTGACCCCAAAACTGAATTTCTTATAGGTGGCAGAAAGGAAGTAGCGATGCTCTGACAGCTTAACTATCTGCAGTTAACTGAAGCATCTTTATGTTAGAAAAAATATTCCTTTTTACTGTGAGATGGATTATTTGTTCCAATGTGACTGTAACCTTGGCCTTTGCTCTGTGGAGGGATGAGTGGTTGCTTTAATAGCCAAAAGGCAAAGCACAGGCTTGATTTGTCTGGGGAGGAGGTTAGCTGTGTTAGACGTTTCTTGTTTTCTGATCAGACCACTGCAATTGTTAAAACAGGGCTTTTTCAAGGCGTGGCTTACTTGTTCCAAGTATGCTCTTCCAAGGGCAAAGGCCGCTGGGTAATGGCAGTGACATCCATCTGACCATGAAGCACAGCAAATCCTGTACCAGTGGCACATTCTTTCTTCTGCCTTGTGCTTCCTTGGCTTTGCCACTGACTTAAAGCAAACAAGAAGCGGTGTGAAATACAATGATTAACTTCCACCACCACCCACCCCACCACCCACCCCCCATTATTTTTCACAGATATTAATTACAGTGCTTTGATCTGTACACAATCTAATTTAATGGAGTTGCTTTAAAACAGGAATGTTGGCAGTTCTGTATGAGGATTGATGATGATCTGAAATTTGGTTTGGTTAAAGAAATCTTGTTAAGATTCTCTTATTATGGAATTTTAAGGGTGTTTTTCAAACCCAGGTCCTGTTGAAATCAATAGAAGTTTTACTAGCAATTTCCAGGGGATGGAAAATAACTTGAATGCTTTTGAAAAATCTCAACCATAATGTTCATGGTAAATATATTAATATTTTGTCTTTCTGTGTATTTTGAAGTTGTGTGCTTGATAAATTACTAGTTGATAGCTTAATTCAATTATCCATAGCCACTGAGAAAAAAATATGCTGGCATTACTTTATTCAATTCAGTAAGTGTATCTGCTCATTGCTTATTGTCAGTTACAGTCACAGAAGGTGTTATGTCTTATTAATCTCAGAAGAGATATTGTGGAAGCTGTGAAAGTTTAGAATTACAAGTGTAATGTAAACTTTGATGGAAGGACAGTAAATTTTGCCTGGGGTTAAAAAATCATCTAAGTATTGCTAATTATTCCAATTAATGAAATACAAGATAAAAGGCATGCTAAATGAAATTTCAATGCAATAGTCTGAAACCTGCTGGAAATACTTTATGGCATATGTTTTTATCATATGATAAAAAGATGCTCAACAAGACTTAGATTTTCATAAGGGTGATATGTTTGTGAATAGATGGAATAGCAGTTCGAGAAACTAAAAGTAAGTTTAGCTTCCAGTATGTGGACATAAAATTGAGTTTATATTTACTCATTTGTAGTAAGGTCTATGATTCCTTGCAGAGATTGCAAATGCAGTAATTAGATAGCAGAAGAGTAGTAAATGCAAGGAATTAAGTTTGTAATGTTTCCTTTCTTTGGTTTGGTTTCTTTAATCAAACTTGTCTGAGATAAAGCATGTATCTTCTAATTCAAGGTTTAAAAATGGAAATGAATGTGGACTGATTAAGAAACTAAGGTTGTAGAAAAGCTATTGCATCATTAGTCTTTGAATATTTTAAGCTGTTCCTTCTCTCCTTTTTTAATTGCAGTTCTGATATTGGTTAGTGTCAGATATGGACTGGATTAAATGACCCTGGTATGATTCGTATGTTGTCAGATATTTATATTATGTTTGTAGATTATTTTTTTTTGAACAGAAGTCTCCAGCTTCCCAACAAAAGAGAGGAGTTCAAAAATTCTCAGAGGCTTCATTTAAAGCTTTTCTTTAAAGAGACTGTGAAAATGTGCTTATTTTGTTTTATTTACCAAGTCTGTTTTGATAGCTTTTTCTTAAGCAGACCACACTGGCATCCAGTTCTTTTATTTCCATGTGTTTTACTTTGAGGGGGAAGTATTAGAGAGGAGTAGAATCTTTCCAGATGGTTAGCAAGTTACTTTTGTAGTGCCATCCCTATATGTGCTTGAGGATACTCTTGAGTAAAGTTGCAGCAGGAGTGTTATTTAGATGCTAAGAGTTATCTTCTTTATATTTAAACTTACTAAAATTTGTTTGGTGGTTTTTTTGTTGTTGTTTTCTTGTAGCTAACATTCTTTAAACGATTCCCTAATGTCAATTCAATCAGTCAGTAACAGACTTGTTTCTAGGAATTAATTGTTGTCAGGAGATTACTTAAGGTGATATCATGTTCATAGGCTTAAGAAACTGATTACGTTTGTAAAGATAAAGTGCTACTAATGAATGGTAGTCTGGGCTTCTGATGGATAACAAGCTTTAATCCCAGCTTCTTTGCATCTGCTTTATGTTAGTGTCACCGCTGAGGTCAGTGGATTGAAAAATAAAAATGTAGGAATTGTGAACTCTACAGACTTTTTTCTCAGTGGATTGCTTGTCGTGTGCGTATGAGGCCATATTCATACTTTTGACAAGTTTATGGAATATAATAAATTTAATGGCAATAATAGTGGGTATACTTCAAACAGGAATTATAACCATGTATTTTCATGCCTGAAAAGGAAGACTCCATTTCTTTCTCTGGTGTATTTTGCATTAGAGAGAAAACAATATGTGTGCTGCATAGGTCTAACTCTGCTCCTATTTGAGAGGATAGCAAATTAGTTACTGAATTTAATCAGGGTCCTTAGGGACAAAGCAATGCCAGAAAAAAAATATTTTAGGTAATTTAATAAGAAACTGTAATAAAATATTGAAACAAAGCAATTATTTTGGTGGCCACAAGTAGAAGTTACTGCTTAGATATGCAGGTTTTAGAATGGATTTATCCCACTTAAGCCATGTAAATTTAGGCATCTAATCAAGGCTAGTCATCTGGACCTTCCTTCTGATGCTATAAAGAAGGTGAACACCCTGAATGGGTCTAGGATAATTCCTTTTTCATCCCAAGAAAATTCCCTTGCAAAAGTGTTGACACTCTTGTTAAGCTGCAAGCCTGATTTATGACTATGAAGAACTTACTTGTAGCCAATGTGGTCATGACATTACAAAAATCTGCAAGAATTTAGTGGAACCAATGTTTGTAGCCAGTTAGTACTGATAGATTCATAGAATCATAGAATGGTTAGAATTGGAAGGGACCTCAAAGATCATTGAGTTCCAACCCCTGTGCCATGGGCAGGGACACCTCCCACTAGACCAAGTTGCTCAAAGCCCCATCCAGCCTGGCCTTAAATACTTCCAGGGATGGGGCATCCACAACTTCAGTTGGCAGCCTTTCCAGTGCCTCACCACCCTCACAGAAAGAATTTCTTCCTAATATCCAATCTAAATCTCCCTTCTAGTTTAAAACCATTACCCTTTGTCCTATCACTACATTTCCTGCCAAAGATTCCCTCTCCTGCTCTCCTGAAGGCTCCTTTCAGATACTAGAAGGTTGCTATAAGGTCTCCCTGGAGTCTTCTCTTCCGTAGGCTGAAGAGCCCCAGCTTCCTCAGTGTTTCCTCATGGAGAGGTGCTCCATCCCTCTAATCATCTTCACGGTCCTTCCCTGGACCTGTTCTAACAGTTCCATGTCCTTTCTCTGTTGAGGACTCCAGAGCTGGACACAGTACTCCAGGTGGGGTCTCATGAGAGAGGAGTAGAGGTGTAGAATAACTTCCCATGACCCATTGGCCACACTTCTTTTGATGCAGCCCAGGTTGCAGATGGCTTTCTGGGCTGCCAGCATGCACTGCCGGCTCATGTTGAGCTTCTCATCCACCAGCACTCTCAGGTCCTTCTCCTCAGGGCTGCTCCCGAGCCATTTGCTGCCCAAACTGTATTTGTGCCTGGGATTGCCATGTCCCAGGTGCAGGACACTGCACTTGACTTGGTTGAACTTCATGCAATTTGCATTAGCCCCCCTCTCAAGCCTGTCCATGTCCCCGTGGATGGCATCCCTTCCCTCCAGTGTGTCAACCATGCCGCTGAGTTTGGAGTCATCAGCAAACTTTCTGAGGGTGCATTCTATCCCACTGTCCGTGTCTCCAACAACGAAGATTGGGGGATAATATTTTGCAAACAGTGTTTATTGCAATTATTTTCTTTTGTAAATCCATTAATTTATTTACAGATAAATATTTCCATTATTTAGTAATCAATCCAGACAATAACAATGGAGGTGTCTGAGAGAGTAACAAAATGAGCAGTGGAAGATGAGTTTTTTCCTGGTACTGTCCAGAGATTGTATGGATTTGTGTGATGGGCACAGTAAATTATGTGGAAAGGAAAAAATGTGATAATCTTATGCAAGTGTTAGAAATAAACAAGGTTATATGTGGCTGACTATAGTAGATTACAGTAATAACAGTAATTTGAGATGTACGAGAATTTAAGACCAGCACTCTTGAAAAGCAGAAACGGGAAAGAATGATTCACTTTTTCTGACAAATGAAGTCAATTGGCTAGCAATGCCCTAAGCCTTGATAATGCAGCCTGTCTAGTAGGCTGTAAGGAATAATTGTTAGGTGGAAATGATGTCACACAACTTCGAAAACATAATGATTATGTACAGTCACACACAGGATGAAGTGGCTGACAGTGACTGTTATACGAGACTAGGTAGGAAACTGCAGTGGTTAATATTAAAGCTCTTTCAGCAAGCTGAGCTATGCTTCCAGTGCTGCTTCTGAGTGTGTATTGAAAGGCCTTTCTTTCATTACTGCCATTTATTACAGGACCCTGTAAACATGAAAAAAGAAAGAATAGTAAGGAAAATCTGTTATGT
Organism: Pedionomus torquatus; assembly: GCA_013398155.1. Lineage (NCBI taxonomy): Eukaryota > Metazoa > Chordata > Aves > Charadriiformes > Pedionomidae > Pedionomus > Pedionomus torquatus. The sequence goes on along the minus strand of VZRU01005405.1, from coordinate 266,240 downwards.
TGTATTTAATAATGTTTTTATTTCTTCAACATTTTTAGATGACTTTTTTATTAGTTTCTTTATCTCTAAACCTACTGTGGCAGTGAGAAAATAAATAAGGATGTTATTAAAAAAACTACACAATGGTATTTTTCCTTAGAATTTGTTTTTATCCATATTTACAAGATTCTGTGATTAAATCCTGTTCAGGGAAACAATACAACATTATGGACAAAGAATAGGAGTCATGCTGTCAACTTACATCAATCCATATCCATCCATCTATCGTTCATACTCATATGTGACCTGTATAACCCTGGGAACAGTGGTAGTTTATTATAAACAGAAAAAGAAACAGCCTCCTTTGTTTTTAAGAACAGCATACAAAAGCAGTGAAATGGCATCTTCAACTTTTTCTGGAAACAGAAGAAATGTCTGATTCATCGTAATTTCTTGCATACCTGTTTGTATTTGCGTTGATTACTCAGTTAGTGCTCCCAGTATGTGGTATGTGATTCTTCTGGTGTAAAGTTCTGTCTTTGTTATGATTTTTCATCACACTGAAGAGCTTGCTTTTTTTTTCCCCCTTTTTTTTTTCCCTTCCCTGTTTTGAAGCTTTATCATTCTCTGCAGCTTTCTACAACATTCACATTTATTTTTTTCTGCATCTGTCTTCCTACCTTACTCATGTTCTTCATTTCACTCTTCTGTTTGACAGTTATTTAATTTCAATTTTTTGACTCGCATGTAGACAGATTGTTTTGTTTTGGTTACGCAAGTATCTTACCTCAACTTTGAAAGGCAGTAGAAAATGTAGAATTTTCTTCTTTCATACTGTTAAATCCCACTGATGTCTTTCACAGCATTGTGGCTGTCTCACATTACCAGGTCCTTTGGTTTTGTTTTTTTTTTGGCTTTGTTAGAGATGGAGCTATTTTAGTGATAATAAGTGTCCCTGTGTTTATGTCTTACTGGTTTCCAATAAATATTCAAAATTACCACTGATTTAATTTGGAAAGTCTGTGTCAATAGAAGTTCTGTTAAACTAGTACTAATAGCTACTTTCAAGTAATGCTTTAATCACCTCTGACTTTGAGTACGTCTCTAATATCCTCCTCCTCTGAACTATTTGTGGGGTGCCTCATCAATATACTGCTTGAATGCAACAATGCATTTGGATTGCAGCTGTTCCTGGAATTCAGTGCTGCATGTTTCTTCTCCTTATGACACACTCACGTTCTTCAGTTGGCACTGTGGCCACAGCATAGATGCTGGGACTGCACTTCCTTAGACATAGTGTCTGACAGAAGGTAGCACATAGTTTTCAGAGGTGTTTAAATTCTAAAGTTTGCTTTTTTTGCTGGCTCAGCTTAAGCAGAACCTTTAGAGAAGACAGTTTTATTAAAACTAGTCACAGGATTGCATAAAAAGTTGAAATAGATGCCACAAATGTTGATATTTTTATTGTTATATACTGTTATTGGGCTATAATACTGCAACATTAGATAAAACTAATTTATATTAAAATAAGCTTAAAAAACCCCTTTAATTCCAATTCTAATTCAAAGCAAAATGAAATTGAAGCATGTCAGGATTTTATGGAAAACGTAAATGTCTGCTTAGAAGCTTTATTATCAGATGTTAGGGTATAAAGCCAGGACTCTGTTTCCGACTTGTTTATTCTGCTAGTTTGACATTGTGCTTGATTTTAGGAAGCTTGTGACAGAGATTTTCAAATGGGGTGATATAATATTAGAAAGGTGACCTGTGTTTAAGGAGGTAGAATGAAAGGTTGAACTCATCCCCTTTCTCTTACTATTTTCATAGGCCAGTGTTGCTGCTTAGAACTTCAGAGAAATGTAAAGAAGTGTTGGTACATGGGTTGCTTCAAAGCCTTGGGCAAACTTAAAAAGTGTTAGGTGTTACTTTAATTTTGCATATGTGCCTCATTAGGTATAGAACGCCTCTTAGTCCAGCCGCTATGTAATTGGAGGAACAGTCATCATAAATGCTGTTTCCATGTAGAATTATTCCTGCATTTCAGAATAACTTGGGGGAAATGGAGAACATGATCTTTTCAATGATGCCTTGTGCGGTTCAGCTAAGTTTATTTTTATTAAGCAGACAAAGATGGATTTGTTGCCATCACAGGCATAGATTACTGCATAATCAAAAGAAGTCTTATGTAGTGAGATTCTTCCAGTTTATCCTTTCATCTTATTTTTAGCGTTTGTTTTTGAAATAGCAAGAGAAATGTGCCATCTCTCTCTGATACCTAGTCAAATCCAGATGTGACTGGAGGCAATGGACTGGGCTGCTGTTTTCTGCCCATAGTTTGGGTAGAGTTTTGTTCTCCTTTTTTAGCACTATGTCAGTCTATAGTGGATCAAGACCCAGCTCTGTTGAGCTTCTTTGGAGAATTAATTTAGCTTATGCATAGATACAATGAATCAACAGAGCTTCTATTAATCACAAAGTATGAAGAATTATGACAGTAAGGTGTACGACAAACAAAAAGATCAGATCTTTAAGCTTGTTTAGATGCCCAGTGAGATAAAAAAGCATAAAAATGGGCTTTTCAAAAGCATCTTTAAATCAAGGGATTTATATGCACGTGCAAATCCTTGACCTTGTTTTCATCTCTAAATGTGTAAGCACCCTTGAAAATACAGCTTTAACACCATGAACAAGTCCGAGATAAAGAAGTGGTCAGACATAAAAATACCAAATGTGTTTCAAGTGAGGCACTGATTAAATTTAAATATATCAGTTCCACTCATACAACTTTGCCTTAAATATTTGCTTGATGTTTAAAACAAAACAAAAAACAACAGAAATCTGCTGTGATGGTTTGCTATTCAGTGTTCATTGTTTGTTATTCTCTTGTTTAACCTATTTTAGTCATCCAATCGGAACACTAGGAACTTTGTTATATAATTAAGTTGACCAAACATTCCAGAAATAACAAAGTAGTATGCTATTGAGGTGAAGCTTTTACAAGCATCCCAAAGACCGAGATTTGTTGACATAAAACATTCAGCAAATACTAGCAGGTAATGAATGTTTGAATAAAATTATGGCAAATTTCTGGAGAATTTGTGATAAGAGAAAGGACTAAATTCACAAGAATGTGGTTCACAATGAATAATTCAGTTGGACCAGAGCATTTGAAACTTTTGTTTGCTTCATATTTCAAAAGTTTCATGCCCTATCATTTATTTACCAATAGTTAACTCATTTAATTAGTTTTCTAGAAATCTGAGGACTTATCAATTACACAAACTTAAAAGAAAAAGTTCATTTCACAGCTATTATTTTTCTTTGAAGTTGGTTCAGTATTTTCGTAAGTATGAAAACATGGTTTAATTGATCCTAATGAGGTAAAAAGTGGTATTTACATGTCTGCAAATTGAATCTCTGGGTTACATTAAATAGTAAATTCTTGAAATTCTGAAACCTAGGTGTCTTGTTAAACTTATTTTGCTGCATTTTGAAATTTTCTATTTTGTTAAATAGGAACAATTTGCCTTTTTTTTTCTTTTTCAGGAGCAGGTGGTTACAAGGTTGCACTTGGGTTGATGTTAAAATTACATCCCTTTTTTTTGGTGGTCATGAATTACTTGATAACAAGTAGAGACACTGGTGTTTTATGGTGAACACAATGTATTTTGTATATTTATCCTCATTTCCTTTTACAAATTGCCTGTTAACGGGTTAGTTTACTTTTAATTATTTTCAAAACAGCTCTTGATCTGCAGAGAAATGGGGCTTCAGTGTTCTCAGACTTCCTAATAGTATTTTTGATAACAGTAACATTTATGGAATGGGAGTTTGCTTCATGAAAGCAGGATCTTGAAATAAATTCTTTCATGAATTTCTTTCAAAATTAACTTTGAAAAATAAGTTGCATTACTTTGTAATTCATTATCAGTAATGCTCCTGCCCCTTTTCCAATTTACTTACAGAAAACCATCACAGAAAGAACATGGACGTAGTTGGTGAAAATTCCAGGGCTGCTTGTAAAGTTGTTTGGTGTAAACTTTAGTTTAGGTTGTTGGCCTTTGACTAGTTTTAGATAGAAATATATGAGGCTTTTTTTAAAGTATGACACTGGTTTGTCAGCAGAAAAAGTTTGAATGTCTTTTTGTAAGACATATTTAGCAAGCCTGATAATGAAGAAATCAAGAAAATAATGACATTATTGTATCATAAAGCATATAAGCCAGAGGCAGCTTTGAATTTTTTTCTTCTGTAATTAGTTTACCTGTAAATGTCATAAAGGCTTGTTGTCTATGTGCTGTATGACAGACTGTACAAATAAAATTGTAGAGAAAGTGGTTTAGCAACTATTAACTACAGCTTCTGTGTAATACTGGGTTTTAATTGGTATGAATTATGCAACTGCTTCCCAAAACTGGCAGAATAATATTACTTCTTTGGCTTCTTTTTATAAACACAGAATTGCTTATGTTATTCCCTTCAAACTGACAACTGCAGTGTTGGCAAAACAGGCGTGCTGTTTAAAGATACCTTATGTTTCTCTAGTGTTTGTCATAGACATGGGGCTGCATCTTCACATAAAAACTGAAGTGCTGCTAGGGGCATCAGTTCTGAAGATGCAATAGCAGTAATAACAAGGAGCACTGTAACTACATATTAGAAGAAAGCAGAATGGACTAGCATTTTTAGTTCAACAAAAATGTGAGACTTGCCTCTTGGGAGCTTTTCTGGGCTTGGAAATAGCAATTTTTGCTATTCTTCCCCCACTATGATTTTCAACTGAATGTGCTTTTTTTTTTTTGAACAGGAGAACACTTGGGGCAATGAGGAGCTAGAATAGCTGAGGAAACACTGTTGTAAGGAGCAACCAACTATTTATGCTTTTCAGGTCTTTATACCTCTAGTTCTGATTTCTTCTAATTGTGTATCAAGATTTGTTACTTTAGCCAAAAGTCTAAAATAATGTCTTGTAGAACCAGTTTCAATTGAATCCACTAAACATTAAAAATCTGTGGAGCTGTCTGTGAAAGTCATAGTGCTGCAGTATGATTTGAAAGGCAGTGATGGCATCAGGAAGCTTTCCTTTTGTTGCAGCAGGTTTTGGACTAAGCATTTTGTATGCATGCATTTTAATGGAGAAATGGTGTTTCAGGTTTTCATATTTTTTCACCTGTCCCTTGTATGTACCAGTAGGTAGTTGATAATTGTGCTGTGCAACATATTAGATTTCATCACTATTTCTACTTGGGTAAATTACTTACTATGCATTAGTAAAGTTTTACTCAAACTTGAGAATTCCCAAGAGATAGTTCAGAGGAAGGTATCAAAGGAATACCTGCTTGATAACACAAATTCTAATTTCTCCAGAATCATAATATCTAATAATTAAAAACATTCTTGTTTATGAAGCTTTGCTTTTGGAGAAGATAGGTACTAGTGGATATATGAAAATGGTTTACAAACACTGAAGTGATAACCTGTAATGTTGATACTGCCTGAGGGTTTGGGAAAAAACAGTCAGGGAGTGCTATTTTGGACTATTCATAGTTCCAGCATCCTTAGATAAGGTGAAATAAATTTCTTGATCCTCAAGGGAGATAATTACTAATTCTCTTTAATCCCTTGAAGGAAGTCTCATTATAATGCTAGATCATATAGCAGTTTGTCCCTTATCTAATGCAACCGACTAATTATTAAAATAGTCCATTTTTCTCCAGCTGTTGTCTTCCAGGGTAAACAAATTGCAAAGTTCAATTGGCTTCCATTTGCACTTCATTGCTTCTTGACAGCAAACACTCTGTAAAAATGAGCTGCCTCAGGGTGTTTGTAATCTCCAAGGGGCAAAGAAACAAATGTATGCATAATTTCTCTAATTTTTTAATATTGGTTTCCACAAAACATAGCACTTAGTTTTGAGCTCAAAACTGTTTTTTTTTTCAATAAGCTCATATTAAGGTTACAATATTAACCTTTTTATAGGAGGAAGGCAGAAAAAAACCTTTCATCAGTGCTTCAAATCAGTTTCCTGAGAAGTGCGAGGTAATTAAAAGGTGAAAACAAGGGCAAGAGGTATACGGTTTTACTTGCATGCGATATTTCATTTAGAAATGGCTCAAACCAAATAAAACCATGAACAAATTCTGCTGAAATGTACTAGTTATTTGGGTTTTTTTGCCTTTATGTTAGGAGACACAAATCCATTACATTTGTAGCAATACCTTTCCTCTAAGGTGTTTTTGGGTGTTCTCAGTCACACTTCTGCTAAAAACTGTTGGTCTGTTACAAGCTTTTCAGTTCGTTTTCTTTACATATCAGGTCAGGGCTAGATGATGACTAAGTAATGGGTGTCAAGGAATCAAATTCTTTAAGAGTCTTCCAAAATCTCAGACAAGAAATAGCTACAGTCTAAATAGGTTGTTGGAGCAGTTAATAACCCGCCAAATGAAATTTTTACAGCTTCCTTAAGAAAATGCAAAACAAACAAGCCTGAGTAAGCTCAACTGTTGAATTATTATTTTGCTCTGTGTTCCATTTCCCTTTCGTGTCACTTTTCATGTGAAAGGTTTTGCGAAGTTCCAAGAAGTAACTTCAGAAACCCTTGGATCTGGAATTCCACCTTTTCTGTATGTGCGGGCAGCATGAAAACAAATGGCAGAAGAGAAGCGATTAATATCCAGGGCACATAACACTTTGTGTCTTGTGAAATCTACCGGAGTAAAAAGGGTCTCCACATGAATTTTATGAGCATATAGTGCCTGTAGGATTTGAGAGGAGGATGGCAATAGGTCATCCTCCAGTTTGGACATACTAACTGTATCCTGCAGGAAGATCAGGGTCATGAAGATGTGCTGGTGTTCATAGTCTGCAGCACAGACATTTTGATGAAACAGAAAATGTTCTTGTTTCAATAAAATTCTTACTGTAGTAAGAATACCTTTTGTGACTTTTCTTGTCTTAATGAAATACTGATCAAGAACTCTAGAGAAGTACATTTATCTATGTTATTAAAAAGTGTGAATTAAAATTCTTTTGCAAAAACTGTCTTTCCCATTAACAAATTGAAGTTACGATTGAAAGTATATATGAGATCTTACTCTCATATAATATGAATGCTAAAATTAGTACACTCAGAGGTAATGACAAAGCAAATGGCAATTTCCAGAAGCATAATATGATCTTCAGTCATGCTGGCACTTGTTGGAAACTAATACATGCATTCTCTTTATTCCCTCTCTGTATAATGTTTTTATGCTTGCTCTCTCAATCCTCTTCTGATCATAAGCCAAGACTTCCCCCTTATTGACTAGTGCATATTTGTATACACATGAGCTCATATGCATATATTAAAAGATATATGCTGGTATGCTGATGAATTTAATTTCTGGTAGTAGGTGTTAGCATCTGGTTCACAATGAAGATGACACAGATGTGGCTCTGGATGAATCATTTAATTGCTTCATCTGTTTTTGCTTTTTTTTTTTTTTTTTTTCTGCAGTCATATCACACTTTTTTTTCAGAAGGAAGTTAGTGTTTCATGAAGACATGTAAGCATATATTAAACAAACGCTATTAATAAGAATTGGTTAATACCATAAAACCACAATGCACACTTCATCTGCAATACTGGAATAACATGGAAGGAGGGAGTAGGAAAATGTCCTTAAATTTAACTTCTCAAAGTGGAAGATCATTCAAAACTGAAAAAGTTGGTTATGTGCTGCTACAAGTATAGCCTATATAATTCAAGAAGAAAAAAGCATCCTTTATTGAGGAGCCAAATTGGCTGAAGAAACGTGTGAACATCTGTAGGTATTTGGCTCAGTCTGTTCTTGTGCTTCCTTCATCACGCCAAACCCTCTTCCCAGGTTCTTTCGTGGTTTTGGTTTTGTGTTTGTGGTGTGGTTTTTTTTTTTTTTTTCCTGTAGAACTTATGAATAATATGACAGTCTCTTGGCAATCTATGTTAGATTATATATATAAGAATAAAAAAAAAAAGGAAAAAAGAAGTACATAATATTACTGGTCTGATACTCTTTTTTTTTTTTTTTTCTTCAGAGATCCCTTTTGAGATCTTTGAGATCAAGTGTACTCTTTTTCTGCCACTTGATCACTATATTACTTCTAAATTAATAAACACACAAAAGGCAGTGTTGTAGTATAATGTTATAAACTCAACTGTTTTGCAGTATCTGACCTATCTTTTTTGGAACTGGCTTGATTTATGTGTGAACTAACCAGAAGACACTAATTTAGTAAAATTTCAGATCTAGCTGTTGTCCTTGATTTTCTTTTTGAACAAAACAGAAATGTTTGTGCCAAGGACACAGAGAGAGAGAGAAAGTGGTCACAAAATAGATGCTAGCATGAAGGGTAGTGACCTGCAAAGGGACAACCATCTCAATGACCTGCCTGGATTCTGGTGGGAAAAGACCTGGCCTTTGCTTGCAAGTAAGCCAGGTGTCTTAATGAGAGTGCAAGGGGTTTTCTGACTGCCCCGTCTTTAAAACTAGCTCTTCTTTTCTGACTAGATAGTCTGTCCTAAACTGGGGAAATCTTTGCATTGAAGTTATGTATAAAAGGTGCAACAAAAGTCAGTTTGTGGCAAATGGTAGAGAAAAGGCAGATTGTCCCAACCAGGTCAAACTTATAGATTCATTAGAGTTGGAATATGTATCAACCTAGTTTAAAAACTACTAAAATGTTGAAAATAGTGTGAGTACTGACAGAAGAGAAACACTGCTCTCTTACCATTCCTGGTTTCACTGAATCACAGAATGGAAGACACGCATTCTCCAGTTTAATTATGCAAGAGGTAGAAGGGAAATTAAAAATAAATATCTCTTTGGGGCCTATTAAAGAAAGAAAGAGGGTGGTGGATATCAGAAATTAATGAGATTTCCTGTAGTGTTGAGAAAGGAGCAGGGAATAGCTGTGATAGGAACTGGCAACATGAGAGCAGAAGGAATTCTTGGGTATTTCAAGGCTGCAGTGGGCACTCTGGGGAAAATACTGAAGAAGCTAATGGAAAAAATAATTCATTAATACTTTGTTTAAAATATTTATGAAAGTAATATGTTTTAAGATATTTGCAGGCTAATTCTGTGAGGAAATATAATGCGCAGAAGAATTGAGGAGAAATAACGTAACTAAATGATGTGGCACAAGTTTGCTAATTGTGTTTGATCCAGATTGGCCCCTTCAAGCAATCTAAAGTGAATGGATTCTTGTTGTAGCTTATTGTGTCTTGCAATACAGGAAATCTCTGCATGTGTCTTGCAATACAGGAAATCTCTGCATGTTGTATCCAAGTGATCCCACAGGTCAGAGGGGTGGGAGAAATCTGAGAGATTCTTGTGTCATGCAAGATGTTTCTGTGACATATTTTGACTGAAGTTAATCATTCAGGAGCCTGTGCAGAAGATTCTGCTAATTGTCAGTGACAAAAATGGGCAGAACAGGCTACAGCAAACTAAACTGCTGAAGTGGTCTCAGCTTTGTCAGCTGTCTGCATTCTAGGGCATAGTAAGCTTAATATTTAGGAATGAACAGTTGAAATATCTGGTAGAAACAAGAGCTGTGTACTCCTCACCCGCCGCCGCCTCCCCCTCCCCCCCTTCTGCTTGTCTTTTCTGTTTTAGAGCAAGCTGTCATCATAATAGCATGGTACATGCTCAGCCGTATGTTAACAACTTTCTGGAGATGATACACTATTCCCTTTGGGCAGCCTGTGTGCCAGCATTTGGCATATGCACAAAGGGAGGAACTGAGAAAGGGAGAGTGGGTATTTCTGTGTTCATCAAATATCTGGGAAAATACAAAACAGCAGACTATTTAATATATCTTAGTGGAAGCCTGATATTTTTTTCACTCTTTTCCTTAAAAGGATAGAGAACTGATTAGACCTCAAATAAATTTTTCACAATATTTAAAAAAATGCAAACAACCCACAAAACCCAACTGAAGCCTGGAAAGGTTGGCTGTGGAGTAAAGACTGATGTCCTGAGGATGTTACTCAAGTGCCTTACAGAAAGGCAAGGTTGTCTAAGGTGCACAGTACATGGGAGATTAGTGTGGGCCCACAGGGCGGTCTGCAGAATGGGAATTGCTCAGCACTCTGAGCCAGCCTCCCTGAAAGCTGTAAAAACTGGTAAACTTATGTATCCAGTACCCCTAGTAACATAATTCAGTGTAATTTTTTTTTTTCTCATTTACAGATACGGGATCTAAAATGCATAGGTCAGGTGAAATTTAATTCTGACTTTTAGCTTTTTGTCACCCAGTATGCTGCTTTTTATACCATAGTCATCATGGTTCCATTTAGTGTTTGTTTTATTTTAAGGTGGGCCATTGAAGACATGGTTCCTAGCATAGGATTATTTTCTATGGATTTGAAAATAGTCTTTGCCTCTCTGACAAGAAAGTGGAGATTATTTGTCCATATGCTCTAGGAATGGTGGACCCTTCAGCTCCTCTTATCCATAATTTTCAGTGTCTTAGATTACTGGTTTGCTATTGTTCAAAATTTTTGGTCTTTTTCCTCAATAATAAGAAAAAAAGTTCAGTTTTGTTGTACCGAGCATCCTTCTGGTATAGTCTCTTGATGTTATATGAGCACCACTGACCACGCTCACAGCAGTCCACAAATCCAGTTTATCAAAGACATTCAGATTTCATGATGTGTCCTTGTTTCAGTGGGAGCTATATACCTTTAATGCATCTTTAAAGCTCTGACCCCCAGTATATTGCAGTGTGCTAAAATAGTGTTTTAACTCAGTAAAACAGAATATAAGTGCTAGCATAATACTTATGCTGAAATGGTTTAAATAGTTTTGGGACATTAAGTGGATTCTAGTATGTTTTTTTTTTTTTTTTTTTTTTTTTTTTTTTGTCAGTAGTTGCAACTGTTCTTTGTCCTGAGTCAAACTATTAGCTCAAGGTTACATTGTCTAACTAAATTTAAAGGGGGGATATGGTCGAATTATGTGAGGATTTGACTCATTCTTAAAAAAAAAAAAAAGACAATCTCAGTTTATTTAGTAGAGCTCTGTATGGTTATCTGTAATATGTAGAGTGTAATTTTTTTGGAAGACTTAAGGTTGTATATTTGCTTTCCTCTAGTGTTTGGCTCACTCTGTTATTAAGAATTTTCTTTAGAAATACTTACGTTTTTCCTTGTCTTGTTTGATTTTTGAGGAACAGAACATTTCCAGAATAACAAGTCCTAAAATAATAGGTATTTAAAAATACAAAAGTGAAAAAAAAAAAATCCATCACCAGGTAGCAACAACTTATTCTCACAAAACCTGTATGTAACAGGCTTTTTGTGTTACTGTGTGTTACATATTTCAATGAGATTTGAACTGCTGTGGTTTTACTGTTTCAGTCTTGTTTTACACTGGTACTGGTGAGGTCAGAGTCGGGATTACTGACGTTCAAAATGAAACGTAGCTTATCATAGAGTACAAAGATACCTTTAAAAGTTCAAAGTATAGTAGCACGCTATAGATCAGAGTTACAATTGTAGTAAGGTACCAATAGAGTTTTAGGCTGCCAAACTATCTGTTCTGCAATAATGCATAGGTGAAGGTAGGATAATTACAGTTGCTATGGGAACCTGCCTTGGTTTTGGAAGTTCCTGAGTTGTGTGGATTAACATTTCTGTCTCAGCAGTGCATCAATATAATATTTTGAATAACATCTCATTAAATTATCTCCCTGAAGATATTGTTAAGACTGCCATAGACAGTATTCAACATACAATAATCTCCTTTAACATAATTCTTATTGCATTATTTGCACTGTCAGTTGATCTACTTAAAAAGTTCCACTAAGCCTTTTACATGAATTTTTTTTTATTATTTTTTTTATAGATTTCTTTTTTGAGTGCTAAACTCTAAGAAAGTCCAGGATGCAAGTTAGCTTCTTGACTGGATGCTTTTTGCAGAATAGCTTCAGCTGTTCTTAGTTTTGAAGACTTCAGACATGAAATACCATTTTCCCCAAATAAATCAACTAAGAAATCTGTTTCTTCAAAGAAAGTTTTTCCAAGTGCTGGTTCCTAAAATCAATGTTATATTATTTTAAAGCTTTTGGTTTCTGAGATTTTATTTAACATTTGAAGTTCAGATTCTTAAAGCAGCCCCTATATTTAAGTTTTGCTTACCCACAACTTGGGCCAAATTTTCAAAACTAAATCTGTGTTTTCATGGATACTTAATGCAAAATAAATATGCCAGCATATTTCCATAAATACGGAAAATAAAATGCCAGCACACAGTAATACCCGTTGCAAGTTCTACAGACAACTAGCACTTTTGAAGATTCACTTGTGACTTCTGTTCTTTTCCCCAAATTTAGTCCTTAGAGGCTTGTGGTGGTGCATGGTGAGGTGTGAGTCTGTGCTGTTGGCAGAAACGTGTTGTGCATAGAAATATGACTGTTTGCTGTGTGAGACCTCCATCCAAGAATTGTGAATTTCATTAGCTGTGGTTCCACTCTATATTAATAAGGGGTGACAGCTGGTCCCGTCATATTCTGTGTTACTGTATTAACAATGTGACCTTCACAAAAGCATTCCTAATTTATTGTTTCAGAGAGAAGTCATGTAAATATAATCCATTAAAAGTAATTATGTGCATGTTTTTTTCCATTATTTTGCATCACAGGAAGTCATACATAACACAAAGAAATAGAATCTACAAAAAATACAGATAAAAATGAATATGTAGTGGTTAAACATCTTTCTCTGCAACTCTGCATTGTCTTCCCCAAGGCTACTGTACTATTTCTTCATTGTTATTGCAAAAGGAAGTTAAAAATATCGGGAGATGATCACTGTGAGAAAAAAATGGAGAAATGAAAATCAAGCGGCATGTAGGAGAAAACTTGATTCTGGGGAATGGGGGGAAAAAGAGAGTGTGATGGCAACTGTGTTTTCTTGACTAGTACAACACGTGATATTTCACACTAGGTAGCAGCCATCCACTGAGTTTAGCTCATGTCATTGTTCTGAAGGCAAAGACAGCTACTAGCCTTGCTCCCTTCCTTTGTAGTGAAAAATCTGTGGTAAAGATGGGCAGTAGGCTGTATTTTCTGTCAAGTGGCGTTTGAAATTAAACAGCAAGGGTTTTGCAACATCTAGTGTTTATGAATTCAGCAAAGTGTTGAAACAATGGCAACAACTTTTGTCCTTTTGACATCTCTGAAGAACTTAATTTGCCAGTAGGAAATAGCAATGGGCAGTCATACGCAGCAGAAGCAGCTGCAACACTGCCTTTCCTCAGCAGTTAGACTTCTTGCTAAGATAGGATGTCAAAACGTAATGGTATCATAAATTGAATTTATTTTAACGGTTAAAAAGCTTGACCAAAAATATTTTTCATGTGGTCCTAGCAGAAATATATAGCATAGTAACGAGTATGTGGCATTATATACTATATGTTAAAATACAACATACTTGGGTTAAACTGTACAAATACTTCCATTTCCAATTAATCAGAATCTGATCCAAAATGAATGTTTATAAGCCTATAGCTTTTCTGCTTTCTGGGATGGCCTAGTGCCAGGATTTAGCCTGCCACTTTGTGCTTAGAATTTTGTATTTTCATTTATGATTATGCATCTGAGACGTGGCAAGCAGCACTTTGCATATTTTACAGCAAGTGCTGTTTGGACACTTCAGAGGCTGTGTTTTGAAAAGATCAACATTCTCCTGCGGAAATAGTCAAGCTTGGTGCAGTTTTATGAATTCAAACATTTTCCCCATAGAGTGTGATTAAAAATTCTATAATGCTGATTTTCTGGTAGATGTAGCAGGCTGTTTGTGCAAAAGGGGTATTTTCCATGTGAATTAAGAAAGAACAGTCCTGAGCAATAGGTCTGATACTGCTCACAATTCATCCCTTTTGGAGGCTTACCCCTGCCAGCTTCCTTGAGGCTATATTGGGTCCTATCAGAAACTGAGAAAGATGAAAGTCCTATGTCCTTCATAAAGAAGGACTTCATAACTTTGATAGTTAATCCCTGCTGTGGGAATTCAGCCAGGCAGAACCCCTAGAAACTCAACTCTTCATTGCTCAGTCCTTACTTTGGTGGAGCTGGGATAGCCTGGAAGCATAGACTGCAGGCTCTACAAAGGGTTGTCTAATCCTTTACAAAGTATTATCAAGATAAATCTTAGTTTCTGGTGTTGCTATGAAGCACCGTAGAAGTTTTCCAAACTTGTATAACCAAATGTTTGTGGCAATGTCTGTACAGGTGCTTTTCCACCTGGGGATGTTTTTGAAACATTTCTTCTGGCTTACTACAGTGTTTCTGCAGGAGTGTGAAATGAACTATGCACTATTGTACTTAGCCAGAAATACTAGGCAGGGTTTTCATAAAGAAGTTAGAGAAGTTGAGACAGGGTTGAAGTGTTTAATTTTCGCAGTGATCTGGTGTCTTTTAAACAACCTGTGTTCTACAGATCAGGGTAAGAACACACTCACCATATAGCCTTTCATTGTGCTGCTGTTAAAAAAAGGAAATAATTTGCATGTATAAGACTGCTAAATTACATATATTCAATGTATAAAACCCAAGAGTCTAGCGATTGTTCTAATTGGGCAGCTGAGATTGCCTACTGGTAAGATAAATCCCTATGCAGAAAAAAGGCAGCAGGTTAGCAGTCTGCTCCATTCTTCATCCTCAGAGTATACTGTATTGAAGCAGCCTCTGGCAGGCATAATTTCCCTGGCTTTTGCAGACAAAGTGGAATTTAGAGTAGCTTTGAAGCTGCTCTAATTTACATCAGAGAATAAGTATGTTCAGCGTGTCCCTGAAAGACTTTTTGTTAGTGGGTCAAAATAATCCACTTTTTCTGACCTCTGAGCAAAACCTTTTTAAAAATATGACAGTTTGAAACCCTTGGGCTTGGTTGTAACAAATCTGTCTTGGAAACTGTAAAAATCCTTATAAAAATAAAATATGAAATCACCCTAGAAAGAAACGTTATTCTTTCACTTCAAGTTTTCAAAACAAAATACTGTCAGGTCTCCGCATGGATGGCATACGTAGAAGAGTTGATAAAGGGATGTATTACCATGGTCATCCCTACGTTAAGATAAAACTTGGAGCAACCTGGTTTTCTGTTTTACAGTTCAGTTGTGCATGTGTGTGTCTTTAAGCATCAGAGACGGAATGAAACTCTGACCTGATTATGTGTGTGCTGACAAGCATCAGAGAAAGGATGAAGCTGTCCCCTGAATTATTTTCCTTTGCTATGCAAATGACCATTTCTGTTTTTGTCTATATGCTGAAGTCAAGACTACAATTTTTAGTACACTACAGGTTTTGAAAAGGTCTTTGAATGAAGTCTGACTATCAATGTTTCTTTTAAGGTCGCCCACTTTGGACATCCACAGCTGGAGGTGGATAGAATCACTAATCACTTTCAAACCTAATCGTGGACTGACGTGTCTTATCCCTTAGATCTGTTTTATCTATAGTAAAGTATGACTTCAGCTGTGCCTGTGACTTCAGCAGATGAGATTTCCAAATACACTTGAGAAAGAGAAGATTTAGTAACAGAGGAGAGCTGGCTGAGTCATTAGTCCTAATTTTAGATGGGCTCTAGCATATAACACATGGATTGCTGGGTGGTTCTCTGTTCCAGCAAGAGAAGTAGTGAAAGGAACAAAAAGCAACAGACAGGATATCTGATCACATCTGCAGACCCTATTCTAACCCATTCTTAAAATATTGTAGCTAAAAACTTTTTGCAGAATTTACATACCAAGTGATTTCTATTTTTGCCACACTTGCTTTAACACATTTAAAATTTTCTAATCTCTGTAAAATTCAGAAGGACGTCAAATGTCACATTAGAAACCAGTTATGGTTTGTCTGCTGACATTGTTTACAAGCAAATTAAACAAGTTGATTAAACTTTCACACAAATATTTTCATCAATGTTAGAGTGCTGTTATTCATGTTAAGTTGCACCTGTTTCCCCATCTATTTCCATGCCTGCAATATTCATGGACAATTAATCCAGCAATCAATTACACTCAGGTGTATTCTGTGTTTCCACTGAAAACTTGGCCGTTGAATCTAATAGAGACTATTTCAGACTGATCTTTTAAATTTGAGGGCCAGAATGTGGTCTTCTTGCTCGCTCTTGCGTATGTATAGGTATGGTGTTGTCCACTTAACAGTGCAGAATTAGAAGTTTATCATTCTCCTTACTCTATTTCCTGGCTGATATTTGCCTTTGTAAAAATCGTAGAGCAACCTGCTCCTTTACTTTCACTGTTTGTTCAATAAGAGTGAACTTAAATATACTCTTAAGACTGCAATGGAAGTTTTGATTTTCCATGCTTTTCTCCTTTTATCTTGAACAATATTAAAATAGCATCGTGCCCTCTTACTAGTTATCTGCCAGTTCTTATCCTGCCAGCAAGGGAATATGTAAGTAGTCACAGCACAGCTGACAACTCCAAGGCATCTCATCCTGGACCCAGATTCTGCCAGCTGCCTCCTTCTAGCTGGTCTGCGCACAGGTCTTATACAGGCCTTTTGCTCTGCTGTCAGGTCACTTCATGGCAAAGGGAAAGCATTGTTATCTTATAAATAGACAACCTTTCTCTATTACAGAGGGCTCTTGCTGAACGTAGTGCCAGTATAATACTAGTTCACAAAATATTTTCCTAAGAGAACAAAGACAATGCTTACATCTTGGAATTTATCTGTGTTGCTTCTGCGGTTCTGAGGTTCTTACAGTAATTTTTAATTTTAAAGATCAAAATTTTTTGGGTGTGCAATACATCCTGGCAGATACTTCACTTTATTTGTGGTAGCATTTAGGTACACCATAAATTAAATGATATTTTAAAGTCCCATGGTCAGGATTACAAGTCAGGGATGTCTTTTCATGGTCTGCAATAATTGCTTCATAAACATTTCAGGATGAAAAGCAAGGATATTTTCTGGCCCGTTGATTGACCTTGTGCTTGCATTATATTCAGTATTACTTTCCTCAGCTATCATATCAAATCCATTTCGATTAAACACCTCATTAGAAGTAAATGAATTGTGTTCTTGGTAGTAGAATTGACTGTTATTCTTCAACTGAATTCGGAATAAATCTGTCAGGTCATGTAGAGAGATATCCAAAAGCAATGAAAACAAATCCATTAGTGTCAACTATGTGTATGTTGCCAGAACATTATTGCAGCATTAATTATTTCTAACATACAGTAGCAAAATGGTACTTCAATAAGAAGAGAGGTATAGACTTACATATAAACTGAATAAATGACATATAGCTATAGAAAATCAAATATATTTGAAACAAAAGAATCTTAAATAAGTTTAATAGCTTGGCCCCATGTCTTCATAACTTATTAAAGAAGCAGGCAAAATCCATTGAAGACCTAATGAAATTCTTAGTGTTGAATACAGCTTCTTTATTGGCTGAATTCAAAAGAATGGTTAGATGCTTTTTAGCAGTATTCACTAAAATCCTTTTTCAGAGGGGCATCTCCGTTAAATGATAATATTTTGTCAAGGACAAAGTTAGTAACAAGCATAGTCAACATACTGTTGGTAGCATACTGAAGTCAATGACAGAGGTGATGCTGCCTGAAGAAATGCTGAAGATAGAATATTTATGCTGAAGATACAATATTTATGCTCTCAAAATGAAGAGATCTGTCCAGTAAAGCTCTACAATCACATGATTTCAGACAGGTAGAAAAAGTTTAAGTTTTATGGTAGGATGGAGATGGAAATTACTCTATTCCCATTTTACAGGAGAAAAGTGGTGGCAGAGGGAACAAAATCCCCAACAGAATTTTAAAATCTAACCTCCAAGTACAAGCAATTGGGAGACTGCTGTGAAAATGTACTTATAGAGCCTGTTTAATATAGAGCCTGTACTTATAGAGCCTGTAAGCAGACAGAAGCATAAGTTAACTGTAAATTTGATAAGGGCTAGTTCTCATCAGTAATTAACAAACTATCTAGAAGATCTAAAATAAAACCCAAGAGATATTGTGCCTACATAACATCTGCTAGCATCATTCTTTTGTGCTGTTTTAGCATACAAAAGTGCTCTTTGTATTCCTCATATATAATACAGAATTATCACTTGTTCACCAGTAAAATAACAGCCTAGAGCAGCACAACATAAAGGTGGTCTAAGAACTTGATAGCTGGAGTGGAGAGGCAAGCTTAAAGCTGTGACCCTCATATTGCAGAGACTTGTTATGTGTATTTAAGCTCTAGAATCTGCTAGTTGCTCTGAATGTTACATCTTCAGAGTAAGTTCAGTGTATATAAAGTCTATGTAGGGTTATGGCTGGGTAGATACCATACAGTGCCAATCCACAGCACAATATCACTTTTCACAGCAATTAATACAGATAGGCTATAGATAGGTTTTCTAATCTGGTTAGAAAGGTTAGCTGACCCTTCTCGCTCTGTCTGAGCCTAATAGATACAGTTATTTGTTGCCAACAGCTGTAGAGTGGTAGACCCGAAGTCACTCTTGGGTATTGTCTCAGTGCAGCCTGCCCCTCAGAACAGGTTTGCTGTCTTAGCAGCCACCACAGCACCATTACCTTAAAAATTTTAAGGATGGATAGAAGAGTCAGAGTCCAATTTTATCTTTATTTTAATGGGATGTTTGCTTTTTTTTTTAAAATAGCTACAGCGGATTAAATACAGAAATATAACTTGTTCAACGTATTTTAATTCAAACCAATACAATAAAATAGGTATAAATGGGCACCGTTGCCTCACTCATCAAGGTTCATTACATGGTCACAAGGTTTCAGTGATTTTTTTTCAGTGCTAATTTTTTCGAGTGCTTGATCAAAGATTTAGCTGTGAAATATTCTAAATTGCTAATATTCATAAATTCATACTTACGTATCCTTTGAAAGTCTTCCACCCTAAGGTTAGTCAATTTCTTATCTAGAAATTGTTTTACTTCAAAAATAAAATATATTAAAAAAAAATTGAACTCACAGTACTGCAGTCAGAAATGTGCATCTAAATCTGCTCCTAAAAGGGAGGATTTTTTTCTCCTAATAAATTCAGAAAGGTAAGTAATTGAAAATCTTTTTGTAAGAAAAACCCCATCAGTTTTGAACTGATAACCCAGGTACAAACTTTCAGCCATGATATTTTGAAATTTTTTTTTAAATTGCCTGATAGTAAATGTACAGAATTGGGGGCAAGATTATTAAAAGCTCGCAGAGAGTGGTTTGAGCTCTTGTCCAAGTAATGCTGAAAAATAAATGTGGTTTTTCATCCTGTATTTTTGCCTTTATCTGTAAAATACTGCTCTTGATGTAGCTGCAAAGTGAAGACAATTATTCTGTAATGCCATGTATTTGCTAGACGAGCACGGGGGTAGGATTCATAGCCGATTCACTCAATTACTATTTTCAACAATGTTCCTACCAGGATATTGCTTTTTGGGTACTTAAGAAAACTAGGATTAGATTTTATGCAAGATGAACCATAAAGGGAAAAAAACCACGCTGCCAGGACATGGTTGTTGGCCTTAAAACCCATAAATTGTCAATTTAACACTTGATGTTTTTAAGTGTTCTGATTTTTTTTTTTTAATTTTTACTATCAGGAAACAAAGGTGTATGAAAATGATAGCACAATCAACATGAAATCTATTAACCAGTGTAGTAATTGCCTTTTATCTGCTTCAAAATACAGCTGTTCAAATTTTAGGAAAAAATTAGTCCTGTTTGTTCCAAGCACCACAGAATTCCTTTTGATGTACCACTGACTGAAAAAAAATAAATATGTTACTAGTGCTATGCTACTGCTAGTAACATTAATTTCTGCTGTGGAGATTATGCACTCAGTAAAATATTTCATTTCTGTACCCAACTAGGAAAGAAAATGCAAATAAAGCCATATCAATACTGCATCTTATGGGACAAAATCCTGAAGCTGCAAAACTTGATGGGATTTTTTGCTACTGTCTTTAGTGATTGAGACACCTTTCTCATACCTACTATTTTTTCTTTTTTTTTTTTTTAATTGTTATTAACTCATACACTTCACAATACGTAAGGGTTGATTAACATATTTTAAATATATATTTAATACATTCAACTATCAGGTTAGAGTTGAGACAGTAGTTCGAGTGGCTTATTAGTGAGAATTTTTAATGTAACATCTTATTTAAATCTCCTGCTGTAATTTCAGCTTGTTACTTGATCTGCCTGTAATGAACATGGAGTACAGTTTACTTATGTTTTCTTCACATTTTTTTTTCTCAGAAAGAAAACTAACTCTTTCAAATAAAGGTCATGTTTTCTACGTGACAGGTGAGCTGATGATCTGTTCTGGGCTTTGTCCAGTTGTTTCTTGTCTTTCTTGACTGGGATGCTGTAAATCAGCTATGACATTATAGCCTCTGTGATAAATTTCCTTACCTTAAAAGATTTAGTTCATATATTTATGTCCAGTGCATCTACTTGTATGTGACATGTACCAACATTCATATTAGTGTAGTTGATTTTTTTTTTTTCAGCGAAAGGAGTGTTTTAATTTTATTTTTGACTGGAAGTTAAAAATAGCCCCGTATTCTCTTTTTGTAGAACAACTGTCTTTGCTATCCTGTATTTTCATAGTAGGCTGAAAACAGCACTTTATACTCATGCTTACTGCACTATATTGCAAATATTTCAGGCCATTTCTTTTTTTTTTTTTTTGCAAGACTTTTCATAATATTTCACCAGAATAGTTTCATCAGAAGAGAGACTTGCACTTCCCAGCAGTGCACCAACCTTTTGTTGGATCTGTAGTGCTATCAATAATATTAAAAAAAAATAGCAAGTCTTTAGTTTGTGGCTCTAAACAAAATAAAAGTTGACTTGGCAATGAGAAGATAACATTGCTTCCAGCTGAATTTTTCTTTTTAACCATACAGAAAATCTGCCAAACAAATGGAAACCCTCAAAATGGTGCATGGAAGAAAACTCCCTCTAATTTTCAAGTCCATCCTGGCTAAATAGTAAGGCCAGTGGCAAGAAGTAGTCCAGTGCTTCTAGGACACTGTCAAGGAACTGTTAAATTAGCTAATGGTTACAATAGCTTATTCAGAAAAGCTACTGATTCCCACTGGCACTGCACATTTGGTACCCAAGCTGCTAGCGGAAGAAAAAGTACAGCTGTGCAACTAACACACAGCTGCTGTGTTTGCCACTTCAGGGACTGGTACTTTTGGCATCTAAAGGGTCTGTAGATAAGGAATTAAGTAAATTGATAGTTACTTCTGGAGATGCAGGATAAATGACTGATGCCAAACAAAACAGAAATGAAAGCAGAATAGAAGAAGTGTTTCAAGATAAAGATAGGGGCTACAGCTGAGGCATCTAAATGGCCATCTCTTAATTAGAAATGTGTTGTTCCTCCAGCACAATAGGGGTGGGTGCTGTATGCCTAAACTGGTGCTGGGACCAGGTGACCGGAAAGTGGTAGAAGAAAGTTGGGTGGGTCTTAGGAATTTACTCAGAATGTCAGGCAACTGTTTAATAGTTCCTGTATATACATTATTTTTTAGGAATAATACAGCGTTATGAAATATTATATACTTATATAATCTCCTTAGCCCAAATGTTATGGCTAACTTTTCCCTTTATTCTTTGATAATTGTATTATTTTAATAAGTAGCAAAATATAAGGTGTCATGACTTGAATGTGAACAGTTCTCACCATTGCAGTTTCTTGGTGCTTTAAATAATTCCACAATTCCTTTCAAGGGGGCTAGCCGCAAAACATGGATGCCAGCAGACACCTTCACTGAATATCTGTGTGGGTCCTGAATCTTGTAGTGGTGCAGTTGGAAGGTCAGTTAAGCCCACCTATCCCTAGTCATGTAACTGCAGCATTAAAGTTGGGATTAGAGCCTCTCTGAAGTTGTTATCCTGAGGGAGTAGACAAGTTGATATATATAAATGGTTTAGGATCACCACATTGCTAGATTAATCATTTTGGTTAGGTGCTTAAAGAAGTGGAATGGATCTGGGCAGAATCGGCTAAAATTGCTTGGCTATGATGAGATGTTGTCAGGCTGCATTCAGATTTGGCAGTGGTTTTACCTCTTTGAATTAATTGGTATGCAGGAATATGTTTACACTAGCCATTATACTTTACCTAAAGGTAGAAAGTCACATACAGGTGCCTTACGTATATAGGAAGATTTGTCAGCAATAACATTTGATACAAATAAAACTTGTTATATGGAAGTTGTTTTCAGTACAATGCATCATTTGCTAGTATTAACAAAAATGGGAAGTACATGTCCAATTCACTTCCGGCATTGCTAAAATGCCCTGGTAGTACAGTTTGCAGCTGTTACTAGTTTTATTCATTTAAGACTTGTCTACGAGGAAATGTCAATGGAGACTGGCTTCAGTAGGTATTTGAAAACATTAAATTAAAAAAAAATTACTAGTAAATAATTTGTATTGACACTGTCTATGGCATATCAGTAGTAGGACATTAATGAAACATCACACATGATCATTAATATTCTGTGTATAAACATATCAAATTTTAGAGTTTTAATTGCTCTGAACGTGTTTTTTAATTTATGTTGCTAACCCAAGAAACAATATATGCTGCAACATTGATTATATCCCATCTTTAATTTGGACCCCAGATTTACTGTCCTAATTTTCTAACTCATTGTTAGCCTATGATTTTCCAGACTTGGAAAACTGAATGGAGTTGCAGAGGAACGCAACTGTGCTTCACTACACTCCTGCATCCTGAGGGAGAATTCTGTATGCTTCTGGTCTAATCAATAGGACTACCCTTACAAACTCAGAATCAGTCTGGCTTCTTAAAGCTCAATACGTCTAATGAACAAAGAACATTAGAAATGAAGTATATGATGCCTGCCTATGTGGTAAATGAACAGATTTAAGAAGTAGAGTAGTTTCATGGGCAATGTGCTAGAGATGAAGTGTCTCTGAAATACCTTGTCATAGATTCTCCTTCACTTTGTATTTAAGGCAACATATTTGTCTGGAGGTTTGGAACAATTCTTGTTATGCCTGGAACTAACATTTAATTCAGCCATGCAAACTGAGAGGAAATGAGTAAACATTGACTAAAAATGAGATGGGTATTTTGTGTTTTATCAGGCTCACAGGAGACACTGTATGTTCCTAAAATAATTACTGTTGGCATTTATGCATATTTGAGGCACAAATGGGAAAAATTGAGAAAGCCCTAACTAGAGGTTTCTGCTGTTTGTTCACAGTGTGGCTACAGATGTGTCTCACCCTTTAAAAATATTCTTTATATTCCTAATGCTGATGGAGATTTTTTTTTTCCCTATGGAAAAGCTAATGAACTGCTTAAATTAATGAAAACATTAGGCTGTTTTGTTTCCTTAAATAGCTATGTTGTTCATATAAAATACCTTAGCATTTCCTTGGACCCTTGTATTCATACTGTTGAATTATTATTTAGTAGATATTCTTAAAGGCTTGTAAGCTAAGCTACTTTGGCATGGTTAAACTAAGACAACTGGAATCCTTAATGGTTATTTTGTACAGACTGAACTGTTGTATAGTTGCTGAACCAGCTGAATAGTTGAATGACGTCCCTCTCTAAGGAGGGATGAGATTGAAGGGATTGCTATAGAAAGGTGAATGTTTCTGTCTTAAGTTGAAAGTATTTTAATGAAAAACGAATAATAGGCAAATTTTTGTACTCACAAACTTTAGAAAGTCATTGTGCATTCACTGGGTAGTATTTTTTTATCAGATATTTAACAACTTTTTTTTCCCCCCTCTTCTGTGTTTAATTACATACTGTGAATTACAAAGGCTCAAGAACTCAGAGAAGGTAAAGTGACACTATCATGACACTGCTTATTAGACATCCATAGACTTGTGCTAGTTCCTACCAATAAAACATTTGATGTACTGGAATCCATGGAGTTGAGCCCCCATCAAAAAATTAGATGTAACACTAGATGCAGTTTCCAGAAGTCAGATCTGAAAATTTCAACATCTGAAGACCTTGTTTGATGTGTTATTTGATGTGTAGCTCCTGATGAAATGCAATTTGTTCAGTCACCAGTAAAAGAGTCGATACTTCCTAGATAAGCGGTAGGATAAATTCTAGGTTCAGTAATTAAGTTAATGTTAAATGCCAAAATTTATCACAGCTCTGTTCCCACACTTATGTTCAGCCATGGGAGGATAACCAGAGAAGGTTCCAACTGGATTCAAAATTGTTATAATATTGCTTCTCGGTGTCATTCAAAAGTGAGCTCCAAAGGTCCCCTACAACCCCTACCGTTCTGTGATTCTCTGAATTTTCAAAACGCTTCAGATGTCTGTGAAAATACGAAATAGAGAATAACCAAGACTATCTGTCCAAATAATATTTTAATCTCTCCCTTTTCTTCTAAATGTTCTTGGGGGGGCAACAGAATTGAAACGTAGGTTAATTTTGCATAGACTGCTTTTCTGGTATCTTCAAACATGAATTGGGTAAGTAGTGAGCTTCTGTAGTACTAGTGTTCGAGTTAATTACTCTGAAAAACCTAGATATTATTTTCAAACTATATCTTAATAAGCATATGTATAAACAAAAAATCACATTTGCAGTTTACATTTGAGCTGTCGTCATTTAGTAAGAGAAATTGAAATACAAGTCTGTCAATTGTAACAGGCAAATTGCCAGTAAGAATGAAGTCTATTTTCCTTTCTAAAGGAATGAGAACATCAGATGTTCAGTTACTCATTTTATTAGAAAATAAGTAACTGTGGAATGTCTTTCCCAGAGTCTACTCAGGGGAAACACTTCCATTGACTTGTTGTAAGATATAGTTTTAATAATTCCCGTCTGCTGCAAAAAAACTTTTGTAAGAAATATATATAATTACAGTAAACTATATTTATTTCCACAGCTCTGTTTCTGTAGCTGAAAGATGATCTGTGCAATATATCCCAAAAGTTAGTAAATGTACACATGCTGTACAGCCACACCTATGAAATGCAAATATATTTTCAATCCCAGAAAACAAGTAGGCATTTTTGAAGTTTACCACATATTTGTTTTTAATCCATGCTTAACAAACACGCTGCGTTTCACAGAGACTTCCAACATCTTCACACCATTTGATGAGGCATAACAAAATCTTTCACCATCTATAAAAAGTGCCTTTATTGTGTAGAACCAGAAATGTGCACAGGGACTGACAGACTTAATCTAGTGACTGTAAATCAATGTTTAGCTGTAGGGAAGTAGGGAACAAAGAGTCTTTTAGGGTCTTTATTGATCTACTGAAATATGAGTGAAGAGATAATAATACAAAGCTCTGTATTGCCCACTGTCTTCACTGTCCAGGACAAGTAGGAGGCTGTGTCTCTGGGAGGTGTGGCACAGTGTGTGTTTGTGGATGACTACTCATTAATTTATCTGTTTTGCCTTTTGTAGCCCTCAGGTTCTATGTATAAGCGGGTATTAAAGTGAAGTGAAGGTAGCATTTATTTTCTCCTCTTTCATCCTCTTATTCCTTTCTTCTCTGCGATGGTGTGGAAATTCCACTGACTTCTCACTATGTGTAACAAAACCTGCCCTGGAGGGGCTAACCATGAGTTAGGGAAGCAACAGGACTGAGAGTAGACTGGGAATAAGGAAGGAAGAGAGAAGAGAAGGTAATGGTAACCTACCTGATGCCTTCAGTTTGCTGTATGAGTACGTGATTATAGAGTACTCCTTGTTCCACAGCTAAGGCAGATACCCATTGTCTGGTTTGTTATTTTGCAGAAGTGAATTTTAAACTGCCTAAGCCTCTGTCTGTCCATCAAAGCACAGAAATGTAGGGAAGACACTATGCAGTTGCAAAATGCCAAATTAGTGCTGGCAGCCTAGCGTGCAAGAAGATCTGGTTAATTAGAAATAGATTTTGTTAGAGAAAACCTTGATTGAGTTTTTTTTTTTTTTTTTTTGGACACACAGCACTGTAAATACTAGCTAGATTAAAAGGAATCAAATTCTATACAGTAATTTTATTTCCTATCACCAGATATTACATAGCTAAATAACCTATTTTTCAATTATATTTAGTATTTCATGGAGGGGAAAAATAAAGAATGCAGCTTGTGTCTGTTTACTTATACAGATATTGTAATTTTCCCTTTTATTTTTCCGTAGATGGAAAATGGTTGTGATATTTGGACTTTTCAAAATGGTTTGCATGTAATCTTCTGCAGAAAGCCAGGTAGTTTAAGTGCATGCAGCTACTGTCTCTTCTAGTTCAAAGAGGAAAAGAAAGGAAGAAGAGAAAAAACAGATACAGTAGGCGGCAGTATTTTGTGATTACTCTTAATACATTATTTTTCCTTCATTTTATCATAGTTTAAATTTATATATGGCCACACTGTCAATGTCATTTCTATCCATCATAAATGTTGTGTAAAGGTTAAAACAGAAAAATGCCGCAGCTTTAGGAAAATTATAACCATTTATCTCAGCCTAAGTAGTGGTGAAAAAAGTCCAGGTTTGCTGTAGTCACAGTTAAAAAAAATACTGTCAATTACACTTTAACTATATATTTTAATGCAGTCATTTCATTTAACCAGGCACTTTGTAGAGTAAATTAGCGATGTTAACGGCATGCATAAAGTAATCACAGCTGATAATTTTACAATCCACTGAAGTGAATGAATGGACTTCAGTATTAGTTAGCCTTCACTGGACTTCTTGTTTTATGAATGCATTTGATATTACAGCACACATTTAATCTATTTGTCTTATTTATCACCATGATCAATGCTGTTCAAGGTATGGGACTTAAGGTTTTCACGTTCCTATATACACTTATGATGCCTCTGGTAGCTATCAGACATGCTTTGTTTCTCCAATACTTGAAAAGGGCTAAGAAGTTTTTTTCCTACATACTTAACATTTATCTGATAGTTGTAAGATTCTGCATTACTTACTGTCAACCACTAGGATAGGTGGCAGGATTGAGACAATTGTTTTAATTCATGAAAAAAAAATAATGGTGGGGAATTAAATGCTAGTAGTTGTTTTTAACTGTAATATATCTCCATGCATGTTCTGTTCAGGTAGCAATTCCCCACATTGCTGAATCCTATGTTATATTACTTCTGTCTGGGGGGTATGGCAAGAAAAAAACTTATCCAGAGCCAACATGGGGTCTCTTCAGGTCTAAATAGAAGGTGCTTATGCTGCTCTTTTGTGGTATGTATGATGCACAGTTATCAGAAGGCATCAATTCCCTGCAGTTTTCCTGCTGAGGGCAACATAGCTTTTTGTTTCATTATCAACTACGCATGGGTGTGGGGCTAGGAAGTACAAGTTGCATTGGACTTGGCAAAAGCAAATTCTGTTCTTTGCTGCATCCCAGTCTTCACTGATTTGCTTTGAAATAGCCTGTCAATTATACCATTTGCCCTATTGTATCATCTTATCTGCTGCTGCACTTTTGTTTTTTAGTAGTCTTGTGAATTTGGAAACTGTTGAAGGGAATGATCATCAGGTCCATCTAGAACAGTGTAGGACAAGCTCAGGAAGGAGGCAGCTGCCCTTGAAGTCACACATACTGGCACATCTCTGTTTTGTTTTTCATTTTGTATTGTAGAGACTAAAGCTCTATTTTCTTCAGGGTTTTAGCTCCAACAGCACATATTATTGAATTATGTTTTCTAGGCTAAACAAATAATGTGGGTATAAATTCTGGTCTGATGTTTTTATGCTGCTTGAATAACCTGATTTGTTACTCTACACGGCGTTCCTGTGTGGTATGATGTGCTGTCTTGGTATATGAAAATGGTAGATGAAAATCTACCATTTCTGTCTTATCAATATGGTCTTAAAAACAAACTAAAAATCCCCCCAACGTTAATTGAAAATAGTCATTGCTAGAAACTGGGAAAATTTACCTGAACCTAGATATAGCCATATATAAGTACAGAGCATTTGAAAGTACTATAATATGTAGGAAAAGCCTGTTGAAGTCAGCTATAAAAATGAACTTGCAAAGGTACCTTAAAAAGTATAAAATAGGAAACTTTTAACTACGGGAAAGTCAACATAGAAAATGCCATAAGGAAATTTCTCAGAAAGCTGAAGGCTTACACTAGAGTTGTTACACATACCTCCACAAGGATCTTTGTTTTTAACCTGATGTCTCTGTGAACAAGAAATATATTTGGCTCCAAATATATTTATTTGCCTTTATTCTCACAGCAAAGTTAGACTGCTTGTGCAGCTACCATCGCAACGCTATTGGAAGCAAAATGCTCTTTCAGTATTGGTACTGAATTGAATATTGTAAGGCCACTGAGGTGAGCAAATTTCCTTAGAGAGAGGAAAGAATAGCACCAAACCCAGTATTTTCTTTTCAGAACCCCCACAGTCATCAGTGTGTGTAGTGTGCAGTTAGCAGCACAAGTTCAGAGGCCCATGTCAAGCTGGAAAATGGCTAAATCAGAACGATTGCTCTAGGTGAGGTAAATTAACTTTCTCTGAGAATTCTCTGGCATTCTAATGGGCAGTTTCTATGAAAGTATGTTAAAAATCTCAAATCTTAGTGAAATGTGCAATATTTCAAAATATATATACATTTAACGACACTTGAATACCGAGTTCTTCCTCTTCTGAGAGGTAATGAGTAAATCTTGATGTGTTCTCTTTCTTCTACAGCCTACAAAGAATATTTTCCTGATTCTGGATCTATCCTGAGGGGTAAGGATAGAGGCTTAAGGCTGAGGGACTTGGGTTTTTCTAGTCTGGAGAAGACTGAGGGGGGGGGAATCTGATCAACACCTATAAATACTTCAAGGGGGGGTGTCAAGAGGAAGGTGATACTCTTTTTTTCAGTGGTGCCCAGTGACAGGACAAGAGGTAATGAGCACAGACTTAAGTGTAAGAAGTTCCATCTCAACGTGAAGAACTTCTTTACTTTGAGGGTGGCAGAGCACTGGGACAATCTGCCCAACAAGGTGGGGGAGTCTCCATCTCCGGAGACATTCAAAACCTGCCTAGACAAGTTCCTGTGTAACCTGCTCTAGGTGGACCTTCTTTGGCAGGGGTTTGGACTAGATGGTATCTAGAAATCCCTTCCAACTCCATATTGTTTTGTGATTCTGAGTGAGTACGTTTGGCTGGCTAAAGGCAGAGAAGTATGCTAGCAATAGGCATGCTCTTCCCTTTGGCTTTTGAGGAAAACTATGGATGTAGTAGCTAAAGTTGAGGTTTTACAGTAGCATGTGTAGGTTCAGAGGCAGAGCCTGCAGGAAGATAACTTTAAGGCATCCATGTGCCTTACAGGCACTCACAAGGACTTAACTTTGTGTGAGTTGTCACCAAGTTCAATTGTTGAGGAACAGTGACAGAGGGTGGAGAGATAATCCCACCTGGTCTCTGAAGCGGCATGTGAATGACGTGAATGGGCTAAGGTCTCTTAGAGGGAAGTGCTGACAAATGGGTTGTAAGAATGGATGCCAGCAGTTTGTTGCTTGTAGTCCAGAAATGGACTTTGCCACTTACCTTGATGGAAGAATCCCTCTGTGACTTTTGCAGTTGGAAAGACAGCTCCCTGCCACCTCTCATTTTGTGTCTACCAGTTCCTGTGCAATTCCTAATATGCTGTTTGTGTTGCATCTAATTTTTGCCAACCAATGCCATTGTTGGATGAATGACATTCTTCACAAGGTTAAGAACTCCCTTTCATTTGTACTGACAGAACAAATCTCTCTCCCTTAATTACACAAAGTGAAATATGTCAGCTTTGCACTAGTAGTTCAGAAGTGACATTATATTTAGAAGTATCATATTATTACACAAGTTAAATCTCTGTGTAGGAATGTTTGGTGTGAAAGTGTCTTTTTATATTTGACCTGGATTTAATTTAAAGCTATTAATATATTTTACATCTTACATCTGCTTTTTTTCTCCCTTCAAAAAAATGTTTCAGAAGAAATCTCTCTCCCTGTGGGATAAATTCACACAATCTAACAAAAAAAATTTTTGAGTTCTTCACATACATCTTTCTGTATGTTTATTGACATATTTCATTTTCCACCAATGTTCAGAGTATTTTGGGACAAATCTGATGCAATCCCTTATTTTATATTTCTGGCCATTATGCTACTAACACAGCAAGTTACAGTAAGGAAAGTACCCATCTCCAGGAGCTTTTTCTCATGTTTTGGTCTTGCTAAAGTTCTTAAAGGTACTTATGTGATTTAAAATAGTATTGTCAATATCCTCTTGATTTAGGGAGATTAAAACTAATTTTTTAAGAATCATCGTTATTTTGTTGTGAAAGAATGAGCCAGAAATGATAGCTGATAGTTCTTTTGCAAACATAATCCCTCATAGCATTCTTTTTGTCTGTTTATGCACAGAGCTGCTGATGACTGAATGAAAATAGGATTTAGTGGGATTTGATAATATTCTCGGTAGAAAGGCTTAACTTAATATGCAAGTTCTAGTGGGAATTTTCTTTCCCAAAGATATTTTTATTAGCATTTAGATACTTTAAAGTGTACAAAATAGAGATCCAGCTCTCAAGCAGAGAAAGCCAGTCCCATCAAAGTATTATTGTATTTAAACATAGACCTTTATAGAAGCTGCATGCTAAGCTCATGAAGATAAAGTGTGGGTTTATTTCTTTTAAGGCTTTGAAGTGATTGTCCTCTCTCTTGCTACTGACTGCATTTTATTGCAGTCTTTGAATTTATGCTTGATATAGTCCCAGTAAAGTAGAATGAAATTATCCACAACTGGTCAATGATAAAGAATGATGAAGTAACCATCAACTACTGGGCACTCATCCTCATACAATCTGAAACTCCTCCAAATGATGTGTATTAGCAACAATGAAGTGGAGAATGTCGTGCACTTTCTATTACTGACAGATTTGAAACAGCTTCTACATCCTGGTGTGACATGTTAGCTGTAGAAGTGTCTAGTTATATAGGTTTATATTACTACAAGATAACTGTGAACTTGGTGCACCATCTTTTCCCCCATAAAAGCCTCAATGTGACTGATACAGTCTAGCAACTTCAGCTTCTGTAATGAATTATCAGCCTGAGCAAACCTATTTGGTACCTCTGGAAATTATAGCTGAATGCTAGGATAACATCTCAGACAGTATTGTTGTAAGTGATACTGATGGATGGGTTCTGTGAAATTGAAATAATGGAAGAATTTTTAGAATATTAATGCAGTAAAAGCTGTATCTGTCAGCTGAGTCAGTGAAACAGCAACAATAGGTTACTTAGTACAGGTTTGGATATTCTTGAGGAAGGTTTACTGAGCCAGAAAATTGTCTAATAAAGTGACTTTTTGTGTAGACGTTTTGTGTAAATTCATGGTTATCTGCCAAATTACATTCAATGTAATTTTGTGAAAGTTTGAAAGGTTATTTATTTCAGCCTTTTCTGCTGCAGTTAGATGGATGGGCCTAAATCAATTAATCAAGAAAATACTTCCTGAAAGAATGATAGCTATTTTAGAAAGAAGATAACTCAGATAGGTGAGGCTGATGTCTTTCTATATTCCCTTAGAAATAGTTTTGTCTGTGGTATTTTAATATACGGACTTCGATGCTGAGTAGACAGAGAAAATATTCTCATAGGACTACTATTGCATCTTCAAGGATGAAAAGTGAAAAAGAGCAATGACAATCATGGGACTTCTCTCTCTGATAATAAAAATAAATGGAATTATGGAGGCCTCTCACTCATGTATACTTGAAAAATAAAAGGTGCTGTTTAGAAAAGATGGCTGTTATTTACAAGCATCATCTATACATACACCTCTGTTTTCACTGAGGGGAATAAACTGCCAGTTCTTGACTCATAAATATGTAGAAGTAAAGGTCAGGTTATCTGGTAGCTATTACCTGTGAAGTTTATCTGGCTTGTATTTTCCCAAACTGCTTGGGTTTCTTAAAGCCCTACTTAGAAAAGCTGAATTCCCTCAGTGTGCCTGAGGTTTGTTTTTCCTGTTGAAGTGGCATCTTGGCAAGGCAGAACCAGCGTGGAGGACTGGTGGAATTCAGACAATGTCTAATGCTTCTCTCCTTACCCAAAGAGGTTTACTCAGCCACAGTAGTTCACCATGATCTTCTGTATAGCTATTGTAACGTGCTTTTATTTTAAACAAGGCAATTTTTAAACTTCATGTTAAATTTCTCTAAAAGTAGGAAAGTCAGTCTGCTGCATCTTGTTGTTTGTAGTTGACGCTTTTGTCTGTCTTTCTTTAACATTTATATTCCATGTGCAATGATAACTTTACTGTAGAAGGGTCTATATTTTGTTACAACTCAATATCCAACTTTGTAATCATGTTCCAAAATTTATAGCGGATACTAAACTTTTCCTCTCTGTTTAACTTAATTTCTAATTCAAATCAATGAGCACTGCATTTTTCTACCTCATGAAACGCTTTTGGTTATTTTTCCCAATCTAAGTAGCAATATCTATCTAGTTGTAATTTCTCCCCGCCCCCCAATTTGTAACCCTAGATTATTCAGTTTATCAGTTGCACAAATGTTGAGCAAACTCAACCCGGCTGTACATTGCAACTGAGGGGTGGAAACAGAGGCAAGGAGAGAAACATGGATTTACTCTTTAATTGGATTTACTACTACTGAAATTAAATGTAAAACTATACTTTTTGTAGAAACTTGTGATTGCAGTCTTGATTCATATCAAGTCTGTAACAGTCATTGACAAAACTAGAATCACACTTCAGTTTTTCTAAGTAAATTACCTATCCAATAAATCCTCAGAGTTAATGATTTTTATGTTACGGACAAACTGCTAAAAATAGATTAAATGCTGGTATCTCATATTATTACCAAAAGACTGCCTAAAGTATCCATTGTTTAATGTTACCTGCTGTTGAAAATCACAAAGTCATGATGGGTTGTTCATGACAACTTTTATAAATACATGTGAGTTTCTAGATCAATAATTCAGTAAGCGCAGGAAATCAATGGGATGATGGGTTAATGTTGACCTTTTTATGTTTCTTGAAGCATTGCTGTATGTTTATTCTTTCTTTATAAACCTGAATGGAAGAATGCACCCCAAACTGCTGATAAATGCTTTAGATCTAAATATGTCAGAGATTCATGCAGTCAGAGTTTAAGACTATAATGAATAATGTATCACCTAAGCTGACCTTTCCTATTTCACAGACCATCACACTTCTCAAAATTGACTCCAGTAAGGGCTCCTTGTTGAGTCCGATAACTTGGGATTGACTGAAGCAAAACTGAGGCGTAACTTATGGCAGTTCACACATTGCCAACATCGCTGGGTATGGAAACCTCCTCAGTCAGTCCTGTTACAACTCTGACTGATCTTAACTCTTTAGAAGCTGTTCCTTAACGTTCCTTAAAATTAATGGACAGCATTGCTTCTGTAAGAATGGAAATAGAAAACAGAGCAAGAAATAGCTCTATTTCAGGGAATCGGACTAACAAGGGGCTAGTTTTCCTCTGCTGTTGTTGGATTTTTTTTCTGGATATTATTGCTTCAGTCAGTGTGTAAGTGAATGCCCAGAGATGCTATATTCTCTCTAGGCATGTTCATATATAACACATAGGGTTCAGGTTCAATCATGTATCTGTATATACATCTGCAGCTATATCTGTATTATCTATAAAATCAGGGATGTGCTTTTTCTAAGCGCAACTTGAAAAGGAAGACATAAACCTAAATTTTATGTGGCTCTTTCATCCCAATGTATTTGAAGCACTGTATGTATTGATTTCCAGTTTATATTTTTGATGTAACTACCATCTAATCCTGTAGCAAAAAATATTCCTATTTCCATATGTTTTCTTATTCTGTCTTAATTTGGCAAATAAGCAGTGTTACATGCTCATAATCATGGGATTTTCTTGATTTTTTTGTGAGCCAGTCTAATGACATACATACACATTTTCGTATGGTACATAAATATCCAATTCTGTAATTGTCTAGGCATGTCATGCATTGGCATTCAGTAAATACTAAAAAAATTAATGGAGTTGGTTTTTATTTAGTATATTCTATTGAATAACTGTAACTGAGTGCTATTAATTTAGGGGATGTATTATGAAATAGTACATTTAGATAATGTAATTTATTTTAATTTGTTATATGTTACAGTGTTTATTGTATTTCAGATTAGGAATTCTGCCATATATGGTCTAATTTTTCTGTTCTGTATCATGATATCACCATACTATTAGAATAAGAGCCTATTAACATTTGCCATAAGAGTGCTGTTTAGTCTTTCAGAGTGAAATTCATTCCTGGGCATAGGGCCAGGATGAGCCCTGTGAATCTCCCCAGTCCTACTTCAGTTCTCAAATCAGTGTAAAAGCATATAAAAATCATCATGTTTCCTTCCCTCATTTAGCCTGGTGAACAGAACTGCTTTTGCATAGACTTTGATGAGGCTTGTGCTCTGAAGTGAAGAGAGCTATTCTAGAGACAGAGGAGCCTAAAATACATTTAGGTGGGTACCCACTGTTCTTTCTGATGTGAGTCAGTGCAGAGCTCTGCTGAGGTCTGTGCCCAAGGTTATACCCCATCCCTTACACTGCCCTGCTGTGGGATCAACTTGGGCTGGATAAAATGCTTTGCCCTGGGGGGATAATCTTTGTTTTGAAGAGAAGCTGGTAAAGTCTAGCAGTATTGGAGTTACTGCTAGTGTAGTTTAGCAGTATTGGAGTTAAACAGCACTGAGGAAAGGGACTTGGGGGTGCTGATGGATGAGAGGCTGGACAAAACAGGCAGTGCGCACTTGCAGCTCAGAAGGCCAATTGCATCCTGGGCTGCATCAAAACGTGTGTTGCCACCAGATCCAGAGAGGGGATTCGGCCACTTTGCTCTGCTCTGATGAGACCCCACCTGGAGTACTGTGTGCAGGGCTGGAGCCCTCAATATAGGAAGGATAAGGACCTGATGGAGCGGGTCCAGAGGAGGGCCACAAAAATGATCAGGGAGCTGGAGCAACTCTGCTACAAGGACAGGCTGAGGGAGCTGGGGCTGTTCAGCCTGGAGAAGAGGAGACCTAATCGCAGCCTTCCAGTACCTGAAGGGGGCCTACAGGAAGGCTGGGGAGAGTCTGTTCACAAAGGCCTGCAGTGACAGGACGAGGGGCAATGGCTTTAAGTTGGGGAAGAGCAGATTTAGATTGGATATTGGAAACAAATTCTTCACTATGAGGGTGGTGGAGCACTGAACAGGTTTCCCAGGGAGGGGTTTGAGGCCCCTTCCCTGGAGATATTCAAGGTGAGGCTGGATGAGGCCCTGGGCAAACTGGTCTAGTTGGGGGTGTCCCTGCGACTGCAGGGAGGTCAGATTAGATGACCTTTGGAGGTCCCTTCCAGCCTGGATGATTCTGTGATTCCGCTGTAAGATAGTCTGTGGAGAAGACAGACCTTTGTAGGTATGCATAATATGGACAGCATAAAAGTAGTCCCATACAGCACCTTTTAGATACCTTCTCCATGGAGGGAAACAAAGTAATGCTTTTTAGAAGTGACATTTTTGTCCTCAGAAACCTTGGAGGTTGTGACATTTGTGACGATTATGAATTATCCAGCCACACCTGAAATACATGCCACTGAGACTGAAACAGTCTTGAGTTAAAAATAATGCATTGTCAATGAACAAAGGCCTCCTTAGTTCTGAAAACAAAATTGGAAAAGCCATTAAGAAAGAACAGTGTAGGAGTGTTAGAACTGAACTTTTGGGCACAGATATTTGCTTCTGCAGGAGAGCTAATGAATGATATGCTGACTTGAGGTATTGAAAATTGAACATAAACTCCTGGTGAGTCAGAGAAACCCCGTTCAGCTTAAGCTGAGTGGTTCTCTGTCCAAACTGCTCAGCCTGAAGAATGAGATTTCTAAAAATTTCTTTCTTTCCTGATGGAGTGGGAAACTCTGTTATTTAGTGTCTGTAAATTGCCTTGCAGTCCAGAGGAGGTGGCTGCTACCCAAATATCAGGTGATGTGTGTTCTTTTTCCAGGAATGAGCTGCTGTTTGAGCTGTAGTAATGAGTTAAAGCAGTTCTGCTGTGTACTTTTCTCCAAAAGGCACTTGTCTCTTGAAGTGCTACACTGACAGTGATGGTCCTGAGTAACCATTAATCTGTAATGTCCTTCAAGGCGACAATAAACCCAGTTTACCCAGATGAAGGAACCTAAATAAATGGCCTGTCTGCATGGTGTGACACAGACTTGGAATTTAACTCAAAAGGCATAAGCATCTTTGACAGGGTGCACACTCAATTACTGTGACACCTGATTTCCTGGAGATGGAAGTGTTGCTGACCAGCTTGAGAGTGTGATCCAGAAGGGAGAAATGGATGTCTAAACCTGCTCTGGAGAAAAACTATTCTAATTTAATTTTCATGATCACAGATATGAAACAAAATATTTCCTTAAAAATAAATAGATAAAAGGGAAGAAAGTTATCTTGAATCTGTTTTAAATTATTTCTGTAGAGCAACTGATGATATACAATCAACACTGCTTGTAGGCAGTTTTATAGGCATACTAGAACTAAATTTTACATAACTGGGAAAATAAATTTGGACTTTCTCCAGATGATGCTTGCTGTTCTATAAATCTTCTGTACAGTTTGAGTTCTATCTGAACAGACCTTCATTAAAATTCACACTGCAAGATAAGAGGGGTTAGGGCAGGTTTAGGTGAAGATTAAGAAGATTAGAAAAAGAAAAGAAGAGAAAATGCAGAGAAAAGTAGTCTGGAGTGGTTTGTACATGTGGCTGATACTGTGTGAAGGAAACTAAGGGAATGACTTCAAGAAGCTTAAGAAAATCAAAGGTGTAACACCATTCAGTAATGCAATATGGTACATTTCTTTCAAATTACTTCAAAACAACTTTGCCATATACGTATTTTCCTCTCCAAATGTTTTTCATGTGGACGTATTTCTGACTAACTTAATATACAGCTTTATATAAAGCATATATAGCAGTTTACACCTGTTGCCCAAAAATTCATTTTTCTTATTTTCTCAGAAACTAAAAGACAGTGAAACTCAAAGTGAACATATCTTTGAAGCAGAAGAGTTATTGTCTATGTGCACCATTGCCTTAGACGATGAATGAATGGCTGCAGATTGGCTGCCACTTACTTAGGCAGACCAGTTTGGACTCGGGCATCTGCAGAAGGGAGCAGCATCCATTGGTTACAGCATGCAAGCTCCGGCTGGCTTCAGATAGTTGCCCAGTACCATGTTCTGAATTTTTGTTTCTCCTCCACTTGCTGATGCACTGGCTGGGATAGTAGCACCCACTAGAAACCTAAAATAAGGTGTTCTGTCCACTGGGACTGGACAAGAGTAGAGAATACTGGGCAAGGGATGCCTTTACCGAAGTCTGTAATCAGTGGCTTCTTTGATGCTTCAGTGTCTTATATTAACAGTAAGAAGTGTTTTCATCTCAAAGGGCTGCAAACCATTGATGTTTAAAAAAAAAAAAAAAAAAAAAGAGAAAAACAAACCTAGTGTAGAGTAAAATATACAGCAATCACTGTAATCAATTTATAAACAATTATAGTAAGCTCAATTATAGTATTGTGAGTTCTTTGGAACAAAAAACGAAAATAATCCTAAATGATACAAAGCATGTAAATCTTACAGATAACTGTGCCTGCCAGTAGGACCCTTCAGCGTAACAATGCTTGTAGATACTTGACCTGTCTATAAATAAGGAATTGCAGCAATGTGGAGACTCTCATGAGCTCATTTGGACTCAGTCATGGAGAGCTGCAAGTGGGTGTACCCAGCGTGTTCTGATTACCAGAGCCAGAACAGTCTTTGTCTTACCTTTAGGGATGCTGTATGAGGAATGTAATTTCTGCTGTGAGATAGATTGGGCTTAAAACACCAAGCTGATGTCAAGCTCAGAAAAACTGTTGGTGAGAAGGATTTCATTAGCTTCAGGAAGATGCACTTGGCTGTGGAGAGTTGCTGCTGGGTTTGCTGGAGATTGTCTGAGGAGGTGTTGACTGGGGTTTCTGCTGGCAGCAAATGTTGGGAATATCTACATAGGGTGCACAGTCCTCAGCATGAAGCAATATGAGCACAGTGTTATTGTCACTGCAGGCTGAAGTAATAAAATATGAGTATTTGTGACCCAGTGGATTCTTACTGCTCAGGTTCACTGTAAGAACTGTGTAAATGTGAATTCAAGCTTCTGTATAAAAACCACAGCAAAATGGATTGTGTTCTAAGATGCCAAATCTGACCTGTTATCTGTCATTTTCATGTGTCTTCGTATACTTTTCTGTGCTGCTGTGGTATATCAGTTGCACAGTCTTCAGGGGAAATAGGACTTTGGTACATTGTGGGGATGGAAAGCTGCTAGTCTATTATCTGCATTTATAGTGGGCTGTGTTTAAATCACTGTCATTTTTGAAATAAAATCTTGAAGAAGCTTTGTTCCACTTGGGCTGCTGAGATGTTTCTGCAATGTAATTATTTTAATTGAGTTTTCTGAAGCAGACTCCATAGGCTCTGCTGCTGATGCTCAGCTGGCAAGCTGCATGAGAGTCTAGCAGAAATTTCTGATTCTAAAGAAAACAGGAGTATTCTTTCCTTCCTCAATTTCAGAGATACAGAAAAATATCCTAAGTCTTTAAGAAGCTGGACACTTTTATGAGAATTTTGTGCAACTCCTGTTGATATAAAATCAATAAACATGGTTTTTGTTGTTCAAAGAAAGGATTTCCTCCATGTGGCATTTTCAGAGGAAATACAGAATGTTGATATCTGAGGCCAATCTCTGCTTTTATGAATAATCCCTGCTGACTTGCATGAAGGCTGCAGAAAAGATGTGTCTCTTGTGCTCATTACCGTTGCAGCTTGTCTAACACAATGAGGAAGAAGAGAGATGTGGAAGGCGAAAAGTTGTCATGAAATGCTTATTAAATGTACTGACAGACAGGAATTGAAAGTCTACAGGAGCCAACAGATTATAAGAATGGTAATCAATCATAATACCAAATAATCAAGTGGATGATGTGTTTGCAGTTTGGAGAAAATTGCTGCACATCTCAGTTTTTTGAATCTGTGGTCGTAGCTATGGCATAAGTGTAATGCAGCTGTTTTATAGAGCCCCACAAAAGCCATACTGCACAAAACTTTCATGTTTGGATAATCTCCACTATTTGGTGATGAGTAACTGTGTCTCCTCAGTTTCCCAGTAATTGAATGTAGAAGCCCCAGTAATAGTGGTCTTTGCGTAACCTAAATAGTCTGTTTTCTGTGGGACAAATAACCTTCTTCAATTACTGTTCTATAATTCTAGGAGTAGTTTATAATCATTTACATGTTGATACACA
Source organism: Pedionomus torquatus (assembly GCA_013398155.1). NCBI lineage: Eukaryota > Metazoa > Chordata > Aves > Charadriiformes > Pedionomidae > Pedionomus > Pedionomus torquatus. The sequence goes on along the minus strand of VZRU01005405.1, from coordinate 226,864 downwards.
TGTATATAGTTATGTGTAGGAGAATTACTGAGGAAAACTCAGCTTAGAAAGTGGTCTTTGCTTTTTGTTTTACAAAAGACAGAGACAATGAATTTCTGTTCTTGGTGGGGAAGTGAGTTTCAGAATCTGTCTCCGTGATCTGTGGAAGTAAGTCTTTGCGTGCTTGAGTCCTTTTGAGTGTGAACCTCTGGTGAGAGGCAGTTGTTACGGGTTGTCTTGAAGCAGGAATCGGTCTCTGTGGAATCAGTGCAGTGAGAACCTTGTCAGCACTGAGATGCAGCTCTGTCCCACAGCTCTGCAGCTGCAGCCCTCATCGACTTTTTGTGGAAAAAATGGCCAAATGCTCAGCATTGCTTCCTGAATGCTAGAGGTGTACAGTAAGTTTCACAGCAAGGAAGGATTGGATGATTTGTAGGAAGATACTTGCCCATCCAAATGATTCCCAAAAGTGTTTTAACTAGCATAAAAATCAGTACGAATCAAGACTGTTCTCTGGTAATTCTTGAAGTTGAAAAGGATAAAACTTCCTGGATAAATAATTTGCTGTGAACGGTGTGTTCATCTCTAGTGTTTTCTAAGGAATTGTTTATTGTGACAAATTACCAAGTAACAGATTTATTCTGGCTGTGGTTTGAATCAAAGATCCTGTCTTCCTTTGCTGTGGATGCAGCCTGCTGAGCTGAGAGCCAACTAGGGGTAATCTTAATATGAGTAATCTTAGATATAGGCAATCTGTGATTAAAACATTGTATGACTCCACTGCGTTCAACTACTTTCTTTCATTTTTTTCAAATGGAGTAGCATCTTTTGGTAGTGATGAATACAGTGCTGAGTATGCTCTACAGTCACTCTGCTGATGGTCTGCTTAGCACACTGTGACAGATAATGCAGGCTACATGCATAATGATGGATTTGGTAGTTGCTCACTGGAAAAAAATTCCCAGAAGAGACTATGAAAGTTGTTCTTGTTCAGGAAGCTTTCTCTGGGGAGGTTTGTTCTACCTGTTTAGTCTTGGGGAATGGTTTGCCTGCTCCAGGGAGAAAGCTCTGGGCTTTCTGGTGTGCATTATTCATATTCCTTAGGTTCCCACAGGAGAGCCGTGCCTGGTGGATTGGCAGACCTGTGTTGCTGTGCTAGATTTGTGATTGTGTGTATCTCTCTGCTGGCAGCACAGCTTTGTGAAACTTAAGAATTCTCTTTTGGATGCAGGCATGACATGGTCCTTTTCCGTGTTTATCTCTTGAAGCTGGAGGTCACTGACTTATTAAAATAGGCTCTACAATTAATTTTCTTATGTTTAAGGAAAGGTATTTTATTCCTGCTATAGTATCTATACCTCTTCAACACAACCAACCAATGCTTCAACTATAAGAATAAAACTTGCTGATATGTGGGTTGCTCCTATATTTTGAAGATTTTCTGCTTATGCTGCTCAATTATGAAGCAAAGCTTGTAACGTAGATTTATTTATGTTGAGGCATGGTCTTCTCAGCCTTTTGGGAATATGACTTGGGAATTTCCAGTTTGGAAAAGACAGGTGATCAACACTGATTCACAGAAAAATGAACACTCCTTAGCAGGAAGCAGAGCTACTTGTCTGATAATGTCTCACCAGCTTTTGTTGTATCGATGCTGTGAAAGTTGTTATTTCATGTTTAAAGGTATTGGAGTCCAACCCATTGTTACTAATTTAGATGGGCAGGATTTATCTAGGTATGAATTCTATGCTTTAGCACAGTAGCTTCATCAGTAAGATAAATCACCCTTCAAAGCTGCCTTTCCTACCTCTCTTATCCACTCATCTCTCACACCCCGCAGTAGTGTCTCTTCCTTTTTTTCCTTTGATGAATAGGAGTCTGTTACCCTGTAGATGCTAAGTGGCATAGAAATCAGGTGAGATTAATCTTACTGTAAGAACTGTTATCAGCTTGTACTAATGTATGCATGCTAATTACACAGTATGAAATTCTTATAAAGAAATATGGTAGTAACAATTTTTTTTCAGATGAAGTGATCCTCACATCACGCCTATTAGTCTGCTTTATGATAGTGCAGTAGAAGAGTTTATTTTCTCAATCTAATGACTATTTTTAAGAATGCCAAAAAAAATCTATTCTGTGAAAAAAATTCTATTTTGTTGAAGTTGCTTTGTGTGATGAAAAGGTTAGGGTTTGCTTTAGAGTTTTTGATAAAAATCCAAGCACAATTTCTTTTCATAAGAGTCCTATATGAGATAAATAACTTTTTTAATGAGTAGTTGTATACTCTTTCACATGTCACAGGAAAGGTTTCATTGTCAATAGAGGAAAGGTGGTTACCAGAGTGAAGTAGTTTAATTTGTCTGTTTAGCTGAACTTGGTGTCTCTAAATCCTGTGTAGCAAATTGTAAGGGGTAACAGCTATCGTTTCCTTCCAGTATCTAAAGGGAGCCTACAGGAGAGCAGGAGAGGGACTCATTGTCAGGAATTGTGGTGACAGGACAAGGGGAAATGGTTTTAAATTGAAAGAGGGGCGATTTAGATTAGATACTAGAAGGAAATTCTTTCCTGTGAGGGTGGTGAGGCACTGGAACAGGTTGCCCAGAGAAGTTGTGGCTGCCCAATCCCTGGAAGTGTTCAAGGCCGGGCTGGATGGGGCTTTGAGCAACTTGATCTAGTGGGAGGTGTCCCTGCCCATTGCAGGGAGGTTGGAACTCGATGATCTTTAAGGTCCCTTTCAACCCAAACCATTCTATGAGTCTATGATTTTGGCTTGGCGGGAGGGGGGAAGCGGAAGGAGGTGACTAACTTCTCCTTGGTCATGTTGTAATGTAATTAGTTGGTTGGTTCCCCGCTTTATCAGTTTTTGAAACCTAATTAATAGTTTTTGGTTTCTCAACCAATATGAATAACCAAGCAGTTTGTTGTTCAGCTTCATGTGGGCTTGTATTGTAAAGCAGCCTTATGAAATGAAAATGAAAGCATTCATGACACTTAAGGTGATCTCAACTGGTATGTTGGAAGAATTAGCAAATCAAATGTCTTCAAAATAGATCTGGCAAAATATCAGTACATTTTATTATTTTTCTTGTTCTTACATAGGAACATTTCCATAAATGTTCTTGCTTTTCTGTGAGCCCGGGTTCAAAGGGTATAAAGAAGAGATTTTGTGAGGAAAGCAGCTTTCACACAATTTTCCAGATATCTGTCTTTTTGCGTTATGTGATAGCCCAGCTTAAGAAAAAGTCTTGTGCTAGTTCATCATGGTAATTTCTTTCCATTTATGCCAAAATAGGTAAATAGCACCTCATTCTTTTTTTTTTTCAATAAAATATGGCACCCCCCTCCCAATTTCTAATGAGATAGTGTAGCAAGCCCCATAGCTTTCAGAAAGACTTGTTTCTTAAAGGCATCTGTTTTCACTGTAAGTAACAATTCTACTGCTAATAAAGTCCAAACTGTTTTGCAAAAGGTTTGCCTCAATGTTGGGGCTGTTTTCTGGCAAGGGCAAGCAATACGGTGGCTACCAGGTGCCATATTGATCATTTAGTCTTTGAATCTTTTCCTTTGTATTTTCTCCCTGAAAATACAACTGCCATCCCAGAGAAGAGCTTTGTCAGTAGATAAATGTTCCTCTGTTAAAAGTAAGAAGACAGGCAGATAAAGGAAAGCAACTTGTCTTCCAGCAATGCTTCTCACTGCCCTAGAGCAGCACAGATCTGGGATGTGCTCACACACTCAGGCTAGAGGCGTGGGCAGCTGCCTGCCTGCGGGTTCTCTCGTAAAGCCTGGATCAGGGAGTGAGCATAAACAAGTGAAATAAAATGGTGGAAGGAAAAAGCATAGAAGAAAAAGAGATTTAGTGGGAGAGAACCCAATAGCATAGGATAAAAATTGGGCAGAGAAAACAATTCTAAAGCTGGGACTGGTATGAGGCTTTGAAGTTGCAAATTTGCCAGTAAGCACCAGTGGTGAATAAGAAGTGGCCTACCAAGCAAAGCTGAGAAAAGGGATCACGTACCTGAGAAACTGTTGGTCTTTCTCAGAAATAACAACCTTTTCTCAGATTTTTACCACTTTAAATTGACCCATAGCCAGAACTGCAGTTAAGCTTCAATATATTTTATAAAAAATAGTACTTAGTTTACTTTCACATTAAGTGAAGAGATACAATTGCACAATGGTGGTCACAATGGTAGAAATACATACTGTTGATAAAATGTTTGCAAGAGATTTAAAAACATACTGTACAGCACCACATCTGAAATTGGGTGATGAAAAAATGAACGTTACTCCATGTCCAAGTAAATTAAATTCCTAAATCTTTCTTTTGAAATAAATAAAAAAATACAATGTGCAACACGTGTCTGACACTACCAAAATATATCCTGAAGTTGAGCAATAGATTAAAAACAAAAATGAGGTAAAAAAAGACATTCATGCATTTAAGCCACCAATTAGTCTCTGACTCTAGAATAAGGCAGATCATAATCTTTTTAAAACTGTCTTTAGCCACTTAAATCCTTTTTAGTGCTTTTCAAGACAAGGTCTTGACAGACCTTGTAGAATCATGAGTTAAGATGCTTTTATTTCCAACAGGTCATTTTTGACAGGCTTGGCCATATTTGAAATGCATTATATGATAGAAAACGTTGCTTTTTCTTAATGAAAAAAGAGATATAAATTAAAAGGAACTGAGAAAGATGGATGCTTTTAGAATTTATCACAAATGACACAGCTCTGAGGGAGGAAGGTGAGGGAAAGGGAAGGGAAAGGAAATTATGTGTCATCTTCAGTTTTAATGACGTGGAAAAGGGTGACATTAAACAGGACTTGATGTCCATTATTCCAGGCATAGAGAGCTCTATCTCTTGCATTGTAGTCAAGCATGGATATATGAAAATACTGATTATGGAAAGGAATGTCTGTATACTCATAAGTGGAGGTTTTTGTGGAATAAGAATAGTAGACCTTGGCTCCTGTTAAGTGAGAGTTAGTAACATACAAGGTGCCACAGATCATGAAGGATTCTCCAGCACTTCTCTTTGGGTAGCCTGTGCTCCAGCTCTTCAGCACCTCCAGCGTATCCTGGTTTAGCTGGCTGATGACAATGTTGCCTGCATTCTGGTTGGTGGCATACACAGCCCATAGCCCAATTTCATCTGCCATCAGGTCAATATCAGAAAAGCCACCCCAAGTGTAAGGGTAGACATTGTGAAAGCCAGCATACTCAAGGCTACGCTGTGCAAGAACCCGCCCAGTGTCAAAGCTGTATTTGATGATGATGTTGCTCTGATACTTGTTGAAATAGAGGGAGCCGTTGTAGACAACATGGTTGGTTCCTGCCCATTTGAATGGAAGGTTGTATGTCCTTGATTCAGCCCCACTGACAAAGTCTGCAATGGATTTATATTCACGGACAATTTTATTGTTAGTGTAACTATCCATGTACCAGACCTGAAAAAAAAACAAACCAAAGATTGGGAGTAAACACTTGGAACACAATTTGTGGTACATGATCATGATACGGCATGATGGATACATTGCACAAAAAGAAGGAAAAAAGGTTTTAGGCCTGCAGTAGGCTATCAAAGTACAATATTATCCATATTCCTGTTGCAAAACCATGAGTAATTCTTGAATTTCTGACCCAAAACTTACCTATACAGGTGAACTCTCAAGAAGAATGTTACTAACTGCAGTGTCAGCATTTTCAGATAAATTTAATGTAGGATTATTCAGTGTTTGGGTCCCTACTATATGGGGCTTACTTTAAGATATTGCCAGAGACTAATAATCAGAGAGAGATGGGAAATGGCATGTGAGCTAAGCTTGGATTTACACTTAGTAATAAATTTGGTTGAATTTTCTTCAGCTGAACCTCTAATCAGTGAAATATAGTGTATTATTAATAAAGAACCCAACTAAAATAGCAATGAAACCAGTAAAGTTTAGGAGCAATTTTTTCCCCTTAAGCAAAACCCCAAATCAATACTTTTTTTAATATTCTGCATGCCAATTTCCATTCCCCCATTTTTTCATTCATGCCTTTTGCCTTTTCTCTTTCTGGTTTGTCAGAGGACAAATCAAATCCTGACTAACAAAAGAAAAGAATAATTTCTGGAGATATTTTTGTGCTAATTTCAAAACTAGCATTAACAAAATATTTGTATAAATGGTGGTTCAACTCCTCATCTTCCTAGTAGCTGAGATGCTGTGAAGTAGACTGTTTGCTCTAATTTGAATGCACATGGGTAGTCTTTGTCGTGCTTTAAGAGGGTGGCAGTGAGGGCAAAGTGGGGGCTGCAGGATATGCGGGGGGGGACACAGTGGGGAGCTGCTGGTGGAGGCGATGGCCCATGAGGGTGCATCTGGAGCAGCCACTTGTGCTCTGAGGTTGCAGAAGAAGCTTCCTCAGGACAAGAGGTAATTGAGTTTCCTGGGGTCAGTAATAAACCTGCACAGACACAGTGGGCAGGGGAGAGCTTCATGCAGCTCTTTAGTTACCAGTTGCCATTTATACGTTGCCTTTTTTATTGCCTTTATTTTTTTCTGTATTCAAAAAATTAATCTGTGGACTTCATATAAATGAACCTAGTGTTTTGACTTCAAAAGCCCTTTGATGGGAGAGAGCATCTCCTCAAAGCTGTGGCCAATTAGAGATCCTATTGCAGATCCAAACAAGAACAAAACTTGAATCTGAGGTGGCAAATGGTCTGAATACAGCTGATATGGGGGCTAATCCTGAAAATTTTGGCTGTGTGGCATTAAGGGTTAAACTTTTGGGTAAAAGCTTTGATGTTTCTGTTATTGTACTTGGGTTCTTGAAGACTCAGGCTCAATTAAATATGATAGGAAGGAAACAATTGTGTAGCCAATTCACCCAGGTGTATGTCATCCCTGAAACAGTTGAAGGAAATGGCGCAAACGTGCTTAGCTAACTTTTGTCATTGAATATTTTTGCATAACCACAGTTGCTTTTTCTCTGATGTTTAACAGTGAAAATGACAAAGAATAAGAAACACGCTGATGAGTGTAGCATCCTAGGGGGAAAATCACTTTTAAAAGACTAAAATAAAGCAAGTAAAACTCCAGAAGGACACAAAGATATTCAGTGCCTTAACATACTCGGTTATTTTTCTCTGATGCTAATGGATCTGTCATCCAGGCTCCAAATCGGGTTCCGGATATCTTGACTGTAATAGGGCCTGTAATTTTCATCAATTTGCCACATGCTGGAATTAGAAAAACAAATGCATTAATGCGAATAATTACACAAGTCTCCTTGACACCAGTCAGAGCACAAGACCAATTGCTCTAAACTAAATAGTTGGCTCCAGGGGTTTCAGGCTTATGTTGAAGATAGATTGTCATCTTCACCCTATCAGCTTTTACATACCAAGCAGTACTGTAAATATTTGAAAATATACAAATAAAACTTTACTTGTGTAATTTTTGTTTTTATATATTTTAAAGCACAGTTACATTTCCTGGGCATAAAGAAAAATGCTACCTAGTAAAATATATTCTGCGCTAAAATAAATACTCCTCCCTGCCCCCAACACTTTTGCCTTCAGAAAGTTCAATGCAAGGCTAGGATTGATGGATGTTTCAGTTTTCCATTGATGAGGCAACAAGGAGGTTAAGGGCAGACAGGAAAAAATGAGCTCGTGAACAAAACATATAGCTGTACACAAATGCATGTGTCTGCACTGTGGTTACTGTTCCAGTACTGTCTGAAGTTAAGAAAGCAAATATGAGAATTATTCAGCAACCTTGACTGTATTGGTTGGCTTCTAATCCATTACACTCATATTAGACTGTCTAGGAGGAAATAATGAGAGTCGATATGATCTTGGATGCTGACCTTCCTAACAATCCAAAAATCTATATTTTAGGGGACTTTAATAACATACCCATTAGCAGCAAGCCCCCGGTGGATTCATATGTTTACCAAGAGGCTTAATATCACACAGTGATGTGTAGGTGATTAGGTGAAATAGCACATTTTTGAAGAAAAGATGTTTCATAAGAATATAAAAAAAATCTGACATTTAATTATTTTTTTTTTAATTTAAAAATAAGTGCCTCTCTCTGACGCATGGTTTGTACTATATTCTGTAACCTTATTCGTCTAGGAAACGTGAAAACAAACTATGTCTGGTGTTGAGAGTGAATTTATTCAGTTCAAAAGAGAAGCTCACATCAAGCTTGGATTTTTGCTTTGTGTAGCTGGCAAGGAATGTATTGTGCAAGCCTGTTTTGGTCAATTAGAAGGGGGTTAATGCTGTGGTGACAGCACTCGGAAGCTGCTCCCAGGGTTTTTTTTTCACAGCCAGGGAAGTGGGAGGTAGTGGAAATGAAGATAACTGGGTACCTGCTGAGACCTCTATGAGCAGGGTAGGCTGTTTCTATTTTCTGGGTCAATTCAAAGGCATTATTATTATTTACATATCTCAATCTATGTATATTACAATCTTTTGAAGATACCTTGAAATTTTCCATTTTAAAAACTCATTCTTATGGGTTTTCTACAGTTGTTTATTTTGTACATTATTGTAAGTTGTTTATTATGTACATTATTTTTTTCTGGATTTTTTTTTTGTAGGCAGGCTGCTAGTATTGTCTGCTGAGTGATGTTTTTCTACAGCAATGAACTGCTACTATCTTGAAAAGTAGAGGGACCATATCCTTTCTAGGTGAAGGCTGTTACTTTTTGGTGGTGTGTTAGTAAATAATCTCAGAAAAATGAGGTAAACACAAACCTCCAGAGGTATTTAATTTGTAATAAAATCAGAAAAATAATGAGTGGAAAGAAATAAAGAAAAAAAAGAATTACTTCTGATTTTGTGTTTTTTAAGATAATTAAAATACAATGAATGTATGAGTTAAAGGGTATAGTTGTCCTGGTTTGACACGACAATAGTAATTGGTGCCTTTAAAACACAGAATTGAAATTAATAGGAAAATACAAAGAATATGAAATTCTGAAACACTATTTCTTCTATTAAAAAAGACATCTAGGAAGCTAAATGAGCTGTGAAATTTTGCCTCTGAATGGACAAAATTTAAAGAAGAGCCCATGGTGGAGAAGTGGGGGGTGGTCACAGAGCCCACCTTTGGCACACAGCCTGGGTAACACCGTGTATTAGGGTGGGTGCGGGAGTATGGGTAGTGTGAGCTGAATTTGCAAAACCATCTGCTGGCATGATGCCTTTTGCTGAGGCCAGGCAGGGCAACCACCCCACCAGCTACTGGGAGCAGCCAGCACTTGGTGAGAGGAGTCAGAGCATGGGGGCAGTGAGATAGGTCCCACAGCAAGGGCAGGAGCGTGTTTACTTACAGGATTTTGCACCAGTGTGTGTATTAGGGGGCTGTGGGGAGCAGCAGGGGTACATGTCAAGCTTGAGACCCCCCCATCTCCGTAGCAGAGGTGTAAAAGTATGGGGTGTGCTTGTAGCTGTTGTATGTGTGGGGTGTGCACATAACTCTATGGGTGTTTGTGCATGTAGTCTGCCATGTGTGACTGGAGCTTTTTGGTCCCAGCTAGAGAAGGGTGTTCAGAAATTTGTAGGTTTATTAATATTCCTTAAGCGTCTAGTACTGTGGTTTCTTGTATTACTTATGTTGATCCTGAATGTATAGTTCACTGATTGCCAGTTAGTGACATGTTGTTAATAATTAATAAACTTCTTCAGTCTTGATTTGGGTTAAACTATATGAACGGTGCCATTTTATGACAGGAATGATGCTTTTAGAGAACGATCTTTTAAAATGTATTGAGATACTGTTCAACGTGAAAAAAAAAGAGATGAAATTGTACTGTGGCCACTAAATGATCTGCAGTTTGAGTTGGGTATATTTATGTGATTAAATTTTTATTCCCACATAGAATATAGTGATCAAAAAGGAAGGCTGTTGGGAGAGTTGCTATATAGATGAGGGACAGCTGACTGAAAAAGTGGCAAAGCTTCTCTTTTGAGCATAGCAAAACAGAGCACTGTATAAAAGGCATAGGGATTTTTTCCCTCCTGTCTTATGTCCCATCTCTTCTTTTCCTTGTTCATTATACTTAAATCTGCCTATTTCTGATATAACTTGATGGAACCAGTATTTAAAACTAAGGAGTAACACTACAAGTAGTTTTTCCATGTATGGTAAGCCATTCCCATTGTAGTGATAATTCATATCCCATCGGCAGGTTTCTTCTGTAAATCTCAGCAGTACCTGAGTGTTGGCCTACTTGCTGACAGTGTGGACAGTAAGAAGGAAGCAGCAGAGCTGTCCTTGTCCACCTTGTCATCACAGTCTCTTGGGAGATCCTTAGGTACAAGAGTATAATATATGAAGTCTCTGCCAAAATTCTAGTTGTGCAAGTCTAGTAGCCTGCTATTGCAGACAGACTTTTCATAAAATTATTAACATGATTTTAAAAGGGGGAAAATATTGTTTGTACTTGCCTACTTTCACTGTTACTTCAACTAAAGATTGTTTCAGGATGGTTGTTTTGACATGGGTGTCATCTCTCTTTTGAGTAGACAGAACTCAAAGCATTGGTTCCAGACACATGTGGACTGGAATCCCATATCATTAAGTCCTCTCTGTTCAGAGGGAACTGGTTGAAAGAGCGGGACAAGGCCCTGAAGCAAGTCTTATCTGAATGGTCAACTTGATAAATCAGCTCACGTTTTTTTTTGAACTGTTTAAGGCTGCACAAGTAACTTTTGTAGAAAAAAATTGTCCCAAGTGTTCCACAAATAAACTGGCTTGCTATATATACAGGTTTTGAATACAGTGAACCTATTGCTGGCTGATGATGCAGGGAAATGTGAGACTAGGAAAAAGTAATTGAGGCTAAATTGTCCTCCCCTTTTCACTGAAATCCCTCTGAAATTCAGTTCACACTTTATTCTGTCAGACCTTAAGACAGTCCTCTAATGCAGTGCTGCTTTCAATAATTGGTTGGAATTTAAGAGAATCAAGTTAACACCAGTCACAAAACCCAGTAAAAATAATGTCTAATTTCTCAAGAGAAAGGTATTGTTTTCTCCAATTCTGTCTTTTGGAGACCTACCTTCAAATGTATCTACCCATTCATTACAGCAGACCTATAAAAATTGGCAGAATCAGGATCACTTATGTTTTGTTGCTTATAAAGTAGCAAGTGTACTGTCTGTGCTGAAGTATTACCGACTTGCTTATAAAATTAAATAATTTATTCTAGATGAATATCACCCATTTTTGATGATGTTACTGCTATATGTAGTTTATCAATCTGTTTAACACTGACATATTAGGGATATTTCATGGGCTATGAATTTTCCACAGCAGTGAGATGGCTCAGAATTACAACTGGCCTATATGTTGGGTTTGTGTTGTGTGGTTTTTTGTTTTGTTTTTTTTTTTTTTTTTTTTTTCATTTGTTTGTTTTTGTAACATGGCCAAAACACTTGAAGTCTTACAGACATGAGCCAGAGCTCCTGAGGTAATAGGAGCCAACAGGAGAACACCTGTGGAATATCTCAAAGGTATTAAGGGGTGTTCCTCTGAGAAGGTGAGATGACCTTGTTCCAACACACACAGAAAGGGCAACTAAGGGAAGGAGCTGGAAGCCACCATGCTGCTAGAAAGCTACAACCTGGTTGCCATTGCTGAAACTTGATGAGACGAATCCCATGACTGGAGTGTGGCTATCAATGAGATAACCCCAAGCTGAGATGGCAATGTGCTTTGCAGCACAGAAGGCCAATTGTATCCTGGCTGTATCAAAAAAGCATGTCCAGCAGGTTGAGGGAGGTGATTCTGCCCCTCTGCTCCATTCTGGTGAGACCCCACCCAGATTACTGTCCAGCACTGGAGCCTTCAGCACCTGAAAGACATAGATTAGTTGGTGTGGGTCCAGAGGAGGGCCACAAAAATGACCAGAGGTATGGAACACCTCTCCTATGAGGACAAGACAGAGGCTTGGGGTTATTCAGCCTGAAGAGAAGGCTCTGGGGAGACCTCATTGCAGTCTTTTGGTACCTAAAGTGTGTTATAAGAAAGATGGGGATGAACTTTTTATCAGGACCTGTTGCAATAGGACAAGAGATAATGGTTTTGAACTAAAAGAGAGTAGATTTAGACTAGATATAAGGAAGAAATTTTTTACAGTGAAGGTGGTGAAACATTGGCACAGGTTGTCCACAGAAGTGGTAGATGGCCCTTCCCTGGAAACATTCAAGGTCAGGTTGGATGGGGCTCTGAGCAAGTTGAAAGGTCCCTTGCAATTCAAACTATCTTATAATTCTAAATTTTTTTTAGAAAAAAAATCTTTTTTGCCCCATTGTCTNTTTTTTTTTTTTTTTTTTTTTTTGGTTGTTGGTTGTTGTTTTATGTGCTAGTTTCTTTTTCCTGGCAGAAGGGAACATATGAGGATGTGGAAGCAATACTTGTGATGGCAGGAAAGTTTTTTTTTAACTGGTTGAAAAGTTTTGGTTTGTGGCAAACCTGTGTTCTTTAATTCCCTGACAGGAGAAAAACCAGATGCTAGTGAGAAGATAGATCAAATGCATCTCCATACTAGCTAATGTCAGGAAGTTCAGAACACTAACAAAAAAGAAAAAAAGTGATATTTACGGATATGTTTTCCACCAGTAAGATGCTCAGATGGGGCTGCACAATGACCTCCAAGTGTTTTACTACTTGCAGTTTTCTGCTTATGGTCAACTTCGTCATGACGTTGTAATGTGAGGGAATGAAGTATTAGTTCTTATTTATTGGGTGTATGTCTGTTGTCCTGCATAGTACAAATCCAGGAAGCACTATAGTGCTCTCTGAGAGGAAGTCTTTGGATTCTTCTGCATGTGTCCGGTGACTTGCCATGTAATCTCTGGGAAACTCATTTATCCTCCTGTGCTGCTTGTTCCTTCATCTACAAAATGGGGATAATAATATACATTTCTATTGCACAGTTTTGTAATAAATGGTGTTTGTAAAGGGAATGATGCTTTGGAAGTACAAGTCCCATTGCAATCACTAAAGTAATCTGCACTAATACTATTTCTGCCACTGATGCATTTCTTTGGATATATAGAATATTCCACTTTTGAATTTCTGATTAAAAGTGTTACTGTAAAATATTGTTTAGATTCCACATTCTAGTCAGATACAGCTATGAATGAATCCAATGTGTATCTACTCTAATTATTTCTTTGTATTTCATAAGCAACATTTGGCAGAGTATTGGCCCCTATGAATGCTACACATATAATTTTTTTTCCAATTTCATAAACGCATTATGACAAGAATAGGAAGGTCCCAAGCATACTGTGCAACCTGCATTCTCTTAGAAATGCACAGGCTTTACATGATTGCCAGCAAAGGACCCCTTTTGAATTTGTGGTGTGTGTGTGTGGTCACACGCACTCTATTCCTGTGTGTTTAACTGCACCCTTTTAAAGTTTCATGGAAAAAAATTTCTCAGCAGCTTCGGCTGGAATTTTCTCATATTCCAAAGACAAGGAGCAAATTTCAGTCATCACAACTGCTGTGGTAATCATTAAACCTCAGTGCAAGTAAGACAACGGCTTACTATATGTTAATGAGCATCGAAAGTGCTGCCAGTGCAGATGGAGGATCCCTTTTAAGTGGCCAGGACAATATAAATAATGCATTAGATTGCTGAAAAACACCTGCTAGGGAGAAGAATGGAAAATAGCTATTATACATGTTGGTTAGATAATTATATTGTGAAATGCAACAAAATCTGTGAAGATTTAAGGCAGATCCAGTCACATACTGGGGTCAGTCTGCCTTCTGCTGCCATAGACTTCTGGCCATCAGACTGGCATGGACTGGCACTGCTGGATCTTCTCCACTGTAGTGAATGTGGCTGGGGAGAAGGTGTAGGCATGAAAGCTGTTTTTCCTTCGTGCTTACTGATCAGACCACACAGTACCAGCTTTTAGGAATTACAGTTAGGAAACCTAACTGAAGCTGGTTTTGCTTTAAAAGGCACATAGGGATAGACCAGAAATACCCCCAGTCCATTAGTAGACAAGTATAAAAGTAATGTAGAGCATCTAAGACCAGAGAATAATGCCAAGAAAGATGAATAAATCTGCACTATAGATTGAGAAGGCCAAACCCCTTTAATAATGAATGTGCTTAATAATCTATTTCATACAAAAATTTTCTCTCTATTGTTAATATACATAATTTTAATAATGTTTTTTACATTAGTATATCAAGAGAGATAGAATGTTTTGCAGGTATTCAGCATAGATAGGAGGGGAAATGTGGATGAAAAATAGGGAAAACAACCCCTTTGAATACTCCTAGTCATTTTGATGTGTCTTACTGTATCTTACATTGTAGTCACTTCACTAGTCAATGTTACAAGAATACACTGTAAAAGCAAAAAATCACAAGTTACTCACTAAAGATAAGTTGATTACCTTTAGATGTCTAATAAAGTATTGGAACACTCATTATCAGAAAATACTGTCTATTTGTATGACTTCTCTTGCTTGCTGGGGTATTGCAGCACAGCCTTTTTCTCTTGACTACCTCCTATCAGTGCAGTAATGTGCTATTATGCATGTGTACTGAGGGGAAAATAGGATCATAAGAAATTTCTGTTTGAAGAAGTCTTTCATGTATTTTAGCCCATCGTCACTGTGTTATTTCTAGTGTAAAATATGGAGATTGAAAATAAATAATTTAAGAGGCTATCATAACCTAGATTTTTTTTCTCATTCCATTGCCTCACAAAAATAAAGCAGCACTGCTTATGAAGTTAATAGCATATTTTGTGTCATGTGTAGCATTTAAAAAAATAAACATCCCACAGTTGATAAATGAGATACCCATCACAGAACTGAACCTTGGAATCTCTAGTTTATTCTTGTCCAGTACTGACTTACAAAGTGTTTATTTCTCATAGAAGGTCTGGATTATTTGTTGTAGCAATCTAGATTGCAATAACGATCCATTCAGGAGTCTCAGAATGCATGGATAGGTTGGGGAGGGGAGAGACTGCATTGAGGTTGTAAAGCAAGTAGGTACTAATTATCCCTCCTTGGGTATCTCCCTTTTAAGGCTGACACTTGACAGTGACAGAACAGCCTGTTCTGGTAGCTGATACTGAGATAGCGTTGATTTTCACATATGCTCAACATTTGACGCTTTCTAAGTAAAGCCACAATGTGAGCTACCAATGTGGAGGCTGCCTGACAAATCTAGTGCAGTTCTCACAACGGATTGTTGCTGTGCTTCCTGCAAAAATCATGCTTTGTTCCCTTAAATTAGGTGTAATGCATAATTATATTGCAAATTGGAGAATGGCACAGGGTTGTGCTGTGGACATCTTGAAATTGATTCCAGTCTACTTCCCACTAAATCTGACATCCCAAAGATGACCCAAGTAGCAATGCCTGTCTGAATTTTTTGAAAGACTATTTGTAGCTCTTCAATCAGTAGTAAATTTCTTAGATTTTAAAGTTGATATCCATTGCAATTTTCCATCTTAATTCCTTCTGCTTACAGTAGGATAGATATATAAGATACACTGGTGCAAACTTGGAATGATATGACTGACCTTAGGCTGAGTTACTCTTGACTTTCATTAGGGTAGCATGATCACGATATAATCTTTCATCAAACAAGAAAAAAAGAAAACTTAATCTCTCTATACAGAGGCATTTAAAAATACACAGCTAAGGGACCAAATTTGCCATGAAATTGTTAACTTACTGAGCTTTTTCATGCAGTCTCGAAGCCTGGTTTCTAAACTGAGTACACGCTGGTGTAGTTCCTCATAGTCATAAGCACCAATTTCTTCCTGAATCCCAGTGAGGACAGTAGACAGATTCCTAATTTCCTCCTTGAACTGGGTGATTAATTTGGCATCAGTTTTGTATTGTTCCAGAACTGGGATCAGTGGCAGGAGCTCATCCATCTTTTCTTTCAACTCCTGTTAAAGGCAATCAAATGTGCATTAGAGCAGTTTAAAGGAGTTCAATCCCCTAATTCCCCTTATGTAATATTTATGCCTGATTATTAAAATGACTTGAAAATGATTATTGACTTTACTACAGATGTATTATTTGTGTATTGTGAAATTCTTAGAAAACTCAGACTTAATGATAGTAAGCAGTAAGATGCATGGGAATTTTTCTACTGAAAGTTCATAATTACCTCCAAGTGATCTGAACCAAACCTGTTGAAGGTCTAGCTTTCCATCCAGAGGGTATAAACCCCTGCTAAGTGTGTCTTTCCTGAAAGAAGTTGATTAGGCCTGAAGACAAAGTGATGTTCAAGGAGGTCATACCTGTTTTACAGTGCTGTCATCCTTGTGAGCTGTTAATTTGTTTCACTCCTTAGAAATACTGAATTNAGTTGCTTTTTTTTTTTTTTTTTTTTTTTCCTCAATGGCTCTTGAAGACTGTTTAGCTCTGCTCTGGCCACAGTGATATATACCTCTTTTCTCTGAAGTAAAAAATTCATGGTTCTTAACCGGGCTTTCTATTTGTCATCCTGCTACAGCACTAGGTGCCTTTGAACTTCCTCAGTTGATCCTTCTTCTGGACTATCACAAATTGTTTATTTGTCATGTGCACTTGTAACTGCATTGGCAATCCTGTTCTTAAACATTGATTAAATAAAATAAAGCTCCACTTAGGAATCTTGGATTTCCCTTTTCTCAGACTTTTGCTGAGTCTTATACTTTGAGGATTCATCTCAGTTCATAACCTTTATTGGCTGCTTATCTTTTATTTCTTAATTATTCTTTTAAATTCACTAATCATAAAGACTTTATTAAATATAAACTAATTGTTTGAGGTTGCTTTTTGTTCAGTTGTTACTCTGTAGAAAACCTCAAAGAATCCTTTCAGCCAAAAGGTTTTGCTTTATTGAAAAGAAGACAGGGTTTGTCCCTTATATATCATCTGTATATAGAGATTTGCATATCTCTTTATAATTTGAGGAAACAGCAGGACTTCCATGAGCAAATGCCCAAGAGACATGAGGAGATGCAGGCCTGGACAAAACAAAACAAAGAATGGAAATAAAGATTTGTTAGGTACTAGCTCTAGGTGATAATAGACATTTGGAACAGATGAGGACACACACAGGGACAGGGTATTGAAAGGATTAAAAAAATCAAGTCCTGAAGAATAGCTGGAGTAGTTAGCAGGTTAAAAGGAAAAGCAGAAGAGAACTAAATAGAAGCCAAGCAAAAGAACAAGGTGTCCAGAGAATGTGATCAGAGGTTAGTGTAGTCAGAGGTGTGCGAAGACACAAACGTACAGTTTGTTACATGGCTTGTATTAAAGAATGCGATAAGCAGGGTAGGACATTTCCAAAATGATGAGTATCATGATGATACCAAATGCATTTTTGCTAACAAGATGTAAAAGAGGCTGATAGGCAAGATCAGCATTTGAGCTGCTGGAAAATCTGCCTCTGAATTTTTGCCTCTCAACCATGTTCTAAGACAGCTTGAGAGTTCTGCAGTATTCTTCACCATTTAGCTAATATATCCATATTGTTTTAACAACTGTTTTCACGTTGGAATTATTATTTACTCAAAATCAAGACTTATATGTGTTGCTAGGAGGTATATTTTGCACACAGGTCATCATGAATAGCTAGAAAATTGTATTTTGAATTATAAGCAAATAGATATGGCATTATAAATGGATTTGAAAGTATTTGGAGTTCAGTTGGTTCTACTTTCAAGGGGTCTTCCATTTAGATTATAGTAGCAGAATTACTGAAATGGAGAGAAAGATGTGGAGTCTTTTTGTCTGCAGTTAAAGCTATTTTTATTTGACTGTTTTTATTTAAAACTTATTTGAGCCTATATTATGCCTGCTAAAATGAATCACTATTTTTTCCTCGATGACAAGGAAATTAAATTTTTGTTACTTCATTTTGAAATTATGAACTTAGGCTTTGGTTCTGTGAGGCAGTGAACTGCCAAAAATCATGGGTGAACCATGATGCAAAAAAACCGCAAGGCTTGTAAAATCTCAGGAAGATAAAATGTCTTTAAGAGAATTACTGAAGGTAACTTATTCCTGATAGGTTTTTATGCCAGATGATGTGCCATTTGGGCAAACTGCTGTAACGTTCTGTGGCAATCAGGTACCTCCTGCCTGGCATAAATGCTCATTTGACTGGAGTATGACCACATGCTCAAGTATGATCTGGATCAAATCCACACTCCTTGACTGTCATCAATGTGGAATACTAGAATAATTCACTTTAATAAATGATAGAAACATGGGTTTGGTATTTCAGTGATAAAGAAAATAATTTTATTGGGTTTTGCTGACACTAGAAGCTTATTGTTCTGATGAGTGGAACAAGAACTAATTTGTATTGCAAGACAGATAGGTGATAGCATATTCTGGCACTTGCTGTATCCACAATGAGTTTCTTTGTCTCGGGAAAGATAAAGCACTAGAATTTTAGTAGATCAAATTTCAGAAAGCCAGCAGCATATTGTATTATGTTGACCTTTTAAATTACTCTATAACTTGATTGGCTGGAAATCTGTTTTGTACTCCTGGCAAACTGTCAAACTGAAGTTAAATGACTAGCCAATACAAATATTGAATATGTAAAAGGTTAGAGTACTGCAGAAATCTGCTACCTTTGACATTGTGTATCAGTTGTTCAAATTTTGATATTTGGTTCCCAAGGAAAACTATAATGAGAGTACAGAATATATAATGGCACTATACAAATGTGTTGTCATTGTAGCAGTGAGTGATGAAGGGAAAAAAGATGGAGACCTTTCTTACTACCTGAAAATAACTGGAAGTATGTTGTCAAATTCTAATCTAAACTAAGAATGATGACATAAAAAATAAAGTTTGGTAGTCAGATCATTAGTGTACTTAATTACTGATATTATTAAGACTCATTGGCTATTCAGCGTCTCAGAAAAATAAATTAGACCTCTTTCCTATGTAATTGTTTCGGTGTCTAGCTTTAGCACCAATTAGAAGATTAAGTCCATTTTATGTGAACTCTCACAAACACTTAAGAAATATATTATTTGGTTCATGTAATGTAATCCTCAGAAGGTATTTTCTAGATCCTATTTTGCTGTCTTGAAATATCAATTTATTTGACTTGATATTTAAAGAACTTAAATATGCTCTTGTAACACTTTTTTCTTTAAGAGTACCTCAGATAGCTTTTTTTTTCAGAATACACAATGCTATTTTGTAATCTCTGCAACTGTCCTTCCTCACAAAAAGATTGGCTTGTAGTTTTTGTTGTCATTAAAATTCCTTGGAAGTCTTTTTTTAATCACACAAATGTGACTGGGAATGATTGCCCTCCTCTGCATCCCAAATTCAGAATAGCAAACCTTCAGATATGAGATTAGATCTTAATTGTACTGGATAAAAATTACAATAACCTGATTTATTATAGGCTTTCTTCCCTTCACCTGTAGTAAAAGTCAGGGAACAGCAGAAGTGCAGAACTCTGTGGTTGTTTGCTATTAATTCCATCGGATCTCCCCATTGATCACTGGAGCTTGAATGAATATAAATTTCTCAGTATGACATGCACATTGATACAGAAAAAACAGGAACCTGTTCATAGTGACATTTCTCTAATGAATTAATAATTAATAGTTACTCCCTATTACAATGAAATTGAACAAACCAAAAGATTATCACTATAAAGGAAGATTTATTATGTTTTTTTCTTTAATGTTGCTCTTGTATGAACACTTCAAGCTGAGATCTTAGCAGTCCATGCATTGCTGCTTAGTACATTGCTTCCAGCAGGCTTTCAAAGTTATTGTTAAAATAAAACCTACTTGAAAATGCTTTGTCATTAATGTCTTCCGATCATCTTCAATTTGCCGAAACTTGGCCTTCAGCCCTTTCATTTGTGTTTCCATTTTTAAAACATACTGGAAATCCCTCTGAGTCCGTAGATTTAAAACTTCAATAGATTGGGACATATTCTGAACCTGTTAAAGAAGAACACTCTCTAAATGCACTTTTTGTTGCTTTACTTTTTTTTCCTGGTTAGGTAGTTAAATGTCAGGCAATAAAATGTGCTTATGTCAGTGCTTTAGTTGTGAGTCATTTATACCACAATATAATTTTAAATTCCATAACAGCATGACAGTATGAAACTTGGGGAACAAGCCTAAGAGAGGACTATCAAGAGCAAGACCTTGAAGCCATAAATGATTTGGACTAGCTTTGAGGTAGAGATCCTTTCAGGGCCATTATTGATGGGCTCAATAAAGGCTATTAGGCACTGGAACCTACTGTAAATGTATTAGGCACCATATTCACCATATTCAGGTTTTGGCTTAAGCAGGGGAAAAAAAAAAAAAAAAAAAAAAAAAAAAGGGAAGAAATAGTTCTACCTTCCTTGTAGACGTAAAAGACAAGCCTGGCGGTGTTCCTGTTGTTTGCAAGAATATGGTATGTTTGAAACTGATATATTGTGACCTACAGAATGAGTGGGTTCAGGAAACATTCTTTAAATACTCTTAAAAATAGTATACATTAGTTATTGCACAGTTACCATTAAAAAGTATTTTTAATGAATAAAAGTAATGTTTCCATTTTCTTTGTTTTCTAATTATTGAAAGCAAGCAAATAGTCCTTCATATCTTGGAAGAACTTTGAGTGGTTCCATTTGGCAGAATGTGCATTCACATAGTCTAATTAAATGACTCTGTGTGGACTTAGTGTGGTCATAATATGACATTACCATATTGCCATATATACCTATAATTACCACAGTTCTAAAATAAAAAAAATGGCTTTCAGACTGATGATTCAGGTTCTTTTCTGTGACAGCCCAAAAACTATCTTGACACCTTAACACCCCCCAAGCCCCCACCACAAAAGAAGTAAGATTTTTAAAAAAACATTAATATCTTAGCGTTTGGGAAATATGCTAGAGCAAAGACTCTTGGGACTGAACTCTTCCTCTGTTAAGTAACAGACAGTGTGAGGGGAGGTAACTCCTCCTCTATGCACTGGTTGATCAGTGTGTTCTCCCTGCATCTCACACTATGGGCTCTGTCACAACCTGAAACTAAGGCCCTGCTGAAGTTTATGGAGGTTCACAGAGTGAAAATCTGCAGGGATCTGGTACTGTATTAGCACTGGAGTGATTTTTCTATAGCTAGAAAAATAATTAAAATTTATGCTAAAAATATAATTTTTAAGCCTACATTTTATATTGCTTTCTGCTGCTGTTCAAGCACTCTCTCAGGCCTCAGGGTCTGTACCACTGTATCTGTGATACAATAGCTTTAACCTTGGTTATTGGTTCAGGGAATGCAGGACAATAGTTTGTGTTTTCATAGCTACAGATTTTTTGTCACTGTTGATGCAAAATAACATTTCACTGATTTTTCTATATATGCAATAGTGGATAATACTGGAAATAAAAATTAGGTTGGCTGAGGAAAAGTTGCACCACCAGAGAGTGACTAAGTAGCATTACTTGAGGATAAAACAAATGAAAGAAAATTAGAAGTGTTTCCTTTCTGTACAGTCTGCTATGCAGATGCTGTCATGTCTATATCTCACTACTTGTTGATAAGAGACAAGGGATGACCTTCAAGAGTCTCATATGATTAAAGAAAAGCTGTAGTATAAATCCCACCGCATCTAGCTAGTTTGAGGTGGGATTCGTAACTGCTTTTACGCAGAAAAACTGGTCCTGTCAGTGTGTAAGGAAGAACTTTGGGAGGAGTGAACACAGAAGATGCAACTTCAGTTTGCTAGGTAAGTATCTTGGGTTGGGAGAGGTGTGACATAAGGAAAATAGACGAATAATGAACAGTGGTGAGAACACAGGGAGGGGATTCACCCTGAAGAAATACTTTTCTCAGATAACTCTTCAGCACTCCATCATTTATTAGACTTAGAGTGAAAGCAGTGGGGAGTTCCATGGGAAGTTTAGTGATCAAAAGGAGGAATTTGTTGTGAAGACTTACCTTCTCTAGCAGTTGTCTGAGTTGCCGGCTTTTGGCATCTCTTGAACATAGGTTTTGTTCAGGTGCAACAACAGTGCAAATGCAACGGCCATCAGGATCCTGGGCAGAACTATAAACTTGCCACCCTTCCTTGGGGCTAATCTGAGTCTGTAACAACAAAATAATAAAAATGAAGGGAACTGAACTGATTTCTTTGTTGTTTGAAAAATCACTACCTCCAACAAATTTATTTTTGCAGTATATGTTTCCAGTGAGGTTCCTCCTAGTCAGCCTTTATTGCTCTTCTAACTAATTAGCTAGGTGGTTTCACAGAGTTTTGTCATATCTCACACCTTTATAATAATTCTCTAGATGTGTCCAGCACGTATTGTTTCCAGGGTGGATGAGAACAGTTTTCTGCTTGTGAGTCAGCACAAACTAGCGGATTTAATTCTTTGCAAAGAGATGTTACGGTTTTTCATCAGCAGAGAACAAACATGTTCTTTCAGCCTGAATGACTTTTACTTTAGACTAATGGAAACAACAAAGACAGAAAAGAATAAATATGAAACCCGAAAGAGTGAGCACAGTGTGTGTGAGTCAAGCATTGGGAATTGGCTCAGAAGCGGCTGGAGATGTGGGTTAACAGGTTTGCTCTTAAAGATGCAGTGCAGAGAAAACTGATCTCTGTTGACTTCCACTGCACACACACAAAAGGGTAGAGAGGCTGGCTGCAGGCTAGTGCCGGAAAGCATCTGGTTAGTTTAGGGGAAGGGGGGTCATGGCAAGCCTGGCCCACTGCGGTTATGATATTGCATATCCTCCACTGGGACAGAATGATTCTGGAAATTCTTAACCTGTCCCTTATTTTTTTTACAGCAACCACCACCAAGAAAGAAAAGCAAAAGATCACATTTGCTTGTAGAGCAACTAACACTGCACTGCATTTAAAATTTGTGTGATACCTTATGAGAGTTGGTATCTGTCTATTTAACGGGACATATGGAAATACACAATATAAGAATAAGAGGAAACGATATAATTAGATGGTTGAAAAAAATCAGGTGATGGAATTAGAACTAATGGACACAAGAATTCTTTTTAATCTATAATATAAAGTTAATATTATGCATTATTCTTTTCTAATAATATAGTACTGACTACTGGATTTCATAGTACAGATCTTAATAGATGCCACTGAAGTAATTTTGGTCTGGACACAGTTGGAATCAATTACTAGTTATATTATAAAACTGTACTCAGTGTCAGCACAGAGACTGATTATTTAAGTTGGCGAGCTTTTATATTGATGCTTTACTGGTGGCTTAGTGCAGAATAACTTGCAGAGTTCCTCACCTCAGAAGAGGCGCAATTTCTCTGTAGACTGAGGTTAGAAAAGAATACAGAATTTTCACAACAATGATTCTTCTGAAGAAGTCATTGAAGATAGCAGTGACCTCTTCTGCTGTGGAGTTAATTAAAAAATCGAAATTGTATTGTTCCCTTGTTTTGCAAGGAGAAACAAAGACGATAGCTCAGTTTGCCTTAGGGTTTGCTAGAAAGGCATATCCAGAGTTCAGCGCTAAATTATACTGCCTCTACGGTGTTCTCTTTGCCTTCATTCTTAGGACAGAGGGAACTTAGCTTAAGATATGCAGAATAATAAAAACTAAAGAAAACAACATCTGCAGAGACAATTTAAATTGGTTTTGAGCAGCTACTAAAATTGCAAGCTTGAACAACTGAAGCCTATCAAGGCTGGTAACCCTTGTGAAGTGTAGGCTCTATTCACTCCAGTAGTGTCCATAATTCTCTGTGGAACTTAAGCCTAGACTGTGTTGTCAGGCAAGAGCAAGGAAACTGAATATTTGTTGATATTCAGGAACCTAGACCTTGTGATTATAATTCAGAAATGCTTAATAGGAGTTTTTGAAATACTGTGATATTTGAGCCTTATACCTGTTATATTTAGATTAGTAGCAACTGGTTTTACTACATGCAAGGAAGTTTTCTGCAGTGGAGAAGGGATGAGATACCAGGATCACGTGTGGTCTAAAGTATAGCCATTATAATTCAGACTGTATTATCAACAGGTACTTATATATTCTAATGATGTCATGGATGTCTTGCGGCCTTATGTAAGGAAATAACCCCAAAACTTACTGATTAACTTGGCAGATATTTTCTTGCAGTGCCTAACATACAGATTGATTTTTAAAAAGTAAGTGCTATTTGGGAAAATATTTCTTATAGTGAGAGACTGTCAGGCCCAATACAAGTGCATGGTTGTTTGCTGCTTGTGCAGAAATAAGTGCTCACACAGTCCTCTTACAATTTAGGTTACAGTTTCTGTGGTTCTCTGAATTTGGGCCACTAGTGTTTCTTCATTAATTAGGATGGGTAATACAAGTGATCACAGAGGAAAGTTATATGTGTAGTTATGTGTGTAGGTCCAGTTTGCTGCTTTCCCCCCTACCCATGTCTTTTATTTTTTCACCTTGACATTTAATCTCTACCTCAAGGAGAAACTGCTGTACTGTGCAGGGAAGGAACTAGAAGGCATCAAAACATTGCAGATGGTACTGAATCAGCTCTTCAAATGCAGGTTTACTGCTGACAGGCTTAGTAAACAAACAAGAAAATAACATAACTGGAAAACAGCAACAATAATAAATTTTGCTAGTTCTTGAAAGTCTGGGGAAAACAGAGGAGGCCCTACAAAGACCAGTATTAATCATTGCCTTGGCAGGGTGTTGTGCTACCGGCTGTCTTCACTTACCACCAAAATAATTATTTTTTCACTTGTACTTTTATATATTCTGATAAACCTGTCATTGTTACCACCATTGTTACTAGTAGGGCAAATAGCAGTGTGTGTACTTAATATGGTTGCTTAAATATAAACAGTATTTTTCAGTTTGTGTTGCAATTTCTATCATGGGAATATAACAGAGCTGAAAAGAGGAGGCCATTGACCCAGCCTCACCTCCCTGTATAATTCTTCCAGCTGAAGGGAGGAAATTGGGAGTTTTCTCCTTTTTCCTGGTACAACATACACAGTTTATGAGCTGTGTATATGCTAGGAGAGAATGCCTGGAGAAGTGCATGTGCTGCTCTGTTCACTGGACAAGTTGCCAGTGGATAACTCTTGATGGCAGTTAAAAACCAGTGATGACCTCAGTATTATGGAGCACCCACGGCATTAAGTCTCTCAGCCCATAGCTAAAGTTTAGAAAAGGTAGCAGATTTAGGGTGCTTAGTTGTATGGAAAAAGAACGCCACAAGATTGAAGTTGGGTGGTGTTTTTTGGTTTTTTTTTGACTTGGCAGATATTTTCAGGCTCAGATAATTCAGGGTTTTTTAATGAATGTTTCCCCAGTTCTGAAGGCACTCCTGCTATCCCTCTTGAAACACAAAATGTGCATATGATTCCAACTCAATTGTGCAGAGCATTACTGAAATAATATGTAGGAGGTATTTATATCAGCAGTGCTCTGTTGCAGCCAAGGGAAGGATGACGATTTATGCTACTTGGAATCTGAACATGTTAATATATGTAAATGCATATATACATGTGTGTGTGTATAAATAGATATATGTATGTCTGTGTGTGTTATAATAATTAGTGTGCATCTCTTAGTTACTCAGTTGCAACTTTAAACTTGGATTTAAATGTGATAGAGAACTTTATTACTTGTACTATCATATAGCCACAAGAACTAGCATTATATACTATAGTTCAATGAACAGAAGTTACATCTAAGGGAAATAAGAGAGCTTTTCTTTGCCTCCTCAGCTTCTTGCTGCTCTAAAACATAAAAGAATTCTTTCTTATGTCATTTAATTTTTAAAGTAGTAATATTTTAAGTCTAAGTGCAGTGATTTTCTGCAGTAATGTTTTTCCTGCATGCATATGTTCAGTTAATTAAATGGTGCTTAGTAAAATACATCAGTTTTAGATACAACTGAAAAACTAAGTTCTGAGCATAGTGAACTACTTTACAAATAGTTAAATTTACATTTTACATAACATACTATTATGTAAACATCTGATTGCAGTTATACAAAAAGATACACAGAGTGTTATACTAAACATTTAGGAAAATGATGGTGTTCTAAATTAATTTACAAATAACAGTGTACTGTTCCCTCTTGTCCAATTAAAGTATTACTTTAATATTTAGGCTTCTCATGGGTAGTTAATCACAGCTTTTCTGTAGGTCTTCATTAGCAGAGGCTGCTGTATACAAGCATCAACTATATAAAGTGATATTTGTGTCATTTGCATTATTCCCATATGAGTCTTTCTAAAATCCTGGTACTCAGCCTCCTAGTACCAATTTTATTTTGTTTCCAACAGCTATTTACTTGCTTACCTGTACTCTAATCAAGAAAAGTAGGAAATAATCAGACCCCTTCCATATTGTAGTGAATAGCTAATATATGACCATTATTCAGACAAAAAGAAACCTACTACCAGATATTTCTTTTTCTTAATAATGCAATACATTTGTTTTGAACAGTAAACATAGGAAAAAGTCTAGACAAATGAAATTACATTGCTATATTATTTTTAGAATTTCATGCTCAAGATGAAAGTACTTGTTCTTAAATATTTAAGGATGCTATTTCAAAATCTTTGCTGTCATAGTAAGACCACAACATGCTCACTAATGTGCAGTTTTATGATGCTCAAAGAGAAGCATGCATTAAATGATGATAGGAAGATTAGTATCTTAAAATGACATTTACAAAGAGGCAACAAACTAAAGCTTTTACGGGCACTTAAATACTACTTCAGCATTAAGATGGCTTGCAAACGTCAAAGCTACTTACTAGAGTATCTGAAGTGGTTATTCGGGTTGTATTTAGTCCTACCAGAGATGGGAGAGTTTGGGACATCCAGTTAGAAATCATTGCCATGGTACTAAGAACAGCACCAAGCTTCAGCAGTGGAGGACTCATTGCTGTGCAGCTAATGAGTTTTCATAGTGAGTGATTATCATCCCAGTGCAGGCTGGCAGTGAGAGGCGTGACTGCAGCACACAACATCCACAGCATGAAAGGATATCAACTTACCCAGATTTAATCATCCATTTAAAACACTCCTATCCTTATTTGCCCTCTGTCTTTCTGTTCTTACTGAAAAACACTTATGACTATCTTGTGCTGACCACTAAAGAAGCAGTCTATTCTATCCTTTCTATGCTACTAATCATTGCAGTTTCCACTGGGCGATGGCATAGGTGAATTACTTCTTTACAGGTGCTAGAGAGTCAATTAGCAATTAATTAGCTCAGTCCTTGCAGAGTGGTACGTGTTCCTGTCTTAAATGCAAAAGCCCAATCACAAACTGAAACCCAAATAAACCCCTCACTCCCCATCGCTGCTTTGGCAGAAATATGCTTGTGTCTCTTTCCAGATATGATACCATACTTGTCCAAGTGGATGGGGAAAGGGGAGACCCAGCAGCCTGCCCATGAAAACACCAGCATCCTTTCTGAACCTTCCTTGATTTGCTGATCTCATATAAATCAAACACATCAGTGACTTTAAAATTTGCACAGCTTGTTATTAAGATATTTGTTGTTCATAAAAGAATATCAAAGCAGTAAAGATTCACATTTCTCAGTGTTCTTGTTGGTTTAGAAGGTTTTATACTGAGAGTTACTGCATTACATGCAGGACTGGCAGACTCAGTATATCTGCGTTGTCATTTGGATGGGAACAGAAGACAAATTGTGGCTTGCTCATGTAGGATTTTGAGATTTCTTTTGGCTCTAATCTGCTGTTAAATCCACTGTTTTCTATTGCTGTAGAATGATCTTCAGGTTCAGGAGCAATTTATCTTTTTTCATAAATTTAGGAAGATTAGGAAAAATTGCAAAAAGTGCAGAAATCATTGTGCCATTGGGCTAGTTTTACTTTTGTAGAATTATTTTAAAAAGAAGAAATGCTGAGCAAGGATTTCTAAAAGCAATTGCTTTAAGGAGAGCTTGCGTAGAAGTTTTCAGAGAGATAGACTACTGTATTTTTGCCAGAGGCAGTCATAGACTTAGTTTCTGAATTTGCTTCCAAAAGACTGTATTTTTCTTAAGGAATTTTGGTAGTTTGTATGAAGGAAACCTGTAGTGAAACTGAAGGGAAGCATTTTTATAGGAGTGGGTGGTCATGAACACATTTATCAAAGTCAGTAAAATCCTGTAAAGTGTTTTCATATGTCTTTCATATTCTCACAGCTCGTACACCAAATTTAGGCTAGACTTTTCTCTTCCATTGAGAACTCATTGAGAAGTATTTCAATAAATCTCTGTAGTTTAATGAAGACATGTGGAAAATTATTTTTTTTAAAAAGAAATTGAAAAACACATTGAAAGCTGTTCTATAATGTTAATATAAACTAAGAAGTCTTCCAGTAATGGAATACAGAGACAAATTCTGTGTATACAAACATTAAATATTTTCTGGAAGTTACACATTAAGGTGAGCTGTGAATTATTTCCAATACTCAAAAAACCTAATTCATTGAAGAGATGCATTTGAAACCAGTGAAAGAATGTTAGTTTGCTTATATACAGATTCTTCACAGAAAAATAAACTTCTTTCTAGTTTCTCTGTATATAGAGAGAGTGGAAGGCCTAAATATTGAAGTGATAATCAATTAAATACTACATGTGTTGTAGTTTTATTTACTTGTAGCATGTTGAATGCATACACTTGTTTGCATGTATTTTGACTTATTTCACATACTTTAATTGATATCAAAACTCCTGGGACAAAATAACACACAAGGGCCATTTTCTCCACAGAACTTGTTGATTTCAAAATATGAACTGATAGTTGATGATGCTAATGTCTGAATAAGAAAACACAATCTTTTGATTCAGTTCCAAAAAAAGTATTCCAGTAAAAAAGTGTTGCACTGAATCGGTCTCCTTGATCTGTTTAAGTCCTTTCTTTAGCAATGGCCAGCAGTGGATGCTTAAAAGAGGAGTGTAAGGAAGAGAACAAACATACAGTAATATTTTTCTTGGTGTAACCTTCCAGCAAACTGTGGTACTTACTGGGCCACAGGTTGTTACTTTGTACTCACTAGTCTTTCATGATGCTATCTTCCATGCATTTTTCAAGCAACTTTTTAACCTGTCTGTGCTTTTAGGAGACACAACATCCACTGGCATGGAATTCCACAGTTTAACTAGGTCTTGTATGAAAAACATACTTACTAGAAGTCATGATTGGTTCAATCCAAACCAAATATGCAAAAGTGCAAATATGGTAATCAAGTCCATCAAACAACTCAATTCTGTTAAATCTCATAACACTGTTGATACCTTTTGAGAGCCAGTGATGACTCTACTTTCTGTTGTTCTCTGGACTCCAGAGAAGTCACCAGCAGCATTAGGCTTCATAAATCAGCTTTTGTAGTGGTGTCTGGGAGGTGTTCTAGGGCCTTGGCCTCCTGCTTTTCTGGAGTAAGCAACTGTTGGCAATACACTGGCTCCAGTCAGGCATCAGGGTTTCCTTACTGTGAAACCAAGAGTGCAAAGATGCCTGGCGTGTGCTACATTTCAGGCTGGTGGTACAGGGATGGGCTGCTGGATCCAGAGCTTCAGAAGCACTCCTATGTTTCACAGTTCTGTCACGGCAGCTGTTTTATTCAGCATATTTTCTGTATTTTTGAAGATTAATTTCATAATATCTTGGATTGTGTAATGGTTGCCATTATGTATATTTCTCTGAAGACACAGACCCTGTGGCAAGACCCTATGGTGTCTTGAGACTGAGAGGTCAGTCAGGCATTACTTCAGGGTGATGAAGGGCATAGTGAGCGGAGGTGTTTGAGTCTTTGAAACAGAGTTCATGTTTCTGTGGAGATAGGCTCAAAGTTGTCCACTGAACACATACGCATATTGAACTGTCCAGAATGACATCAAGAGTCAGGCTTTTGCTGAACTGTTCCGCTTCACTGGCAATTTATCAATTTCCTGAGTAACTCCACTGATTACTTTCAATACGGATTAGGTAACGCTTGGCAATGTTACATAATTTTCTAGTTTTATTGGGTTCTTCTGAAGTACCTCAGCATCCTCTCTAGACCTAACACAAAAAGGATAGTCATTCACCAGTTTTATCCCCTTTTTTGTTCCTGTCTTCTTTCAGAAGTTTAATAAGCACATTAATTCCCCCAGTTCCAACATATTTCCTGAAAGTTGTGATAGATTTTTTTTTTTACCACGTTGAGCTGCAGCTGTTAATATTGTTCTTCTCTTAAACATTTTCTGTTCCACAAAAGAACATAATCTGTACCCTCCTGACTGTTTTAACCTTGGATGAAGTACATTTAAAAGACAATAAAAGGCTTTTCTGAAGTCCAGATGAATAATTGCTGGTGATTATCCTTAATACAGTGTATTGTCAGCTCTTGCAAGGAACACTGTTTACTTGGTTATTATGACTATTCCTAACAGATGACATGCTGCTTGGTTCTTGTGATATTGTATTCATTAATGTAGTTTAGAACTTAATTTTCTTCCAACTAATTTCCCTGCTGTAGAGAAAATCTGCTGAAGTGTGATTCGTGGCACTGCTGCTAGATACATCTTTAAAGAGCATAGCAGGAGATAATCCTTTACTACTCCTGGCTGGTTATACAATTTATAATTGACATGTATTTGGTATCTGTATTCCTCATTGTGCTGAAGTTAGATCCCCTAGAACTGCACAAGGGTGTTAAAGCACATTTGCACAGCAGTGCAGGGATGATGGCAAGTTGTAGAGGTATATGCAACTCTGCTAATGCAGCCCTAGCCCAGGGACTGACAGCAGCATAGCTTACACTGGAAAACTGCAAAACCATTTTTCTAGGACTGTAAGTAAGTATGTGGCTGCTGTTTCCTATACTACCGCAAATTTAATGCTAAACTTAGGTTTGTTTACATAGGCTACACCTTCCCCCTAGACAGGAACATGACTTGCTCAGTGTAATAGTCTGTATTCTGTGTATCTAATACTCCTCATTTCATGCACCCATTTGTCAAATAGTTGCTATAGAACAGCATTGTGAGAAAAGACATCTGTGGGACTGGTATGCCATTGAAAAAGCAAAGTGTAACAGGGGAAATACTCACTGGAACACTGCTTTGTTGGTGCTCTTATCAGATCTGTAGAAATGTCCAAAAAGCTTTTCTGTCAAGGAACTAGAACTTTAGCTGTATTTTGCCATATATATTTGGGTAAATAAAAAAAAAAATTAAAAAAAAAAAGGCAAGCAAATAATAGAATATTTTTGTGAGAAACTCATCTGAAATTGCATATATAAAGATCTTACCAGAAACAGAAACAAAATCTTATGATCTGTTTCATTTCAGCTTTGTGTTTTCCTCTTTTTTTTTTCTTTTAAAGGTTTTAAATTTTAAAAAATTCACATTTCTAGTCTCTGATAAACCACTATGAAATAGTTCAGAACCAAACCTAGAAAGCTACAGTATTTCTAAAATCTGAACATTATCCTTTACTACCCTGAAATTTCTATGGGTATGATAAGTTCTTTTCATCGCTAACTACTCCTGAAGTCAGTAAAGCTAAAATGACTACAAATGCCATATTATGATCTTAAATATAAGTATGTGAATCAGTAACAATTTCAGTGTTGTTACCTGAGTTATTGTATACCAGTTCTGTAATATTCAGTTATTTTATTATAAATTATTAGGGCTATTAAAGGTATTATTAAGACATTGTACAAGTGCATTAATTTCTTGTTATTATATAAAAAGTTTGAGGCTCTTCTAGTCTTTGATATTTACATTGACTTTGAGATCCTGTTACATTTTGATTTGGGTTTAATACAATTAAATGTAAAAGAGAATACAATCCAACATTACATTATTACAACTAAGGTATCTCTGGTATAAATATTAATTAATGTCAGTATTAGGAACATCGACAAAGCAAATGTCCTGAGAGTAAGCAATATGTGAACATACACATATAAATGCATGAAAAACATCTAATTAGCTCCTGGCTGGAGGAAAGGAATTTTATGGAAGAGGAAATGGTGAAGTTCAGCAGCAGTCACTTAACCTTGATGTCAGCTGACTTAATGTATGTAAAAAAAGTTATGTCATTCCCAAGTATTTCTTAAAATTCAAAATCCTATTCATGGGTAAATATTATAAAGGCTTTGCCTAAAACCTGGTATCTTATGCAGATAGAGATAAAAATAATTGCATTCTCATGGCTCAGATGTCTTAAACAGCTTCCTTTGAAGCAGAGCAAAGTCAGGAATCTAAACATCTCACTGAGTTTGTGCTTTGACAGGTTAGGTTTAGAAAGTAGGCTCATGCATAAAAGTCAAAGCTTCCCCAGAATTATTTTTCTGCATGTGATACATTCTAGTGGTGACTCAGTAGCACGTTGATCTAAAAAAAAATTATGTCATTACATTAATCATGTTCCTGAGCAATATTATTTATTCACATAAAGTTAATGCATGTATAAAGCAAAGTTATCAGAATCTGAATAGAAATGAATATTCATAGAGCTCAGGTGGACTGAGCAAGTACATCTTTGCTCTTTCAGTTCAGTTCCAATGCTCTGAATTTAGAAACACTGAGAAAATGTTAGCTTTTTCATATAACTATGAAAAAAACCTTTTTTCATATAACTGTTTTTGTTCAGCAAATCCCTCTGTTTTTGCTGTGTTACTTGTGAGCAGCAATATCCAGGGTCTTTGTCAGAGCAGATTTAGAGATACGTGACCTTTTTAGAGAATATCCTTTCTTCAGCTCATCTGGGCATACACAGTGACATTCTTCAGCCAGGTGTCACCACTAATAGTAGAAGTACTGAGCAAGGGATTTTTGAAGTCTGTTGTCCACTACATGCTTCTATACCAATGCTGTTGAGGTAATATGCTTTCTGAAGTGGTCTTAGCTATCTGTTGTTCATTTTTCAGGCTTTAGGGAGCTTCCTTGAATCAAAGAGGACGTTGTTCTTAGCATTTTCATGGGTTTTTTTCTTCCCACCAATTCTCTTGTGTTCTGCTCTTAACAGTTCCCAAGAGTACAGAGTAACAAAACAGTCTGTCTACAGTGGGCTTATTTCAAGATGAGAATTGCTGAAACAAGAAGCAGGTTGACTGGTGTGCTATAGGAAAGTTTGCAGTTAATTGAGACAGCTGGGTAAAATAAATGTGCAGGGAAGGACTAACTGAAATTAAAACAAAAACTTCTTCAGTTGATTTCTTGCCATTTTAATTTTCAGTAACATTTATATCAGATACTCAGTAAAACCTCATAAGCTTTTCCCTCAAATGTGTGATGATAGATTTAATGGGAGAAAAAGAGTTTAGAAAAGTCACCCTATTGTGGTGTCTCTTCTTCATTTCTCTGGGTGATCAAGGTTATTCATGGTTACTCAAAAAAGCTTCTTTTCTGAAATATAAAGTGATATTGGTAGGTATCTCTAGTAGAGAATGACTAAAGAGTTTTCAGAAAGTTTCAACAGAGGTTGGGAATCTGCATGCTTTTGGAGGATCCTGGGATCCTTTCTCTTGCTACGAACATCCCCAGAATGGCAGGGTGCAATGTTGAATGGTCCTGGGTCTGGGATTGGTTGGGAATTGCATGGTACTGCACTTTCAGCGTTCTTTTTAAAACTGTACGGATTGGATATGAGGGTTTATGCATAATTCTTCCTGGAGTAATCCTCACGCTTAAGGTTTTTGATGATGTCTTTTTTCCATCCTTAAAATATGTATTATTCTATTGATGGCAGGTGAGGCATGTGAGATGGCTTTTACAGAGGATAAATTTAAAAAGAAAACTGGGTTGTTCTGAGATATCTCAAAGCTGAAATTCATCATGAATTTAGAACATATATACTCCTGGAGTAGAGCTTGAGCCATGTAAATCAATTAATTCTGTTGTTGCAGCTGGCTCTGACCAACTAGATATCAGAAAACAGAGATGTAAGATTCTTAGAGCAGAAGTCCATTTGGACTCTGTGAAAATGGCCAGTCAGTGGTTACAGACCCCCTGAACTAGAGGTTGTCTGGGGACTATCACATTTAATAGCCACATGTAATTTATTTTTAAGTCCCTTTTTAAGATCTCCTTGAATCTCTGTGAGTGAGGAAAAGACAGAAACATAGAAAGCTACAAGGGTTCGTAAAATAAAATTCCCTGTAAAAAGGGAATTTTGGCTTTGGGCAAAGACTAGTGGACTATGTCTGTACTTCTAAATAAAAGAGGGCTGGGGCTGCTTCCTGAAAAATCCTCAAAATTTTTTTGTGAATTTGTCTCATTGCAAGTGAATCTATTTTTAATGTGTACTATTTCTCAATGCTATTCTGGAAGGACTAGTTTACGTTTAAACAGAGATGGAAGCATACAAGATATAAGCGTTTATTGCATGGGACAGTGGCAGTCACACTTGTGTGTTCATCTGTAGTTTGGTCATTCTGCCACCTCAAGAATACTGCTTGCTGTGTGAGGGTTGAAAATTAACAAAATCCTGAACTGGTTAATATTCTCAGTATTGGAAGTTGCCTTTTTGAAGGATAAAAAAAGTTACTGTAGTTTATACAGCTTTCTGTATAAAAAAATATTTCTTGAGAATGTGATTGGTCAGTGGAACAGGGTCCCCTAGGAAGTGGTCATGACACCCAGCCTGTCAGAATTCAAGTAGTACCTGGATGGTGCTCTTGTCATACAGTTTAGTTTTAGGAAGTCCTGAGAGGAGCAGGGAATTGGACTACACGATCCTTATCGGTCCCTTCCAACTTGAGATATTCTGTGATCTTAAAACGGAGATGACTAATCTACAGCAAATTACACAGTTCACCTGAGACAGTTATTTGGATCTCATGAAAGCTTAAGTTCTGGACTACCTGGTTAGCCCTTTTAATGTAATTTAAAAGGAAAAAGAGTAAAACCCAGGCAAGAGGAAATGGCCTTACGTTGTGCCAGGGGAGGTTTAGATTGGATATTAGAATAA
Organism: Pedionomus torquatus; assembly: GCA_013398155.1. Taxonomy (NCBI): domain Eukaryota; kingdom Metazoa; phylum Chordata; class Aves; order Charadriiformes; family Pedionomidae; genus Pedionomus; species Pedionomus torquatus. Next base: position 191,922 of record VZRU01005405.1, on the reverse strand, counting down.
ATTTCTTTACTGAAAGGGTTATCAAGCATTGGAACAGGCAGCCTAGGGAAGCAGATGAGTCGCTGTCCCTGGGCAGGGAAGGTATTTAAAAGACGTGTATATGTAGTGTTGAGGGACATGGTTTAGTGGTAACTTGGCAGTGCTAGGTTAACAGTTGGACTTGATGATCTTAAAGGTCTCTTCCCACTAAAATGATTCTATTCTATAATTTTATATTTTTTTTCAGATACTTCTAAATATGAGGAGGTTGATGATTACTCATGGGCTTAAAATACTTATTTGAAATCTAATAAAATTATAATAGCTTTTCTTTGATTATTTGAACCCTAATAAAATTACCTGCAAATTGCAGTTAAGATGCTCTTCCTGTTAAGGTGTGTGACTCACCACTCTGCTGCTTAAGCAGTGTAATGCAGAAATAATTATGAGTATACAGTTCTTTTCTGTACCTTACAGATGTTTGTCCCAGCTGAGCAAAAATTCTGCTCTGAGTTTTTGTCTTGCCTTAGTGTGTTCCTAGCCAAGGTTCAGATCTTCTGGTGTTGAACATACTACCAACTACGCATAGACTTCTTAAAAGCACCAAGAGGTTAAACCATGAAAGTAAAAGCTGTTAACATGAATATGGAAAAAAACGAATACATCTTAGCCAATTTGTCAAAATGTGGATGGTGTTAAGGCAGTTAAATGGCAATAAGAAAGCACTGAGGACCATAACTGTTAGCCTTGGAAATTAGTTTTAAATTTATAAATAGATTTAAAATCTATATAAAGTGAGATGGTTTCACAGAAATACGAAGATGCTGAAGAAAATATCAGAGCTCAAAAGTGGGAAGCTGAAGCAACTGCATTTCACATACACTAATTTTTAATTGACTTTTTGCTTTTGATGGACTAGCAAATTATTGTTTATTTGTTTTCTTATGAATATAACACAGAGTCAGTCTGTCACAAATAAGGAGAAAAGTGATTCCAGATGGAATGCACTTCTGTAAGTGCTTAGGGAAAAATATTTGTCTTTTTTGGGGCCAGATGGGATGCCATAGGGGTATTTGCAAGAATTATGTGGTATTTTTCCTTAATGTAACATATAATGCAGGGAAAAAAAAAAAAAAAAGGTGAAAATACATCCTCTAAATTGAAAACAAGGCTGCTGTAGGGAAATGCTTGCTGCCTGTATTCTTATTTCTCATAAGCCTTCTTGCAGTCAAAGGGGAAGGAAAGGGTCAAAGGAGCAAGGAAAGCAGAAATATTAATGCATGACGCTCTCAGCATGCAGTCAGTAATAACAAGAAAACTTGCCTAATGGGTAGACCGAACAGGTAATTTTGAATAAGTTGGCTTTGTCAATAGAAAGAAAACCAAATAAACCAATAATTAGCTTGTTGCAGCTTCTCTCCTATTTTAGACTGTTCAGAAAACAGACTTCAGATTTTAAATCTGATGCAAGGGATGACCACTTGAGGCTGAAGACTGTTAATATTTTTCTAAATTATCTCCATTGGGAGCTTTTTTTCTTTTAGTACCACCTGCACGTTTTACAGATAATACAAGTCATTTCCTAAAGGGCACTTCAACAAAACCCAGCTTGAATTTATTCCATGTTTTCCTAGAAGAATTTAAGTGAAGTTTTAACATAAAGTGCTAAATTTTGGCTCTGGAGTAACTTAATTAAATGAGACTCACTTTGCAAATGCTTTTCACTCATTGCAGTCAAATAATCAAAATCAGTTTAAAGGCAAAGTATGACTTGCATGATTTGCACAAGAAGTACATTAAAATTCTTTTGGTTTGAATAGATTACTTTCTATTGATTCATTGTTCAGTGTAGTCAGGATGTGGATGAGTTATTTCATGAATTAAAAGAAAACTCAGTAGATAGTGACATGCGCATTTTTTCATCTGTAGTATGATGAATTTAAAATATTGTGATAAATTTAGAATAGTAAACTTATCACTGGAGATTTTTTAAAAATTACTTTGATACAAAAAGAAACATTTTGGAATGCTTTCTTTTAATTAGTTGTTAATATGATAAAGAGACAAGTCCCTAGGTTGCAAATGACTTTTTGATCCACAGAAAGCTTGTCAATCGAGTCACTTTGCATAAATTAAATGGTTTATTAGTAACATGAATTGATAGTTCGGGCTGAACACCAAACTCTCATTTAAAAGGGTTTAGAATAAATAGTAGCTTAGACACTTCAATACTTCTGAAAAATTGATAGAGACTCGAAGAGTACTTTGTTGTTTAGCAGGGTGCTGGATATAGCTGTACTCTAAAAGGAAAACAGCCTATGGGAATGATCTAGAGTCTGGAAAAGCAGACTACAAAAACAGTTAAGTGGGGACATTCAAGCAATCTTGTTTTATGCTGAAATCTAAGCAAATGTTTTGCTGCTGGCAGTCTTTCATGTTTATTTATTGTTGTGATACATGTCTGAGCAGTACAGAAGCAGCTGTTTGCAGTTCTTGTGTGGTTCTGATTCTTCAGAACTCATGGTTATGGGTTTTTTTAAGCTATATAAATTGCCAAAGTTTTCTTTTATTGAATCTTTTTCTCTAACTCTAACCACTGGTTTAATACATGATATGACCTTCTCCAAAATTTTTTACAAGGCTTATGTAGATACATGATTGTAAAACACTGCCTTAACATGTATTAGTTTTCTGTGCTACGGTTTGCTTTGAGTTTAGAACAATGGATTTCAGAATGAAATTCCCAGATTTGCATCTCTCTTCAGAAATCTTTAATCTGGCTTCAGGTTTTCCATCTTTCCTTGCACAGTCAAATACTTTCATAGGAGTTGTAGCTTGAGGATTTCTGAATAAAGAAATTGAGGTATCAGACTGTAGATTTGGATTTGCTGCAGGCCAAGCCTACCTAGAGTGGACTTTCCTAGTAGTTCCTTCAGGGTATGATTGGATGCCTCTAAGAAAATTTTGGATTGTACAGTATGTTTAGAACAGATAACAAACCACAAAGCAGTATCCTAAGCAGTGTTCCTTGATGATTTTCATTCCTGCTATGAACTCGCAGATGTAAATGTGAAATGTCATGACTATAAATCTCAAGCTGATCAGCAGCCCCAGAGAGACACAGAATGTATTGGGTTTGTAAATATTTCTTTCAAAATTGAACAATATATCATATACAAAAAATGAGTTTTTTCTATGATGCTATCCTGTCTCAATACATATCATTAACTTGAAACATACAGTAAATTAAATGGAAACATACAGTAAATTAAAAGTAAGGCCCAGGCAAACTTCAAATGGTTTAAGATAACAATGGCTTGATCATGATTACAGAACAAAGCATGTCTGACTTCTGCAGCCTTGAAAGGAGTGCTTATCTCAAGCCTAAAATGCAGGATAGTAGACATTTGTACCCTGAATATGTCAGAGCAAGGAGGCAGAGTGAAGGAGACAAGAAAACACTGGGTTACATAAAAGATGAGAAACTTCAGCTTTTACCTCAGTTGCATTGTGCTCTAGAGATAAAGCTGGAAAGCTAAGGTTGAGTGTGTAAAGGTTACAAATGCTATGTAGATATAAACACTTAATTTTTTTTACTCTTTTTGCAATTTGAGCTTCTCTTGTGAGACCCCACCTGGACTACTATGTCCAACTGTGGAGTCTTCAGCAGAGGAAGGAAATGGACCTGTTGGAACAGGTCCAGGGGAGGGCCATGAAGATGATTAGAGGGATGGAGCACCTTTCCTATGAAGACAGGCTGAGACAGCTGGGGCTGTTCAGCCTGGAGAAGAGAAGGCTCAAGGGAGACCTTCTAGTAGCCTTCCAGTATCTGAAGGGAGCCTGCAAGAGAGGGACACTTTGTCAGGGAGTGTAGCGACAGGACAAGGGGTAATGGTTTCAAATTGAAAGAGGAGAGATTTAGATTAGATACTAGAAAGAAATTCTTTCCTGTGAGGGTGCTGAGGCACTGGAACAGGTTGCCCAAAGTTGTGGATGCCCAGTCCCTGGAAGTGTTCAAGGCCAGGCTGGATGGGGCTTTGAGCAACCTGGTCTAGTGGGAGGTGTCCTTGCCCATGGCAGGGGGGTTGGAACTCTATGATCTTTAAGGTCCCTTCCAACTCTAACCATTCTATTATTCTATGAAACGGAGTCTCTAGTGCAGCTTGTTTGGCAGTCAAAAGAATGTGGTTATAGCCGCTTTTTAGTGAGGTGGAAATATCCAATTTCCCCAAAGACCAATCTGGTTTGGCAATGCAGACTTTCTGACTTCATATTCTAATACTTACTTAACAAGAGGCCTCATTTCTCTGTATGTAATGAAATGGAAACAACATTGTTTCAGAGCACAAAATGCAACTGCAGCTCCATTAGACAAAACAATTCTCCAGGAACTTACCAAATATAAAAAGAAAGAAAACTGCTGTCTATATGTGAAAAAAATTCAAATATTAGATACCTGTAAAAAAAGATAATCAGACATATTACCCATCACTGAGACAGTCTGGAGAAAATAGTGTGGCTGAGATGGCCACACAGACCCTTAAAAAATTAAATAGAAACTGAAAGGACTGACATTTGGATATATCAGTATCTTGTAAAAGAAAAGCAACCCTGAAGGAGAATGTGGTTTATCAGATGTTGAAGGAAAGATGATAAATTTCTTATTACTTAAAGCTGTTACTTACGCCAAAGGCATATGAACTACAGTGTAGCTATAACAATCGACTGTTTTAGGCATTACGAACAAAATCATTTGGATAAAGGCCTTGTGGAATTCTATACAGGCAGTTCTGTTCCCACAAAAAGTCAGTCTTAAGTAATTATGAAGTAATTATGAAGAATCTAAGGCAATTCACAATCTATATTTATATTGTAACTTAAGCCTTCTGGGTTAGGAAACAGTTGTCTGCAATCTATTGTAAAAGAAGAAAGAAGGAAAAATACTACATAGTATTACATAGTCATAATTATATACATATACATAGTCTAATACTTACAAGATTAAGTATTAATTAAGCTGAAACCACGACAAATGAAAAAGTAGGGAAGAAGAAGGAAAATAGAATTATACAAATAAAAATAAAGATTAAACCAGAAGAAAATGTATGCAGTAACAAAATGACCTGAGATTTAGTGTATAATTCTGTTTCTCTCAAAACAGACAGTCAAAGGGACAGTCAAAGTAAAGAAACAAGAGAGGCAGTGAGTGTTTGGATTTACAATGATCAGTCTAGAACATTATTATAGGAAGCTGTATGAGGTAACATTCTTTATTCCTTATTCTATAGTGACCCTTTTAAATAATATTTTTCCTCAATCTCTTATGGTGATCCTACTAGGTAATATGCTAACAATCAACTGAAAAAAAACCTACCATAGCTAAAAGTTGAGCTATTTCACAGGGATAATGAAAAAAAAAAAGAGTAAGAACTAAGGCTGATGTAATTCAAGAAACAGATGCTTTCTGTTTTTGTTAGGATGCGTTAGGGCTCCGTAGCTGTACTGTGCTGGCTGAGAAAGGACGTCTCTGCATGAAGAGATCTCTGGGTTACATGACTCCTGCTCGGTGGTTTCCTGGACCTCTGAGACAATCACTTGTTGGCATCACAGGCTTCAGTCAGCTCTGATTTATGTTATGATGAGCAGGTTCTCCTGCCAACACCAAGACTGCAGTACTGCAAGTGATTTATGATCATGTTAGCCCTTCTCCGCTGGTCTTTTACTGAATACACGTCAGTGGTTCCTGAAAAGCGAACCTGTAATCTTTAGGAAATTGCAGCAGAAATGGCAAGCTCTAGTACTGAGATAGCTTTAAAGGAAAAGCACTGATGTGTTACTGTTTCTTCTGAGTTCTTTATCAATAGTAAAGGAGTGTGCACGTATCACTAAAAATCTTGTACACAGCAGTGCTTTTTGACAACTTTTATTCACAGATTCACAGAATCACCTAGGTTGGAAAGGACCTCTTAAGATCACCAATGGAAAAAACCAACCAACCAACCAACCAAATAAACTCCAAAACCCACCACACCACATAACAACAACAAACACCAAGAAAAAGCAAAAGAGAACCCACCCACCCCCCAAAAAAAACCCCAAAACCCAAACAAAATGCATGAATTAATCACACCAACCAAGTCTGATTTAGTTATACTGAGACACAAAGGAATGTAGTTATGAATAAAAATTCCTATGACTAGTACCCTGTGAAATGTCTTTCCAGTCAACAACTGGAGAGAATCTCCTGCTACAAGTTCACTATTTAATAAAATAAATTATGAAATAAAACCTATTTCACCTTATGGAACCACAGACTGTTATTTTGGCACTTATTTTTTCCTGCTTATGATATAAATTCATAGATATCCTGTAATTATAGTAATATACAGAAGAATGCAAATATAGGTTCTGTCTCTGCTCCTGAAGTAATATATAAATTATTGGCTACTCACAGGAATTGAAAAAAAAAACACTTACAATTGAGAGAACCATACTGCAACTTTTTAAAGAGTTTTGTGAAATATAATAGGAATTTCGAAAAATGTGTCACCATTTCCATTAATTAGTATGTTGGTACTTGCAATGTTACAAGACCAAATACTTTTGACTTTAAAGATATTTAATTGTGTTTTGGTCCTGATCAAGACCTTGCACAGTGCTCTAAGGAGGGAAGGTGAATCAGTTGTTTTAATACAAGTCACATCCTATCAGTTTAAATCTAAGTATTCTAAGACTTTTTTCTGGGAAACAGAGGGAAAGTCACACTTCATACTGTGTTTTTTTAAAAAAATACTGTATAAGCTATCTTCTTTTGTAATCAAATAAATTAATGAATTGGAAGTGACTTAAAGCCTAAAGGGAACATAAGGCATGCCAGTTATATTCAGAATAACATTCTTGAACTTCAGGCCACATGTAATTTGTGACACTTTTCACAGTGATCACTTTTTTATTTTCTTTTCCATAGCACAGTATTTTAGATCTGCTCAGTCCCAACTGCACATTCCATCAGATAGCCCAGTGCATAGTTACAAGTTATAACTAAGAACTCTGTAATGCTTAGATGATAAATTCAGTAAGTGATTTTGAAGACTTCAGAGCAAAAGGGAAGAGCTGAGAGGCCTGAAGTCTTTATTAGTTTGAGACAAATGTTTTCATTTCCCATTTAAGAAAAAAGGTCTTACGACATCCTCTGGCAGCATAAACCACTCAAAATTGATTTCAACTGTATTTCTAGGATGATGCAGTGCTGAAAGTTTATGATGCAAGTATGTTAAATCACTCAGTTTTGGAAGAACAGATTGAATGTCTTTTTGATCTTCTATCTATAGCTTACTTTCTGTGATTCTATGATAGTTCTGATCAAAGTAGGGAGTGTAAGATTTGTTTCTGGGTGGAGGGAGTGAACTGCAAAGGAGAAGATTTTCTGAAGTACTCAAAAGGCTTTTCCACTTTTCATGTGATATTAAAGTGAGGGAAATTCCCCAAAATACCATTGAAATGAGCGTTGTTCTTAGAGGGCAGCAGAGTGACAGAAAGTGAGCTCTTTTGATACAGCTGACAAGAAACCAAATCACAGAAGTCAGAAACCTAGAGTAGGCTATAGTCTGGTAAAAACAGGCAAACAGAACAACTGCTATCCTACTATAGATAAGCTAGCTGTGCCTTTTAGCTTCTCCTTAAATCAGTAGTTCATTTGATAAAGTTTTAATCTTTTTTTAAGACACTGGTTCATGCTTATCTTTTCTTGGTGTTTGCACGTGAGCTCAGCCTATGAACTGCAGAAATGGCATAATGAAGGTTAATGGAGCTTTCAGGTTCATGTGACTCACATGAATTAGAAATAACTTACTAAAACAGAGGAGGCTCAACAAAATCAAATCTAAAAATGCTTCCTGCAGAGTTCATAACAGACTAAATGATGCTTCCAGACAGCTGCAATATAATTTTGCCAAACAAATAAAATAAATGCCAAGGAAGTGTCAGAGTGAACAAAGGAAGTGCCCTTCCTGTGTTGCTTTACAAATATTTTTCTACTTTATTCCTTTAGTAAACAGGGATGGAATAAGAATGGAAAGAGCAAGAAACATTAAAAACCAAGCTGAAGTCTGGATCACTTCCTCCTCCAGTTGATACAAGAGTATACATTCCTGAAATCTCTCGTAATTTGAAATCAAACACACAAGTGGCATTCTCTCCCTTATTTTGGTAAACACTGGAAGGACTATGAACTTAGCATTATATTGTAAAATCACTGTGTGGCTGCTGAGGAAACTAAGGAAGAACGAGTCCCGGGCTGGGCCTTTGTTCTTCACACAGAGTGCTATATAGAATTTCAAGGCAGAGAGGAATACAGAAATGGATATAGGCTTGCCTCTTCTCTTCCTGAGATATCTACCAAAGCAAATGAGCCAGTGTGACAAGAGTAGTAAATACTTTATTATATTAATAGCAGTAAGTAACATCGTTGGGAGGAAGGGGGGAAACAATTCTTTGTGCTGCTTATGTAATAGTAACAGTACTCGCTAAGAATCGTATCCCCAGGGCATAATTTGGAGGTGGATGACCTATATATTTTACAAAGTCTTATTCTTATAAAGAGAGGAAGAATGGTCTTAGATCATCTGGAAATGAATTGTACTTACACACTGGAAAAGCTTGAAGGGTTTGGAACACAATTTTCATTAAGGACAAGGGATCAATTTGTGTCACTTGGTAAATAATCCCACTGCACTTTCATCTTTCAGGTTCAGTCAGTAAAGAATAGACCAATTTTACAGTGAGAGTTTCCTGATGAGCATGCTGTGGAAACTCCATAGAGGTAGAAGCTGTCCCAGCAGTACAGTTAATCAGCTATCTCCCAAGTACCATAGGAGCTCCTCAGAAGGACTCCACAAAACTACTTCATATGGGTTAATTGTAGGTTATCCAATCTCAGGTTCTTTGTTCAACCAAATTTTAATTCACAGAAAGGTATTAAGTCCAGAACAAGTCTGAGGGAACTCTTTTCCATTTCATTATCTTTCAAATTGCTCCTTAATTTCTCTTCGGTAATAACAATGATGTTAATTTAGATGGAGACTTTAATCTAAGGATGTTACAGTATTTTAACATGGTCAGTCCAGCCTATCAAGAAGAATTCTAAAATCCTGTTACCTCCCATATGGTATGAATAGTCTGTGTTCTTGTCATGGATATGAAACTACAGTTAAATTCCTAAAACCTTGAAGCAATTGCAGTACAGGTAGAATTGAATGTAACATCTTTTGATTGTAGTTGATACTCTTGTGATGAAACCTAGCCCCTAAGTTCCGTAGGTTTGCTATCAAAAGGATATTCTATATATCATATAAATATACCTTCTCTATAACTCTCAGTAGCATGTTGATACACTACTTCGCAATGCTTGGAGAATATATATGCATGTGTGAGATAACATCACATAAACACACTTTTTTTTCTAGATTAAGTACAGTAAATACTGTATTTACTGTATAAATACAGTATATTATCTCACCATTAAACACAGTAAAGGTAGTCATATATTATTAATGTGAAGCAACTGTTATGTAGAACTAAATCCCTACATTCCTATTCAGTTAGATAGGCTAAGGATTAAGGATTTTGCTCCATATTGTCTGTTCACCAAACAGGATTACTTGGTTGCAAGCGTGCATGGTAAAAGAAATTGTGTTATTTATCACTGTGTACAGAAACAAAAGATACCATCCTGTTTTTCACACTCTGCTGTTGTACTTTTCTCAAAATAGTCTCTAAAAATTGAGCTGAAAACAAGATATGAATTCAATACTACTATATCTGTGTTTTGTAGATTTCCAGCCCTGGTGTTAGCAAATAACAAAACAGCATCTGCATGATAACTAATAGAAAAATGATGAGCAAAATCCTTACCGAGAATAAACGATGCTTACACAGGCCTTTCTGTATATGAAATGCAACTCTAAGCTTACCTTAAGGTGGTTGTTAGTGGTAACTCTGACTATTAAATACCATTGTATTAAATGCCATACTTCTCAAAAAGTACCAAGCCCCATTGTGTCTTTTGATATCAGGGAGTAAACCTGAAGTGACCAGTTACAAAATAATATCTTGTTTAAACCATTTTAAGGGATGTCAGAAGTTTGTTCTCTGGACATTGCTTTTGTTCATTGGTTCACCAGATAAATAGAATGAAAAACTCAGGGTGATCTATCCTTTCCAAAGCATAGCAATTCTGTTTCTTGTCTGGGAGAAAAAAATAATGTATGCCCAGTCAACGCAGAGCAACCTGTAATAAGGGACATGTTTGTTGGAATATGCTGATTTATTTAACTATTAAGGTCTTATCAGAATAAAATATTTATGCAGCAGTTTTACGTAGCTAATGATGAACAGGGAGTAAATAGCAGTATGCCTTCCTTAGCTAAAAATCTTTCAAGCAGAGGAGAAAAGGCGATTGCGAATTCCACTGCATATAAAGCAGTTAGACTTCTCTTTAGGACTAGAATGGCTCCAGCTTCTGACCTAGTGACAGAAATGACCCTAAAAAATGTCTTGGCATTTCAGCTTAGGATTCCTTTAGTGAGGTGGAGGAAAGGAGAAAATGGGGGCAAGGATGTTAAATAATGGTGGCCAGATTCTGTCTCATCTTCCTAGCCTTCTAGTGCTGTGTGAGTGTCAGGTCCAGGCATAGCTGGTAATTACTGGTTTGAGGATAGCAGGATCACTCCAGGACTCAGTAACACCACAAAATTATGACAAAGAATTTAGTTAGAGTCAGATCCTCAACTGGTATAATTCTGCATGTTTGACTTCTAACAGTGCCTAGGGGCTGCAGCATCTCTCAATTAGAAGCAGAGACCAGAATTAAGGTAATTTTATGCTATCCTTGTGCACTATCCACAACCTGAACCGCCAAAGTAAAAGGGCTTATCAGAAAGGTGACAAGTTCTGGCATCTTCCGTATAATTCTGTTTTGTTATTTTGAAATATCTGGAGTCCACAGAATCAACCAAACAATATGGTATGGCGACTGCCATACAATCACTTTATCTGGTATTAATGAAGAAATTAACTTTAATTCCCATCATCTCTTTTGGGGCAGCTCATATATTGGCTTTTAGAAGTTCAGTTTGAATTTTACAGGCTCAGTTTCAGAAGTTTCTCTTTCCCTTTCAAGAAACTTTGGAAATGGCACAGGAAAAATATCTAAGAAATCCAAACTTGGGAAAACTCTCAAAAAGGGTTTTAGTTCTTTTTCAGGCAGTAAAAGGAATACTGAAATAGGAAAACAAAATAATTCTTTTCCCCAAGGACTTGCAGTGCAGTGTGATTGTATTTTTCTGAGAAAATGTCTTTGTAACTCTGCAGCATGAATAAATAAAAACTGTTCCGTAAGACAAAACTTTTAGGATCAGATACCTCTCTGATGTTCTTTGGTCATAAGTCAGTCCTTAGTCTTTGCCTCTGTTTCCCTGCTGCAGATATTGTTTGCCACTGCATTGATCCTTAAGCAGAAACATTGGCCCGGGTGTCCTGAAGCTTCTTAATTGTACCCCAGACTAACTTAACTCCAACATGTTCCTTTTCTAGCTATAGAATAAGGAAATTTATTGCATTGAGATTGCAATATACAAATATGAATCCAATAATAGCAGCCATCTTGTTTACTGTTTAGTCTTTCTCATAGGGAAGTTATCTGTTGTTTCTTCTGCCTACTGTATGACTTCCTCAAAAGAAAAAAGGCTTGAAAGAAACAGAAGAGGATGTTCCCAGCTATCTTCCCAGGATGTTCCCGGGAACACAATGAGAGATTTACTTCAATAGTAGAGTTTAAAGCAAATCCACACACTCGACCCATTCATAATTATATATTCATAGTAAGCCTACAGCACAATATTTGTTTCCTGGATAGACAAGAATACATGAGCATTACCTTAGGAAGTTTTAGTAACATTTTTTATATTGCTGAAAGGCTATTAGGTCTCATGAAGCACCTTCTGGATTTCTATACTCCGTCTGTTACCTGTCAGAAAGACAACTGTTGGAGCTGGGCAGAATGTTTGCAGAGAATATCATGTGGTCCTGTTGTCTAACCACAAAGTAAATGAAACCAGATTGATGTCCTCAAGTGCCTTTGCCAAAAGCTGTTGTATTGACCCACCTGAAATCCTGCCTTGAAATTTTGTTACAAATCTGTCTCTGAAAGCATTCGGCATTCCAGTATATATGGTTAATTTTGACCAGCTGCACTAGTCAAATATGCTTATTTTTTGAATCCTAACTATTCCTAGTATGAATACTTGTGTGAATTCACTTGTGTGAATTCATGAATATGAATTTCTAAAAATACTTAAGCTCACAACTTTAGAATTGTATGTATATCTACACTATTGAAAATATAATACCAAAAATGGTCTTGAAAAGGAACAAAGTGAAACTATAATTATGGATGATACCAGGGCTTTTGGTTTTGGTTTTTTTTAATCTTAGGGATATATCCTGATAATATTTACTTAAGTCTTAATACAGTGTGAGAGAATAGTAAGAGATAGAAATGCTCCTTCCTGTCTTGGTAGCAGCATAGAAAATACAATCTCACCTTAGAATAGTATTCATATTTTCATTTCTGATGACAACTAATAAGCTGTCTTTTATTCATGCACATCCATCTGTCTGTCTATATAGACCCATCTTGCAAAGATCTATATTTATAGTAGGAAAAATAAGCAAATAAAACTGAAAAATTATTTTAAAATCCAAGCATATAGTATCCCCCGTTATGCTTTAAAATGACTTTATGTCATTGTGCTCATTATTTAAAGATAAGAGTAAATACTTCAAAATCTAGCAAATGACGTTGCAAGAAACTAGAAAACTAGAGGAAAGAGCTTTTTTCTTTCTTGCAAACTACTTGAGACTAATGGCTAGCTAAAGAGTGATAAAACCTCGGAACAGCTGTAAATCACGTTGTGTAGGAGTCTGTTTCAAATATATAGTATCTTATTCCTTGCTTTGTTTGCTTTCTGACACATTTCTCAGACATCTGTTGAAGGAAAATCAATCTTCTCTTAGTTTTTTACTATTCCTGGCCATTGAATAGTACTTAATATTCTTCTGCAAGGCTCCAGTGACTAATCTCTTTCTCTCTCTTTTTATCCCTGGGTCTGTACAATGAGTCTGAGATCCCTTGTCTATTTTCTCTAATTTTTCATAATTGTATGGAGTTACTTTCTAAAAAGTATGACAGGAGCATATATTTCTTCTTCTCAGTAAGCATTACGTTGGGCAGTTTTGTTGTAAACAACAGTAGGGACTGAATCTACGTATGAAGAACGGGGAAAAAAGATTGCAGCAGTGGAACATGCTGGGCCGTCATACTCTTCTGAAAAGTGCTGAGCACCCCATTGCATAGTTAAAAATAGACTGCACTGTATACTTAATAATAAGGCTAAGCAGATAATTTGATCTAAACAATTTAACAAAATTAGTTTCCTCTTTCACTAGAATCAGACTACGGACAGAGCACTGTTTTCAGCAACATTTCTATAAATAGTTCCTGGCATGTAGCTATTCTATGAATAATCCACAAACGTGAAAACTAAAATTTGAGCTACTTTGGATTGATAAGCCATAAAATATATTAGTATTTTTTAAACAAGTAGGCAAAATTTGTTATCCTGTACAAATTATAAATGGAAATTCAAAATATTTTTCTTCCTGTCTACTGAGAATAGTGCATTAGAAAAGAGAAATAATGAATCATATAATCTTTTTCATCCTCATTTTCTCCATAGGCATTTTCACTGCTGCACTTGTCCATTAAGGGATAATCTTTGGTGGGCATAGGCCTACTGATCTGGTCACAGACATGCTAACATTCTAACTCACAACTGATTTATGTTGCAAGTGAGAAATGTACCCAGCTTTGCTGGTGTGGCCCCTACTTCTTATGTGGATATCTCTTGGTATTGTCCTTGGTGGAAGGCAGCGGGAGGTATAGCCATAGAACTTCCTTTAGGCAAACAGCAGTTATTTTTTAATGAAATATATCTCAGTCACAATCTACTTTGGTATTATTCATCTTATTTGTTATATGCTTTTTTTTTAAATAGGTCACTACTTTTATTAAATACAAAATATTACTCAAGATATTATAATGTTTTGTTCAGATATTTCCATTTCCAGTGTTTCCGGCGTGTTCCCAGAAGAGTTAATTTAATCTCACATCATGTCATTTGGGTTTCCTGTTATCTTCCCTTCCTAAGCCTATTCTTTCTGCTTTTCAGAGTACCTTGTATGTTTTGCACAATGTGCCCACTATTTAAACTGTTTGCTAAGCCCTTATTACTGCCATCCTTCTTCCCATCACAAGCTATCACAATATCATAGTCTACTCATTCGAGATTGATTTTGTACTTTATCCTATAAGGACCATATCTTATGCATTCAGCATTTATAACATAGGTATTGTTCCAAACAACACAATTCAGAAGAAACAATTTTTGTGCCATGTGACATCTGAAGTAGCAAAACTAGAATTTGGATACATTTACCTGCTCAGTTCCAATTTTCTAAGTTTGGGGTCTTCAGAGCGCTTGAAAGCTATTAGCTCTGGGAACAGGCTTTGGCTATAAGCACAGATAAGGCTAGTTATGGGCATCTAACCAGGTTCCCCTGTACCTTGGCTTCAGTGTGAGACAAACCCAAGAAGGAGAGCTGCAAAGAAGTCCCAGTGCCCACTGACCCTGACTGGACAATGAACAAACCAAACCTCCAGTTGTACCCTAATATGTGTCTACTGTTCACTCTAAAGACAGCCTTTGTCACCAAGAGATGTTTTGCTTGTAGAAAGCAGATTTTGTAAGGGAAATGTACCAGAAACTGTATCTATTGTGCTGGTTCTCACTTTGGAATCAGAGGTGCAAAAAACTGAGGAAAAGAAAGACCTGGTGAAAGTGATGATGTGCTTCCCTCTCAACAGAAGATGACTATGGCCCAGCAATATAAATTTATCTATCTGTCTGTCTATCTATATCTGCAGTTCTTAAGCCTGTGTGGCTCCCTCTGTGCTACACCTAAGCTGCCTGGTTGTGGGAATGTCCGTACTGCAACCGGGTACATCACTGTACAGTGGTTTGCTGGAAAGGTTTTCCTCTGGCATGCCTCAAGGTAAACAGTGCTGGTGATCTAGAATGTAGCTCTGAATTGGCTTTAGAAGTCATTTTTAAAAGTCAGCAGTGGTATAGTGTGTATCCACAGTTGGGCATTCAAGGATTTATCCTGAAGTTCCCACTGCTTCCAGTGTTATCTTTGGTCTTTCAGCCAGTTCCTCTTCAACGAAGTTATTCTTCAAGTAGAATCTCGTAAGGAATAGACACCATGGCACTTACACCGTGGAATCAGGCCTTGTCATTTTGTCAGGCAAGAATCCCCCCAGCATTAATGATTATAGGTCTGAGCACAGTGGTCCTAAAACAGAAGTGAAAAGCTAGAAATGACTAGAAATGGGGAGGATGTGCCCTGTTTAGCGTCAAGATATCTCTAACAGGATGCTGCCGATTTTAAAATGCTCTGAATTCAAAGAAGGATTCAGCAGAAGCAGCCGAGAGTCTGAAGTAGTAGGTCTGATAGACAAGTGTGAATCTTTTGACAGGATATATATTTTTAAAATTTAAAATAACCAAGCAGGTTATTTAGATATTTCTTAAGCTTGTGTTTAAATAGTTGTAAGTATGCTGATCATTAGTTCCTCCTGCTACGGTCAATGCTTTGTTTGAGCCGACTTGTGTTAAACAATGGCTTCCCCAAAACAACCAATATAATAAAATAGGGTACCTTTAGGCAGTGTTTTTGTGGTTCCCCCCCTTCCACTCCTCCAATGCCTGTCATGAAGTATTTTAGTTAAACTGATCCTAATTGGAGTAACTGTTCCAGAATAGGGATATATGCCTTTGGAAGGATAGCTGAAAGTCTTTCCAGTCCAATGAACTTACTAGAGCTGTCTGCTGTGAACTTTTAAGTAAAATCAAACATATATGGTGCATGAACCATAATCATGCGAATTCTTGTAATTTAGGGATGTTTTCTGTAGCTTAACAATGCGTTTGGTTTGAAATGCACTCATTTGTAGCTCAAAGGATTTGTTTTCAATTATTATTAAAAATAATAGTAGAAATAATAAAATTCAGCATGTGAAGTAATGTGGAGGGGACTGGAGGAATCTGTCAAAACTTAGCAAAACTCTTAAGAATATCTCAAAACTGAAGAATATGGAAAAGGTTCCTTGAAAAAGAAGCCATCCTTTAAAGACAACTGAATATGGCAAAAACAAATGCCTCACAGTTAAAGGGATCTGTAGGGAACATGGCTACTCAGAAAGCATTCCAAGACTGAAAACGAGGAGTGTGTTGGTACAGAATAACAACTAGCATTTTGGAGGGAGAAGAAAGGAGAAGCCTAAGGACTTTGGTATGAAATTAGCTAACAATAGCATACATTCTGCAGAAAAAGCTAAAATATTAGAAAAGAAAGATACCTCATTTACTAGTTAACTTACGTTGAAACTAAATGTTTGCAAGACTAATGCTGACATGATACAGTAAGTATTTAGAACTATAATTGAAATTTATGATAATGGATAAGAAAAGAGTAATATTTTAACATTAAAAAAATTGCCTGAGATTAGTTTTTGGAGGTAGAGATTCAGAATAATTAGAAAGTAAAACAACAACATCAGTTGTTCTTAAGTGTTAAAAGCAATTAAATAGGAAAATGTCAAAATACAAATAGCATATGTCCAAGAATACTAATGAGAAGGGGAAAGTAAGTCTTAGACGATATTTAGTTGCATGTGGTTTGGGAAAATTCCAAAGGACAAAAAATTGCAACCTTGTTTCTGTTTACCAGAAGAACTTGGCAGTTAGGGATTATCAGTATTTTTTTTCCCCAATAACTACCATCACTATTACCATCTGTTTAGAAAGTGATTTTGGAACCATATGAAAAAACATGAACTGGTCATGTCCATTGTACAGACATGGACTCAATGACCTAACCAGCCTTAATCTACTTTCATTTCTGTGGCATTTCTAAATGGGATATAGCTATAAGCAAGAGCAAATTATTATTTTCCTGACAGATGCTGGTGAATCTGACATGAATTCCACTAGCATCTGGGTAAATATTTTTCCTGTATGAACTGTGGTGAACCTTAGCCATTAGTGTAGCTTTTTCACTTCACAAATCTAGAACTGGGCAAATTTGAATAGTACAGCTATTGCCAGTATTGCAACAAAGGCCCCTTTCTTTCAGTTTTTCAAAAAATTTAAAATTCAAGGCTCTCAGTGTTGCCTGGTGGCTTCTGGTACACTGGCCTTATCAGAGACATTAGGAAAGCTATGTTATTCTGCCATGGCAGAGTGTTTTGAAATCTCCGAAGGAAGAAGAGTGTCTCTTCACTTCTTATTCAGGCCAGAGGAAACTCAAATTAAGGCAACACATACCTCGTGTATCATATCCATCAGGGAAAATTTCATTGTCTAGTCTGATGAGTAGAGGAATAGATCTGCTTGTACATTCCTCCACAGGCAGATGATGTTGAAGGAATTGGATGAGCAGATGAATAGTGTTTGTGTTCTTCCTCATGTGCTGTTCTCTGGAGCTGGTAGCTCAGAACAGGAGGAGGAATAGGGGGAAAGCTCCTGCTGGCTGCATAAACACAAGTATTTTGGGTCAGGGTTTTTGTCATTACACTTTTTGATAATAAAATCAGAATCCATAGGCTAATAGTTAGGTCTTCTAAACAGTTTGAGGTGTTATTCTTTCATGAGCATTCCTCTGTAAAAAGCTTGTATCTCCAAAACAATAATTTGTATCTCTTGTATCTCCAAAACAATAATTTTTTGCATCAGATCATCACAATAAAGAATAAATTTGTAACATTTCAGCAAGAAGATAATCATGGGGAGCAAAAACTACTGTGTATCTAGTTTTAATTTTTTTTTTATATGAAATTTGCTCTAAAAGTAGATTATCTGAAATTTTGAAGAGCTTATGATGAAAATGATGTAGTAGGGCTCTTTGTATTTTGTAATTTCTAATTCTTCTGATTGAAATATGTTGGAACATAAATAATTTAAAAAAATAAAAATAGAAAATTACTTTGTAAGAGACATCTGAATCAACATTCCAGCTGTGGTGCCGAGAAACATTTAAAAGCTATTTAAATTGAAAGAAACTCCAAAGATCTCAGAGAATTGCAATTCACTCTAGATAAGGACAACAGCAATTATTTAAAGCCACTAGGGTACCATATGTAAATGTAAGGCCAGAAATTGGAACTTTTGATACACTAATTTTACTTTATTGCTGCAGTGAAGATACTCACATTTGCTGACTTGAACTTTAACAGAATATGTATATGGTTATGAGAAAGCAAGTCCAGAGGGCAAAGAAAGATCAGCAAAAGACGACGACTACTGCATAGAAATTCAAACTCCTTGAATTGTGCTGTGTAGATTGCTGATCACAGCAAGAAGTATGGAAGGGAAACAAGGTAGACATGTATTACTATACCAACTGCTAATATGGAAGTATTTGTTTTAGCAGGCTCTGCAGCACGATTATAGCAGATAATTAAAAATTATTTTTTATAAACTTCTCATTAAAAAGGATTAGAATGCATATCTGCTATTTAACCTTGTGACAGCCCCAACTGACAGATTTTTTGATGTTGTAAGTGAACCTGTAATATCACAGAATGAAGAAACGTGATGCTTACCTAACTCTGGAAGTTTTATGTGCACATTCAATACAGGGGTAAAGCTATAGCCAATCTCACTATTTGTAGTGAGAAGGAAATCTCTTCCGAGAGGAACTTCTCTTATTCTTTGCTTCTGGTTTCAGTATCATTTTCCGGGCCAGCAGGGAATTCTGTAAGACTGGAAACTTTAATGTTTGTGTGACGTACCATAGAATATAGCTTCCAGTTTACTTGTGGTTTTCAGCTGCATTTCTGCATATCTAGTTTCACTGCATGTGTTACTAACATATGTACTGTTGAGCTAGTTAAACAGTTATGTCAATAACATTTTCATATATTAATTGCAAAGAGAAAGAAAAGCAAGAACACTTGCAAAATTTTTGTTGGAGATTGAGGAGGTGTCTAGGAGATAGTAAATTCCTGCCTGTTATGTGGCATGCAGAGGTGGAAGCAGGAGCAGCCTTTAGGCTAAAGAGTCAGAGTCAGATCGACATTACAAGTGTTTTTAATGTTTTGATAGTTGTGCGTGTACTCAGAGACAGAATGGAAAGCAGGTCAGTGGCAAGTTTTGTATCTTGAGCTGTTTTTAGGACACATTCAAACAGGACTGACTATTGTTTCAAGTCAGAGAACAAGCCTATCCATGAATCAGATGTCCACCTGGACCAGGAATACACACGGACAAAGATATGGCTAATTCTCCCTATGTGGTGTAATGTGTATGTCTCAAAAAAATCTAATGAGTTTCTCTCAGAATACCTCAGAAAGGAGTAAGCTGAATAAACAGTGGGGACTAAAAAGTTGCTGAAAAATGTATTAAAGGATTGAGGAGCCAGGGCCGTAGAACAGATCCTGGAAATACAGAGACTGATACTGGGCGAAGGCTCCATAGGCCTTTACTCCTCTTGGCAAATGCATTCCTGAAAGTACATTAAGTAACTGCTGTTCAGGATAAATCAGTTATCAGAAAAGAAATTATGTCCAGACTGAATAAAGTGAATATAAAGTTGTAACTGACACCTTGAACAAGGCTTTTTGTGTATCTGAAAAATAGCTACTGATTTGAAAAGTAAATCACTGAGTGCATTAGAAAGGCTAACTCAAAAGAAAATAATCTGTTGAATGATGCTGATCCCATAGGAAATGTAATTTTACCTTGAAGCAAACAACCACAATTTTGAACATTCTCTGAAACATCTATTTTAAAATAATTCCTTGGCTAAATCAAGGTGACAGAAGTAACTTTCAGGCTTAAATTTGCTTTTCAGAAACCTTTTCTCTGAATAAGGTATTTCCAAAAAGCTTTCGGTTCATTGTCAGCCTGAGTAAAATATCTGCAGGGGATTATAAATCATTTACTAGGTCACACTTCTCCAAGACAACTTAAGAACTTAGAAATTCTGATTTTGTTAACCAATATTTTGTTGTTCCTTTCTACAACAATTTTATTGATGGAATAATTTGAATATTAGTTACTATCTGTGTTTTTCTTATTTAATATAGTTGTGGACTTTTTTGATGTCTGAGCTTACCTGACATTTTTGCTTTGATAACTGAGAGTGCATGTATCTACAGCTGTATCTAAATTTTTCGTACCATCATCTATTCTGTGTACGGCTTGTTACTTGGTACAGTAGCTCAGTGTTAAAACTAAGCTGGTTTCTATGTATTTTATTGGAAAAGTCTCAATACTACATATTGAAAATGCACAGAACCTCGTTATTAGAAGGCAGATTCGTTACAACAATATGTAACAGACTATACAAACTGAATAGGAAAAAAAATAATTGCAGTGTGAAGGCTGAGCCTAAACAACCCTGTTTAATGTGAGTAAGCAAGTGTGTGACAGGTTTGCATTTATAATGAGATCTCAAATCAGTAATATTTGCTGTCACCACAGGTATTAATGTATTCTAAATGTACTGAAGTTCCTATTTCCGTAAATCTAATTTTAAAACCGAACTTGAAAGTGAAATAATATCTGCAACTTAGTTATCTCATCAAAAGAAATACAAGGAAACATATTTCAAAGTCATTTCCTAAAGGAGTGGTTCTAAAAATGGAGGCCTCTTTAACACTCTGTTTTCTAATAACACGCACCAATAAATTAGGATCAATATTATTCACAGTGTTGTGAATGGCACTTAATAAGAGGGTTCATGAAGCTGCAGTCCTCTGAACTGAGTCTCTTCCATTTGTTCTGGCTCCCTCCTTATAGGTTACTTTACAGGTTCAGTAGGATGTAAGCACTATTTCCCAAAACCATAGGAGTGAAGAGGGCTGCTTGCTTCTAGAATTTGCGTAAGCTGCTGCTATGCTGACTGATATATGCTTTTCAGTGAAGTGAGTAAATAGAAATATTAAATCTGCATTGACAGTTAAAAGGATTTGTTTAGGTAGAAGGCAGTGCATCAAACATGTCTGTTCTTCAGCGGAATGCAGTATGAAAAAATGGCATTTGTGTTATCTGGAGCTGCTTTAGGTTAGTTAAGTGATTTAAAAGTCTGATAAAGGCTCAGAAAGGGTCAGAATATTAAAATAACTTCAATTTCTCTTGAAGAAAAAAGTTTTAAATAAATAGGAGTGTGTATTTTGTGAATAATTGCATAATGTTTTTCTTTTTTATGAAAAGACATAAATACAGAAGCAGCTGTGTAAGAGTTTACAAAATTCCATATCCATAGGCCTGGCATTTCCTATTCAACATACTTTTGGCTATAATTCAAGTTCCAATTTATGATTGTTGAAAAATATGCCAGGTTCCTTCTTTTGCTTTTCAGATAAGTAAACTTCTGTCACTAAGTTGAAGAGGGCAATAGGATCGTATGAAAAAAGAATATGCTATGTGTGATACCAACATGAAACTTTAAGTAATAAATCATTGTTTATACTCCTGTATCCATTAATACAGTTACCTCCTCAATGTTAACTGCTTCTATTGCCAGCACTTTGTGCTTTCTGTTTCCTTCCCTAAGCATCAACGTTTTGTGATGCATTTAGTTTATTAATATGAACCAGTCATGTTGCCAAAAAAGGTAGTTATTAGGCAACTGTTTCTAGAAGCTGGCCAGTAAAGATGAAGACTAGAGCTGATTTGGTTTTAGTCAACACAGAGCTAGCTAGAAAAATGGTACCAACTTTCTTTGTCTGATACACAGGTTATTTCCATATTTATTACACATCTTTTAGTAATATTCCCAATGAGATGGTCTTATGAATGCAGGTAAAATAATCCATATAGAGGACCTTGTTATTTTGCATTTGGGTGTCTTGGTATCTCTGTCAGACAGAAATATGAATTCTCCAGTTCCAAACAAAACCATATCTAGACTTAAAAAACCTTTCATGGTAAGAATAAAATGGTGACAATAAAAATAGTAATGTTCTTGAAATAATTTCAAGAATTCTGATAAATTATGCTTCTGATAGAAGCGCAGTTGCCTTTAAGACTGGAGTCACTAATGAAAAAATCTGAAGCTGCAGCCCACAATTACAGTGAAGCGTCACTGATTCTTGGAAGTAATGCTGTGACATATGAGGTTATGTCCAAGATCAGTCTCCCTCCTTTTGAGATACATTTCTTGACACTGTGCTGTGCACAACATTAAGAAATAATCTCAGAATTGTCTTTGCTGGGGCTTCACTGTAACCCAAACATTAGAATATGTGTCATAAACTCATAAACAGAGACAAGTGCTTCCTTAACTGAACTACTCATATTCAATTCTTGCATCTTGAAATGAGGCTAAATCCTTTATTTCAGACAGTGAAAAGTATCAAGTGGCCATCAGTGGTGGATAGGTGTCCTTCAGCTACATAATAATGTGCCGTAATCATAATCTTTAAAGTTGCAACTTTTTGTCCATTTCTAAATCAGAGTACCATGCAGCTTTCACCAAACAGCCACCTTTACGCTTGTTTCACTTACATTCTCACTTCTTGGGTAACATGCACTATCTTTCCTTGTTAATATTCAATGTTTTCCAGTGCAAATATGATAAACAAAAGAATCAACTTTCTGAATTGGTTTTAAAGATAACTTAGTTCTGAAGTAAGAGGAATCGTGTCCTCTAGAAAATGCAATTCTAGTGTTAGAAAAAATGTCCCAGCTAACTGAATAAAGGAATGGTTTATGATATTTATCACCTGTTTTTTCTTTTTTGCAAACTGAACAAAACCATCATTAACGCCAGGATGAAGTACATGAAGATTGATGCTGTGTACTTTGAGAGTTCTTAAGAGATCTCTCTGTGAATGCATTAAGATAATTTCCTCTCAGAAAGAAATAGTGAGTAAATATACTGAAGGGGGGGGGGAGGGGGGGAGCTGGTTTTTCTTTTTCTTTTTCTTCTTTTTTTTTTTTTTTTTTTTTTGGTGTATGTGTGTGTGAAAGAACACCTTTTTGAAAAATGAGGTCAGATCAGGTGAACAGTGAATTGTTTTGTTCTGCAGGTGCACCAAGTGCACACTTATTAACTGGCCATGTGGAAAGTATTGAACACTGTATCCTGCTATTAAATGAGTACAATATAAGCTCTTTTATCTTGTTTCAGAATTCTTGAAATACATAAAAATGTTTAACTCTGGAATGTTTTTCTGGAGACCATTCAAAGTATTTTTAAGAGTAATATATACTGCTACTGTATTTCTGGGAGGACTAAGAATTCTGCTGGCTAGTTTCTTAGGTGAAATGATTAATGTGTATAGAAATGTATGGTTGTGTCACAAAATTCAAAACATGTGAATTAAAAATCATCTGGAATTCTGAGGTATGTTATTTCTTTCTGTTTTTATCCCACTTAGGCTTAAATGAAAGAATTTCTGAAAATTTCAGCTTATGTCTGAATTAAGTTCTGAATTATATGAAATTTCAGTTAATAAGAACACTTTGCCACTAGTTCGTGAATGCTCCCTCATGAAAATAATTCTGTATTCAAACCCAACGTCTTCACGTTCTAGAAGTATCATCTTAAGCGAGAAATCCACTGCCTTGTGGAGTCAAGCCATAGGATAAATTCCTTTTCTTGCGAAAGATCATTTTTGAAAGGACTCATCCCAGACTACTGCTGCAATGATTTACGTGAAGTTTTGAATTTTTTGTGGTTATGAGTGAATACCTAGTAAGAATGCTTTAGTGATGCCCTGAAGCATTGTTTTCGTACTACACTATTGGAAAAGGGGATTTCCCTCTCTGAGGGCTCCCTGTTAATTTTTTAATAGGCCCCTTATGAAATTATGGATTTGGACTTGAAATTTATAACTGTTTTAAATCTGTAGTCAACTAGAAACACCATTTTTAGAGCTATAGCTAGATGTTGTTTTAATAGCTGTTATGCTGCATTTCCTGTCCTGACAGTCACCCTCTGTGCTTCAGCTTTTCCTGCTTTGCCTATTTCATGAATTGTTTTTCCTTCATTGGTTGGTTTATGACTTGACCAAATGTAGAAGAAAAGTGGAAGCTTAGTTATCTGAAGGCAATGTGCATCTAAGGGGAAAATAATTGTTTCCTGTGAGAAAAGAATTAATTAGTATATGTATATGCATATGTCTATGTATACATATACATATATAATTTTTTTGAGATTATGTATGTATTATATATAATATAAATTATACAATGGGTGTATGAGTGCATTCAAAGAATTAGCAGTGATATTAGTGGTGAGCTGTTTTTATAGAGGAAAGATCTAGTAATCTCTTTTTAGTTAGAGGGAAAAAGTTCTCTTTGCATAGCATTAACAGTTTTAAAAAGCCCTTAAGGACCATGTGATGTCTGATAGCACCAGGAGAGTTAGCAGTCACGCAGGTGTTACTCACATACGTGTTTTTGCATAGTCTCTTTTAATATATTCATATATGTTACTTAAAATGATGTAGTGAATACCTTTCTGTGATTTTATGTAACGTGGTGGATGTATGTCACTGTGTGGATGAATAAGAAGTATATGACGCGGGTTTTTTTTTCTGGGACTGAAAGGTTAGAAGGCATTGCATTGACCATTGCAGGAAGAATCAGTAGTATTAACAACAATCTTTGGTCTTTACCCGTTGACTGAAGTTACTAGAGTGAGAGTAAAATAACTGGAATAACACCTGGGAGAGCGCCTGTGATATATTGATAGCGATAGCATGTTCTTCAGTTGAATCATGTTGCTCAGAAATGGGAGACCAGACACCAGGTGAGAGCTGGCTGCATACAGCAGTTAATGATTCAGAGCATTCTAAAACCATGCAGGCTAAATAATTGTATACATTTTCTCTACTGAGCAACTACTAATCCTGTAAGAAAAAGGGTAAATTAATTTCCAAGTTGCTTAGGAGTTTCCCATTTAATTTTGCAGTGCAATTGTAGTACTGTGAGTCATATTTCCAACAAAAGCAGTGTATTATGGTAACCCTTGTTTGTACATAGTATTCTTGTTACAAAAGCTCACAGTAGGATGAATTAATTTGTATTGCAAAGTAGTATTAGAGCAGTGCACTCTTCCTACTGACAACTTCTTGAAATCTGGTATAAAGAAAGATTTTAGTGGCTAGTTTTGTAGTCTAATTATATGTGAAAGTTACAGATTTTTAAAATCTAGAAGCACAGCCATGCCAAACATCAAAATACAAAGTGTAATTAAGCATTCTAAAATGAATTACTAGATTCAAATTTGTTTTTATTTTTAATGTTATTATTCCTAAATATGCTATTATCCCAAGCAATGAATACAAATAGCAGTTGCTTTCTGTAACTGTCCTTAGCTTCTCTTTGGGATTGTATTTGGTGCTCTTCTTTTGAAACTTTTTTTTTTTTTTTTTTTTTTTTTTTGTGAAATTCTAATAACTGAAACCCAACAGATATAGGACATAGAGCCATTATAAAAGTTGGATTGAAAAATTAATATACTTTTCAGACCTATTTAAATTTTCAAAATTAAACTTTAAAAATGCTATCTAGACCTTGAATTCTGGTGAACTTGATTTCTGTGTGGAGCAGCATTACATTGCTATAAAATGCTTACTTGATTATAGTGGTGTGGTTATCAAATGATGTCCGGCCAAAGCAACCCTTATAAAGTAAGTTCAGTTTTCATACTTTGAAGGTCATTACAGAAAACCCTAGGCTTGCAGAAAAGCAGCACAGAGATGCCATCTAGCAGTAAGTATTAGAAATTTTCTCATGTTTAATAGGTCCTTCTTTCAAGGTACTGCACTTAAGTGTAGGAGAAAGGAAAGATTTTATATTCCAAAGCTTTTCCTGATAGCTGGCTTCCTGCTGAGTATCTAGGCATCCTGCTGGAAATAACACTTTAGTGAAATATATTATCATTTCTTGTATTTCCTGTGCAGAGAAAAAAATTACAATTAATTTAACAGATATAACATTTAGTAAGTCTTAAAATTGATATTCTATAATTGACACTAAGAGTGCTAAAATTAATTAGTAGTGAGCTGTCTTCTCATTGTTAAAGAAGAATTTCTAGAGCTGGTCAATATTCTGTAGTGTGTTTAGCACAAAAGAGAAAAAGAAATAAAAAAGCATGTGCAATAAATTACTATGGTTGAAATAAAATCTTAATGTTCCAGAGATATAAGAATAAACTAGATGTATATTTCATTATGTATTTTACCATAAGATGGCGATACTTAAACACTTTACAAAGAGTAAATAACCTAGTAAATTTAGCATAAAAGCCCTGTCATAATAAGAGTGTCTGTGGACAGCAGTCTTGAGTCAGTGATGGCCTGGTACTAAATCAAAGCTTTTTTTCCCAGGCATTATTTTAAAGTACTTAATCAGTAATACAAGTTATTACTTAAATATTAATTATGGAGGACAGGAATATGAATGTATTGTGTATACTTTGAAATACCTGATGTGATTTATTTTCATAAGCTCTTTGTGAGTATCAAGGGCATGTAAAAAGTTTTATGTCTAGTCATGAGCATATTCTTTTTGTAAAAGAAGAATTTATCATCCCCTTGTTCTTACAACTGATTTCATATATTCACTTCCCAACCTACAGGGCAGAAAATGACTATTCCATTTCAATTTAGCATAAAGCAAGATAAATGACTGAGCACCGCTTCCATTTCTAAAGTGAGATTTCAGTCACAACTTGTATTTATTTGCTAAAAAAAATTGTAAACATTTTTACGTATATAATTTTTCACAGAAGTACGAAATCTGTTGTTTATAGTCAACAAAACTAAATTATTATCTGCCATGTGGCATCTTTTTTTGTGCTTAATGTGGTGCGGCATCTTAACCAAGGATCTGAGTAAGCATTTGAGCTCATGTTTTTATTTCTGAACCCCAATTTAGCTCTATTAAACACAAGACTTTGACTAAGGGCTCTTATTTTTACATAATCTTAAGGACTTTCAAGCTTTCTGGCTCATGACCCCTTCACAAAGTTAAAAGAGCCTGCAATGAACATTTTCATATCCCTGAAAATGTCACACAGAGTGACGAATAAAAGGCCATTTTTATGCCCTCTGCACAGTATATATACCATGATAAAAAGGGCTAGAAGCAAAGTTTAAAAAGTTAATTTATGCGATTTCACTCCAGTGACTCCTCCTGCTTTTCAGTGCTGGATGGTGTCAGACACATAAGATGGAGCATTTCTTCCCACTGTTATTCTGGGGCATATCTCTGACACCTGAACGAAAATAATAATTCTGCTAGCTAAAGCTCATTTGCTCCACTAGTGTTTTTACTCTTCTGTGGATAGACAGTGACAAAAACTTCATTTTTCGTGCTTTTGTGCAGTCTCTTTTAGTCTCTTAACTTTAATAATCTCATTAAATGTAACACAAGGTAGAAAAATAAAGGAAAATTAGTGCGTGGGAACCAGTAGTTATAATGTGACGTGACCATGTGCTGCTCTTCACACAGATGTGGAACTTCTCTGTGCTGCCTGATTTACAGACATAGCAATAGCCGATACTTTCAAATAGCTCCTATTTAATAACATTGATATAGTTAATTATCCAGCTAATGTTATTAATCCTGTATCACCTCCTGCTTTTTTACATTGTCACAGTATCATACTAATGAAAAAGCAATCACAGTACTGCAGCTGTAAGTCAGATTTTCACTGAATTGCTTTTTAAGTTCAATCTTTATATTTTAAAGAGAAGTATAGCTTCCATATTGTTGGAGATTCAGTATATATTTTTATATGACTAATTTATGTGATTAATGCCTTTATTTTAAAGGAAAAAAAAAAAACTTTTTTTAAAGGAAGAGCTGAACATTGCCTCATAAGGTTGTCTGGTACCTTAGTAGTATGATTAAAATGACGCTCACCAACAATATAAATTGTGGCGACACAGTATGGACTGCTGCTGGTAATGGACTGCAATACTAGAATGTTTCTCTCTCGTTACCTTTTCATTATGCTCACAGTTACAAGATTGCATGTCACAAAAAGACAAATGAGACAAGTTCTGCCGCTGTAAGATGCAGCACTACAGACATCTGCAGGCCTAGGGGGGTTCAGTCACTGTTGCTTTTAAGTGGTATAGTGTAATTCTGCCTTTTTTTTTAAAATATGGTTTAATCTAAAATCACCTGCACGGGCAAGGTTGTATGGCTAAAACGTTGTTTACTTTTATCGTTACTTCAGTAGCAAATGGGATCTTTCGGTGACCCACACACACTTGAAAATAACAAAACTCTGCGGCAGCCTGGAGCGTGGCGATAGCACTAAAAGCAGTGCCTTCACGTGATGTCTCCACTTCCAGTCTAAACAAATTTATTTCCAGTCGAGGGCTGTCGGTCCCTGCTTCCAGTGGGTATCTGCTCCCCCAGAACTAGCGCAGTCGCCGAGCGCTTTAAACATCGCTTTTGCCTTGAGTCGGATGAACGGGTGCCGGTGTCAGCCGGCCGGCTACCGGCCGGGAGAAGCGGATGAGCCCCGGCCGCCCCGACGCCCCCGCTGCCCCATCCCTTCCCTATGCAGCCGGTACAACTTCTGCGTGGGGTGGTGCCGGGGGACGACGGGCCACTGCGGAAGGTACGCGGGCTCTGCGCGCCGGTGCCGGTGGCCCCGCTGCAGCCTACCCGCACCCGTAAGCCCCCCTGACCGCTGGCATCCGCGCCTCCCCGCCTCGCCCGCCGGAGCCGATAATCCCCAGGAGCGGGGACAGCCGTTTCCACCACGAACTCTCCCGCCCTGACCCATCG